>JBAPLJ010001378.1:0-496024 GCA_037832345.1 Rhizophora mangle
ATGATGCAAAGCTAGCAGGTGCATCCAGATATAAAAGTTTAATTAGAAGTCCGTTATACTTAACTGTCACAACAGGAAACCTGATATTTCTAGCTAGTGTGTTATTAAGGTATGATGTTAAAGCCATCTAATGTTCAATATGATGTAGTTAAGAGAGTCTTGAGGTACTTAAAAGGGACAAGTCAGATTGGAATATGTTATAAACTAGTTGAAGAGGGCAAATTGATAGGTTTTGTAGTCAATGATTGGGTAAGAAGCTTGGAAGCTATGATATGCACCTTAGGTTATGCTTTTTCACTTGGTTTAGGAATGTTTTCTTGCAATTCCAAGAAGCAGGGGATGGTAGCCCAATCTATTATAGAGGCAAAGTATCTAGCAGTAGCAGCAGCAGCTGCAGCAGCCAACCAAGCAATCTGGTAGAGAAAAATTCTCAAGGTCCTTTGCATTGAACAAACAGCAACAATAATAATTTGGTGTGACAAAAAATTTCTAATTGGAATTGAAAAAATTCCAATATTGTATGGTGGGAAAGCATACAAATGTTAAGTGTCATGTAATTAGAGAAGCTAAAAGAAATGAGGGAATAGAATTAAAATTAAAGTATTGCATATCAAAAGATCAACTAGTAGATATTTTAACAAAGTCTCTACCAAAGTCCAATTTTCAAAAGTTAGAAGTCATGCTTGGAGTCTCCAATAAAAATCTCAAGGAAGAGTGTTTATGCACATGATAATTTTGTTAGAGACTCAAGAAGTTGGATAGAAAATTTTGAAGGAGTTGAGTAGTAGACGTAGAAGTAATAGTCAAGAAGTTGCAGAACTAGCAACTTAATTGAATACAAAGTAACTAGTTTGGTACTTGGTAGTTAGTATCCAAGTTTAGTTGTACTCCTTAAGCTTAGGAAAAAGTTAGATTATAATATAGATAATCGTTAAAGCAAGTGCAAGAGTTGTTTGTCAGTAGTGAATGAGCAGCCAAAATAATTTAAAATGTTCCTCTGTAAGGAACTAAGCTACAACAACGAAGTTTTAAGCTTTTTGCCAGAAATATCTTCTCTTCTCTTCTTATTTTTTCTTCTTTGACACTAGCACTACATTAACCATTAGTGAAAATGGGCACCTTGATCATTCTACAAAGCTTTCTACAATTTTTCTACAATTTTTCCATTTGATTAAATGATCTTTATGTGTATTTCTTTATTGGAAGCATTTTAATGGATTTAGACATCCTATGATAGAATCACATGCATTTTGCAATGGAATCAATGATAAGTTTAGACATTTAAGTTAATTTCATGATTTGTTTATGTGAATGACTCCATGAAATGAAAGGAGAAGCCCTATTACATTGAAATGAAGTGACAGTCTCATCGTTCAGTCAATGAACCATTCTTTTATAGTAACAAAAGTCATTAAAGAGTAATGACTTCTTTATTGTATGAACTTTAATGGATTTAACTTATCCAAGATATAATTACACATACCTTGCAATTAAATTAGTGATCGATATTTAAGTTAATTTCATAATTCCTCTGTGTGAATGACTTCTTGGAAACAAAGGAGAAACCTTATTAGTAAGAAATGAAGTGTCAGCCTCATGTTTCAAAGAACAAACCATTCTATCCATGTAAGAAAAATTACTCAAGATTAATGACTTGTTTGTTTTATGGAAATAAATGGACTTGGACTACTTAAGGGTATTAAAGTACATATAATGAAGTTAATTTTCTTCATAGATGTATATGTTAATTAAATGATTATTCTCTGTGAATGATTCTTTGCAAGTGTTATTGAAAAGGAATTAGGTGATGGCCTTAAGTTTCAAGTAATGAATGACTCTCTCCTTATACATAAAAATAGTCTAGAGTAATAGCTCCATTAGTTGATGGCCTTCAATTATTTTAGACTAACAAACTGAGAAGCCTTATTGGAAGTAATAAAGAGATAAACTCATGTTTCAAATAATGTACAAATCTATCATAGTAAAGAAGGCTAATCAAAAGTAATATCTTCATTACTGAATGGACTTCAATATATTCAAACTACTAAAGATAGAATAATATGCATCTCATTAAAGAATCAATGATCATTATAGACTTTTAGTTAATTTCATGATTCCTTTTGTGTGAAGTGTGAATTGACTATTTAAAAGGAAAAGAGAAGCCTTATTAGCTAAAAATAAAGTCTTGGTCTCATGTTTCATCTAATGAATATCCATGTAAGAAAAGCTAATCATGATGAATGAATTATTTTTTAATGGAATTCATTTGATTCAAAATACCCAAGGTGTACTAATGTGCATGTTGCAATGGAATTAATGTTTGATGTAGGCATGAATGTTAATTGTTTGCTTATTTTGTGTGCATAATTCATTACAATGAAAAAAGAAGCCTTGCTACCTAGGAAATTGGTGATGGTCTCTAGTTTCCACAAAGAGCAATTTTGTCCTAGTAAAGAAAGCTAATAAGAGTAATAGCTCTATTATTTGATGGACTTCAATGGATTTGGAGTGCCTAAAGCAAAAGTCCTCTTGTCAAATAATCAACAGGGTGTTCAAAGTTTTAAGCAATAAATTATTTTCTTATAGTAATGAAAGCTAGTCAGCATAATAGCTTCTTTATTAGATGGACTTCAATAGATTTGGACTACCAAGATAGAATAAATTGATTCTTGCAATGGAAGTAGTGATTGATGTAGACATTTAAGTTAATTTCTTGATTCATTTTGCTAATGACTCCTTAGAATGAAAGAAGTCATACCAGCAAAAAATAAAGTGATAGTGTTGTGTTTCAAGAAATGAACCATTCTATGTAAGAAAAGCTAATCAAGGTGTATGACTCTATTATTTGATGGAGTTTAAAGGATTTAGACAACCTAAGGTGAATTGACATGCATGTTGCAACAAAATCAATATTTGGTGTAGACATGAATGTTAATTACATGCTTATTTTGTTTAAATGCTTCTATGCAATAAGTAGAGAAGTCTTATTGCCAATGAATTAGATGATAGCCTCAAGTTTCAAGCAATGAACAATTGTCTTATGGTAAAGAAAGGTAATCAAGAGTAATAGTTCTTTTATTCATTACACTTGAATGTATTTGGCTACCTAGAGGAGAAATCCTATTGTCATGTAATCAAGAGGTGGTCTCTTGTTTCAAGAAATAAACAATTATTTAATAGTGAAAAAAATCTAAAAAAGGGTAATAACTTATTTATCATATAGGTTTCAATCAATTCAAACTACCTAATATTGAATGACATGCCTCTCATAATGAAATTAGTGATTGGTGCAAACATTAAAGTTATTTTCACAATTCCTTTATGTGAATCATCCATGGAATGAAAAGAGATGCCTTATTAGATAGAAGTGAAGTGATGGTGTCCTTTATTAAGCAACAAATGATTCTATCCATTTAAGGAAAAATAATGAAAATTAATGACTACTTTGTTTTGGGAATTTAATGGATTCATGTTACCTAAGTTGTATTAACTTGAATATCACAATGAATTTAATGTTTTATATAGGCAGAGATGTGAATTGCATAATTTTTTTATGTGAATATATCCTTACAGGAAAATAAGAAGCCTTATGACTAAGAAATCAAGTGATGGCCTTAAGTTTCAAGCAATGAATGATTCTCTCTTAGTAAAGAAAGCTAACCAAGAGTAACAGCAACTTTATTTGATGGATTTCAATGGATTCAAACTACCTAAAGGAGAAGTCCTATTGTCAAGTAATTAAGAGATGATCACATGTTTAAAGTAATAAATGGTTCTCTCTCCTAAGAAAGAAAGCTAGTCAAGACTAAAAGCTTCTTTATTAGATGAACTTCAATGGATGCAAATTACCTAGGACATAATAATGTGTATCTCATAATGAAATCACCCATCGGTGTAGACATTTAAGTTAATTTCATTAATTTTTTTGTGTGAATGACAACTCAGAATGAAAGGAGAAACCTTATTAGTGAGGAATGAAGTGTGTTTTCATCTTTAAGTAATTAATCATTCAATCTATGTATAAAAAGCTAATTAAGATGAATGACTTGTTGAAATAAAAGGAAAAGCTAATGAAGATGATTAATCCCTTTATTTTATGGAATTTAATGGATTCAAATTACTTAAGGTGTATTAACTAGCATGTTATACTAGAATTAATTTTCTGTGTAGTGTAGTCATAGATGTAAATTGCATGATTATTTTGTGTGAATCATTCCTAGTAATGAAAGGTGAAGTAGTATTATAAAGGAATCAGGCAAGGGTCTCAAGTTTCAAATGATGAAGGACTTACTAATGATTAATGAACTAATCAATTTTATTAGCTCAAGTATTCAATTGACTTCAAAAGATTCAAATTGTGTAAAGGAGAAGTCCTATTGTGAAGTAATCAAGAGACAAGTTTCAAGTAATGAACAAATCTCTCATGGTAAAGAAGGCTAATCAAGAGTAAAAGCTTCTTTATTGGATGGACTTTAACGTATTCACACTACTTAAAACTAAATTATGTGCATATCACAATGGAATCAATGATTGATAGGACATTCAAGTTAATTTCTCAATTTGTTCATATGAATGACTTCATACAAGAAGAGGAAAAGCCTTCATTGCTATAAATGAAGTGCTAATCTCATATTTTAGGTAATGAATCATTATATCCATGCAAGAAAAGTTAATCAAATTGAATGACTCCTTTATTTGATAAAATATAATAGGTTATAACTACCTAAGGTAAATTGATGTGCTTGTACAATGAATTTAATGTTCTATGCAGATATGGATATTAATTTCACAATCATTTTATGTGAATGACTTCTTGTGAGAAAATGAGAAGCCTTATTATCAATTAATCAGGTGATGACCTTAAGTTTCAAGCAATGAACCATTCTCTCTTGGTTTCAAGAGAGATATCAAATTAATGGGAGTGATTGGATTGGCACCATACATTACCTCAAATTGAGAGTGAGTGGTAGTATGGTGAGGACTCTTGTTATAAGTAAATTTTGCATGAGCAAATTGATTATTCCAATTCTTTAAAGTTTTGTTGACTAACCCCCAAAATAATGGTGTTATTGTAAGATTCACCACTTTGGTTTGGCCATCAATTTGTTAATGACAAGTTATAATAAACAACATTTTAGTTACAAGCTTTTACCACAAAGTCTTCCAAACTAGCTTAAGAAAACATCTTGACTAAAACCTTTTGGCATTAGATGAAGTTGTATTGGTAATTGTCATCAAGGCTAAAAGAATATTAAGTACATTATTCTTAATGATGCAATGGTAGATAGTGTGAATAAGGGTTGATCTTACAAGGAGTGTTATCAACTTAATGCCACTTATATGAATTTGGAAAGATAAAATTCTAACTTCATAACAACTAAAGTAAACTACTTGACTAACTAAAATAACTTATTGAAATATCAATTATCAATATTCCAATTCTAGGTTCATTTGCAACTGTGATATTTGATGCTTTTGATTATCCACAATGTTGATTCAATTTTATTAGAATTATTAATACTAGATAACAATAAGATTTATTACTTGAATTCTCCTTTAGATATTCATTAAGGGAAACAAATACTCCACTTAGACCCTAACCATTATACCCTTAGAAGAAGCACTCTAAAGTTATATATAGATAGCCTTAAGAATTAGGAAAATAACTAAATCAAAGCAATAATTTGTGACATTATGCATAAAGAGATTGAGGCCTATGTCAATGACACTATCTCTAAATTCTAAGGAAATGAAGATCACTTAGCAGTCCTCAAAAAGTTGTTCAACTAGGTAAGGAAATTTCAACTTAAGCTTAATTCAGCCAAATGCACCTTTTGAGCAACTTCAAGCAAGCTACTAGGCTTGACAATGAGCAAAAGGAGCATCAAAACTGATCTTGACAAAATCAAACCTGTACAAGAATTGCCTACACCTTTTACACTAAAGGATGCATAAAAATTCCTTGAAGGATCAATTATATTGCTCAATTTATATCCCAATTAACCATGACATGTGAGCCAATATTTAGAATGCTTTAAAAAGCAATCCAAGATGATGAGATGACTGATGCTAAGAAGCCTTCAACAAGATCAAGAGTTACCTCTTTAACCCTTTAGTTTTAGTATCACTAGCATGCATAAACCACTCATATTGTATCTCACCATATGAGAGCAATGCTTGGGTTGTGACTTAGGGAAATATGATGAAACAAATAAAAAAGAAAAGTTAATCTACTACCTTAGCAAGAGTTTTACTAATCTTGAGGCTCATTATTCATATCTAAAAAGATTTACTATTCATTGGCATGAATAGCTTGTTGACTCTAATAATAATACATGTTGTATCATCCAACCTGGCTCATTGCCAAGGATGACCCCCTCAAATATATCTTTGAAAAGCCAACATTGTCAAAATGAGTTGCTTACTAGTAAGTTCTCTTGTTAGAATATGGTATTCAATATATCAATCATAAAGCTATCAAAGGTAGTGCGATAGCATACTTCCTGGTAGATCAAGCTATTCTTGAATATGAGCCCATGCAATTTGATTTTCTAGATGAAGACATCCTTACCATAGATTAGACTCAAGAAGATGGCAAGGGGGCCATAAATGAATAGCAAATGTGGTTTAATGGAGTATCTAATGCTTTAGGGCATGGAATAAAGGCAATTCTCATCTGTTCCAAAGGTAAACAATATCTAATCATAGCAAAACTACAATTCAAGAGCATTAATAACATGGTGAAATATAAAGTGTGCACAATAAATCTACTATGTGCTCTTAAAATGAAAGCCAAAAACCTTCATGTATATGGTGACGTGACATTAATCATCTATCAATTACTAGGCAAATGTGAAACTTGAGACCATAACTTCCCTATCACTAATACAACAAAAAGTTGGTAGCATAATTCAATTAAATCACTTTTAGTCACACATCTAAGGAAAATAATTAGTTTTTTTATGCTCTAGCAACATTCACCACACTCTAACTCATTGCGTGCATATAACAAAAGAGGCATATGGCAACAAGCTATGGTCCCATGACATAAAGCACTACCTCATCACCTAAGACTATCCCAAAGGTGCAAATGAAAATAAAAAATGAACTCCATAGACATTGGCAATGAATTTCTTCCTTAATGGAGACATCCTTTATAAATGCAACTAAGACTTAGTCCTATTGTAATGCATGGATGCAACTAAGCAAAAGTTATTATGAAAGAAATGCATGAAGGCCTATGGGCCACACGCTAGTGGTGTCTCTATGATTAGAAAAATCTTAAAGGTAGGATCCTACTAGTTGACTATGGTATTAGATTATTTTTGGCACATCCTAAAATGCTATGAATGTTAAATATATGAAGAAAAAATACATGTGGCACCTGCATAATTGCATACTGTTACATCCCTATCACCTTCCTCAATGTGGGAAATGGATGTAATTGGCCTTATCACCTTAAAACATCCAGTGAACATCGACTCATCCTAGTAGCAATCAACTACTTTACAAAATGGGTTGAAGTAACATCCATTGCAAATGTCACATGCAAAGTAGTCATTAAATTCCTCAAGAAAAAAATCATATTCTATTATGGCATGCCAAAGAGATTGATCATTGATAATAATTCAACTTTTCTATCCCAAATTATTCCAATTTGCTCTTATTTGCCAAAATTTCTTTTAAGAATTTCACATAACCAAGCATTTGAGCTAGAGCATTTGCAATGGGAATATTAATGTACTATTTCATGAAAACATCAAGGAATTTAAAAAATTTCTTATTTATTTGATGATATTTTAGTCTTTAAGGAAAAGAGATGCAAGGGACATAAGGTTTGACATTATGGTTATGAAAAGTTTTCTTTGGTTGTTCCTTAACACCAACCTTAACCTTTTCTTGCTCTGCTATTTGATCGTGCTCTCTTTCTCTCTTTAAAGCTCCTAACCTTCAGATGTTTTCTCTCTTAGCTCACATCCCTACTCTTTTCCAACTACTTCAAGCTTCTTTCCATTCCTCAAGGTTATTTCTTTCACTTGTTCCCTTGGATTTTTCTCTATGTTGCTAGGTAAAAACTATGGATCCTTTTAGAGAGCATACTAGCTAATTGCCCCATTTGTGAATCCAAATTTTTTATAGAGCATCTTGGTTTTAGAACTTGATTTCAACAATGAATATGAATCTTGTCATTAGCTCATCCTAATTAAACTTCTTCTTTTAAGGTGGGAATCCTAGAGGTGGTGCTTTCACTAAGTTATTGTTACTCCATGAAAAGTTTGGACGATTCCACCCACCTATATAATAAGTGAATCAAATAGGAATTTCTTATTTGTTGCCCTTTAAAATTACCAATAAAATAAGCGTGCTCATATGTATATGAGAAAACATTACCTACCTATCACTTGGTATTGATATGTCCTCCTCTACACAAATCACAATTTATAGTTTGAACATGCGTAGCTAATGCACTAACGTTGTCAATCTTTTTATTTAGTCCTTCAATTTAAGCATATACTAAAGGAGCATGTCTATTTTGTAGACACTTAAAGCTCTTATTGTCACTAATCTATTTGCCTATCATTGATAAATATTAGAGGTTATCTCCTCTAACAAATCATATGCTTGGTTGCCTTAAAATCTACTACAAGTGTACTAGATGTTTGAATAGTAAAGTGGATGTGAGTCCAGTATCGATCCCATGTGGGGGAAACTTAAGTACCCAATTATGTAATTTCCTATATTATCTAGATAAATTGAATGAAGATGGGTTATCTAACTACAAAATCAAAATCCAATTCTAAATGTAAAATAAAATTCAATAAACAAGGATTCTAGGACTAAGATTTCATCAACTAAATACCATTAACAAACTTAACACTTGTTTGCTAAAATTAAAATCTATTAACAACAATGACTAAATTCCCTAAGGTATATGATGATCACTTTCACAACTCAACTTTATGCTCATATTGATCCTATATCTACTTTCACAATTATAGAAACTAACATGAGTTCATTAAGATTTGTGGAATTCATAACAACAATCATTAAGATGTGAATTGATTTCTAAATTACACAACTTAGGTTTAACACTTTTACAAACTAGTATTAAATTTCCACTTTTGTTTTAACATTTAATACATCAAACCTAAAAATAATGGCTAGTTATTCACATTCATGAAATTCAAAAGCATCAAATTGAATTAACTAAGAACAATCAAAATATCAATTTGTTAACAAAATTTAGTGATGACATCCTTGTCTTAGAATATAAGAACTAGTCACTCATATTCATCAAAACACATAATTAACATTTCATCCTTCCCCTTTCCACCACTTTGAAGCCCCCTTTTGTGACATTTTTCACCCTTAAAATCTATACTTCTCAAGACCCTAAATTGCCCAATTAATATGTTCCACAAAATTAGTTCTAATTCCTATATTTTAAGACTCCTAATTTTATACTAATTAATTTCTAGATTCACACCATCAATTTCCAGCCAATTTTTGAATTTCAAGATGATAGAATATCTAGTTATGACTTCATGAAAGATGTAGCCTTATGTATTAGCTTTTGAAAACGCCAAAGAACATCCCAATCTGAGGTTTATAGCTCTTGTTATGGCCCAAAAATCAAATAATGTCCAAGCTACCAGAATAGGATTTCTTGCCAAATATGAGATGCATTCTAGTCCTAATCCTTTATCTCCTTAAACCCATTTGAAGCCCAATTTTCCACTTAAACCTACAAAATAATAAAGACTAGATAAAGGCAATTAAAATCCAAAAAAAAGTAGGACTAATTAACCTAAGAACTAGGAAAGACATTCAAATTGTGACATAAATGTGTGAAACAATTCCACACATCAATGTCTCCTCTAAGATCTTTCTCATGATAAGACCATCTACTGCTGCATCAATCATAGAGCGATTAGCAAGTGATAAATCATTGTAGAAAGTTTGTATTTGTAGCTAAGTAGGTAGAACATATTTTAGTAGTTGTAAAAGGTAATAAAAATATTGCTTAAAAGAATTGAGTGATTTTGTCCCAAGCAGTAATAGATCCTACAAGTAATGAGTTAAGACAATTTTTTGCTTTTTCCCATGAAGAAAAAGAAACTATTTCAATCTAATAGCATCAACATAAACACAATTATGCTTAGATGTATCACAAATCTCCAAAAATTTAGCAATATGGACATTTAGGTTATCACTAGATAAACCATCAAATTTAGCTAAAGTCTAAATCATCTAAATAATGGTTGACACAATCTCAAAATTATTTGCTTGTATAGTCAGCTGCCTAATGCTTGATGTTGTCCTTGTGACTAAAGGTTTCACAAAGTTAAGCAAAGATCACTTAACCTCATCTCTTTCTTCATTCACTATTTCTTCTCTTTTGTTTTTGTTTTACTCATTTCAGGATTGAATTGCACAAGTGCTCCACCACTTGATCATGTCATGCACTAGCAAGAACTTTGAAATAATAATAATAATAATTAATAGAATTAAAATTTTAAATTAAAATCAAGATCAAAAGATTTTCAATAATGGTAGAGTTTCTAATTGTTGGCAACAACTCAAAAGACTTGATGACTATAAATAATTACTACTAAGTGCATTAGTCCCTTAAGTGATCTAGATAATGAATATAGTATCATCCCAAGAGAATTAAAAGAAAGTAAGTAACAAAACACTAATTAATCCTAACTTTATTTAAAAGATTGATTTCAAATATTAGAAAACTAAAAAAGAATTAATAAGATGATAAAGAGAGCAATTAAATGCTAAACAACAAGATTAAACCAAAAGAGAATATACTAGGATTTTTGGGTATACCACACCAAGGTTGCATAGAATTAATGCTAAATTACTATTAAGAAAAAAAGCTTATTCATAGGTCACTATAATTTCCTATCTTATTCAATACTCACTCTCAAGTCCTATTGAATCTACCTTTACTTATTATCCTATTATCCCTCTATGTAGACTAAACTAGATAAAATAGTAAATATTCATAGGTCACTATATCGTTGTGCATGTTTTTGCTCCTTTTCATGCCTCCTTTATAGTATGGTAGTCCCTCTTGTCAATTAGGGTTTCCTATCTCTAGTCAACTTCTAAACATTTTTTGGCCAATATTTTATGGCTCAAATATCTTTATTTATAGAAATCAAATTAAACTTTGATCATTGGAAAGTTGTAGTCCTATCTCTTAACTTTCTTTGGCCACGTGAGTCACTCAATTTTGATGTTTGTAGCAAGCATTACACCTAAAATACCACACTATGCTCAATTAGTAATATGACATAATCCTAATTATCTTTGTTTTCCTAATTGGATATGATTCCTCTTCCACTAAATCTCCAATCTTACCAAACTCTTCTTTAGAATTCTTTTATTTTCTTTTTGTTCCATTATTAATATTCTTTATGCTCATGGCCTAAATTAAGTCTAAATATTCATTTTATTCCTTTCATACAAGCAAAAGTAAAAGAATGTAAAATCTAAATAAAATTGAACTTCAATAAAAACAAAATTACTAATTTAAGATCAAAATTATATGAAATTGTATATTAAATTAGATCCTATCAATTGACATAATGAGGGGAATCCTGTTTTAGTCAAATAAGGAAATATAATAAAAATTTGAACATAGATTAGGCTCTTCCAAACTTCTTTATGGGAACACATTTTGGAAATAAAATGGAGAATGGTTTAGAAAAATACATAATAAGATTAATGGAAAATAATAGTTGCTTTTCCTTTCAATAAAAAAATAAGATGGCAAGTAAGAAACACCAAAAAAAATTCCAACACCAATAAGTAACATAAACCCCAAGCATAAAGAGCATAATTTTTCATTAAGCATTGAAATGTTTGCATTGGGTAGCAAGTCCAACAAATAATGAATTTAGGGTTAAAGCCACAAATTGACCAAATTGTGAATGAACCTACTCTAGTTTTCCTAGATCTTGTAGTGTCTTTTGTT
Source organism: Rhizophora mangle (assembly GCA_037832345.1). NCBI lineage: Eukaryota > Viridiplantae > Streptophyta > Magnoliopsida > Malpighiales > Rhizophoraceae > Rhizophora > Rhizophora mangle. Next base: position 11,993 of record JBAPLJ010001378.1, read on the forward strand.
AAGGCTTTCCATAAGACAAATTAAAATACTACTTTGAGTCAAAAGCCATTATAACCTAAACATCCTAACCCAACTTTAACATCCCTAGTTGTATCTCTTGGTAAGGATTGAAGAAGAAAGGCATGCAACAAAGTGAACTAAGCTCATCCTTACTCATCCTCTGCTCCTAAAAGTCATATTACTACTAAGATGTAGGAGGTTGATAATGGATTATGCTTATACATTATAAAGATAATATAGAGCCCACCTTTAAGGTCTAAAGTTGTAGCATTGTCCTTTGTTCCTTACCCCAAACACTAAATGATTTTATTTTGATGCATAAAACATATATAGTAGCCATCCAAGAACCTTATATTAAAATTGAGAGTGATAAAAGTGATTAAAGGCATGAGTTTAAGGGAGTTTGCCAAGTTGATCCATTGGGTTTTTCAAGTGGAGTTTGAGTACTTTGGGACATAAAGAAAGTTCACCTTAAGATTTTATAAAATTCACTACAAGCCATTTATTATTGAATTTGATAATCATTAGCCTATTTGTGGAGGAGTTCTAAAATAATAACCTAAGCTAGTGCTCCTCCTAGGGGCTCTTAGAAGAGATTTTAATTACATATAGCATGAATGCCTTATCAGCTGCATTATATAGACATGGTCTGTTGACATATGATGAAGAATGAGATGTGTATAAGAAGTGGTCAAATTGAATATGCCATGTCTAACCAAATTTTTAAGAAGTTAGTTGTATGTTAGTGGTTTTTGTTTATAAGTTGCAAATAGGAAGATCATGCCTTGTAATTAGTAGTCATTCTTATTTTCTATTAACATCCTTTTGTATTTAAGAAGATGCATTAAATGAAGAAGCAGTACAACATTTTTAGCTTTATATTCTCATTGTTCCTTCTTAAGAGTGTTTTTTTTATTCATCTATATAAAACTCGATAATATTGATATCAAACCTAAGCTTTTTGAGGGATCTATGAGTTGATTGAACCAAAAATGAAAACAAAATCTCTCTGTGGAAACATAGCACACACAAAACCTTTAATTAAATGGAGTCAAATTAGATATTTTTAGTTGAACCACTGGTCTTTGATATTGACAACTATCAAACCTAGCCTATTAGAATGGCTATTCTTTTGGATGCTTTGGCTATATGGGAAGCAGTGGAGGATGAATATGAAGTTCCTACACTACTTATTAATCCAAGAGTTGCTTAACTTAAGAATCATATGGAGGAAAAGACCAAAAAAACAAAAGCAAGAGCTTGCTTGTACTTTATGGTTTCAAGCATAATATTCACTAGAATCATGAACCTTATATTAGCAAAGGAGATATGGTAGTATCTGAAGAAGGAATACCAAGGCAATGAGAGGACAAAGAACATATAGATGTCGAATTTGATTAGAGAATTTGAAATGCTAAGAGTGAAAAAATCAAATTCCATCAAAGATATTTGTATTTTTGGTTCACTCAACCCATAGATCCCTTAAGAAGCTTGGCTCCAATACCAACATTATGACCAGCTGCTTAACATTGTGAATAAGGTTAGATCGCTTACCAATGATTTTTTTATGAGAGAATTGTACAAAAAAATTTTGGTTACGTTACCTAAGAAGTATAAAGCTAAAATCTCTTCTTTAAAAGAGTCAAAGGAAATGTCAAGCATTTCCAAAGTAGAGTTGGTAAATGCAATATAGGCATAGGAGCAAAGAAGGATGATGAGATGAGAGAATTCTATGGAGGGTGCTTTTCAAGCAAAGACACAAAATTCAAGAGGAGGTAAAAAAAGTAGGAATAGTAGGAAGTAGAACAACAACAAGCCTAGCAATAATGCAAGCAATAAAAAAAGGTAAGGATGGAACTTATCCCCCTTTGTCCACACTATAAGAAGGCCAATCATTTGTAGAAGAAGTGCTAGTGGAGGCCAGATATTTGATGTAGAAAATGTGATTAGATTGGGCACATGGAGAAGATTTTCAAGTCACAAAAGCATGAAAAGGAAACAAATGTCATTATTGAACAATATTAGGAGAAGCAGTTATATGTTGCAACATGCTTTGCAGCAAACATTAGTTCTAGTGACTCTTGGCTTATTGATAGTGGTTGTCCAAACCATATGATAAATGATCAAGATCTTTTTAAAGAATATGATAAAATTGACAATTCCAAAGTTAGGATTAGAAATGGTGAATACATTGCAATCAAAGGCAAAGGAATAATGGCTCTAGAGTGCCTAACAAGTTTAAATACATTATTGACATTTTATATGTTTCTAACATTAATCAAAACTTGCTTAGTGTTGGACAACTACTTGAATGGGTTTTAAAATATTATTTGAAGACAAATGGTGCAAGATTAAAAATGCAAAAAGCAACAATACATTCAAATGAAAATGAGGGAAAAAAGTTGTGCTCTATATTTGATGAAGGAGTAACACATAGCCTTTCCATGTAACCCAAGCAATGTAGACTTATGGCATAAGAGGCTTGGACATTTTCTTAAAGCTAGACTTCCTTATATGCAAAAACATGAATTGGTGAAAGGAGCACTACTATTGGAAGAAAGGTAGGTAGATTATGTGGCTTGTCAATATGGAAAATAAGTCAAAAATCTCTCCCCTCAAATTGCATAGAGAGTAACACAAAAACATCAACTAGTTCAAATAGATGGCAAATGACCTTAGAAAACATCATCTTTGAATGGTAGTATATAGTATATTGCATTTATTGATGATTATAATAGATTATGTTGGATTTGTTTTATCAAATTCAAATCTAAGGTAGCTCATTATTTTGCAACCTTAAAGTATGGGTGGAGAATCAAAATGGTTGCAAAATGCAGGTAATAAGATTAGATAATATGAAGGAATATACATTTGACAAGTTTAACAAATTTTGTAAAGAAGTTGGTATTGAGCACCAACTCACAACACCTTATATACTCCATAGTAGAATGGAGTAAGTGAAAGAAAAAACAAAACTCTATTGAAGATGACATGGTATATGTTATATGGAAAGGAGCTTCCAAAGATAATGTGGGAAAAAGTTACAAACATAACAACATTTCTAGTAAATAGACTACCAACTAGAGTTCTATGGAAGAGACCCCATTTGAAGCATGTTTTGGTCTAAAAAATAGACTTATAGCATCTACGAACTTTTGGTTGCCTACATTTTTTTTATGTGTCATAAGTAAAAAGAGGCAAACTAGATAAAATGGCATAACCAAGAGTCTTTATTACATATAGTAGCTCATCCAAGGCTTAGGGAATTTTCCAACCATAAAATGGAAAAGCTCTTATGAGCAAAGATATCAAGATAGAAAAATTGTCTAAAACAGAGCAACACTCAAAGTGTTAGCAAAATCCTAAGGGTGACATATATGAAGTACCAATTAAAGGTATAAGGTGATTGCTTGATATTTATGAAAGGTGTAACATTGCTATTTTTGAGCATGTAGCATTTAAAGAGGTAGAGAAGGATGACAAGTGGATTATAGCAATGAAAGAGGAGCTTAAATTGATTAAAAGAAATGACATTTAGGAGCTAGAGAATAGATCTCAACACAAAAAGCCCATAGGTGTCCAATGGGCTTATGAAACCAAACTCAATGCAAGTATAAACAAATATAAAGCAAGATTAATTGTGAAAAGGTCTGCTCAGGTGTTTGGAATAGATTTCTCTAAGACTTTTGCTCTAGTAGCAAGACTTGATACAATTAGAATGCTCCCTTCCTCAATAGCATATAAAGGATGCCAAGTTTACCAACTATATGTAAAAAATGTGTTTTTAAATGGTTATTTGTGGGAGGAGATCTTTGTAGAGTAGCTCAAAGATTTCCAAGTCAAGTATAGCCTCGTTAAAGAAGTTTTACTTGTTAAAGAAGGCCTTGTATGGCCTTAAACAAGCTCCTAGGGTCTAGTATAGCAAAATTGATGAACACTTACTAAGACTTGGCTTTGTTAAAAGCTTATGTGAAGCTATGTTAAATGTAAAAGAAACTGATGCTAATTTGATTATAGTCTCTATTTATGTTGATGGCATGCTTGAGCCAAGTAGTGATGAGGAGTAATGAAGGAGTTTTAGGCTTAAATGGTCTAAGTATTTTAGATGATAGACCTTTATTTAATTTCCTACTATCTGGGAAAGAAGGTGAAGCAAAACTAAGATGAAGTCTTCATATGGCAAAAGAAATATATAGGGGAAATACTGAAGAAATTTCATATGGAGGATAGTAAATGCACAAATACTCCAATGAATTTAAAGGAAAAATTTAGCAAGGATGATGAATCAGACAATGTTGATGAAGATCAATACAAAAGTTTAATTGGTTGTTTGATGTATCTTATTGGCACCAAACCATGCATTATATTTATAATGAGCTTGCTCTCATGATTCATGCATACTTTCAAGGTATTAAAAGGATTTTTAGTTATATGAAGGGCACCATAAATTATTGTATCAAATATTTCTACTATCAAGATTTTAAATTCTATGGTTATTTTAAAAGTGATTAGGTGGGTTTAATTGATGACATGAGATGCATAACAGGTCTTTATTTCAACTCTAGATCAAGAATGATATCATAATGCTCATAGAATCAAGAATTGATATCTCAGAGCATTGTTGAGGCTGTTGATGTGTGATAAAAAATGAGGTGTGTATAGGAAGTGGTCAAATTGATTATGCCATGTTTGACCAAAATTTCAGGAAGTTAGTCATGTGTTAGTGGATTTTGTTTATGGTTTCCAAATTGGAAGATCATGCCTTGTAATTAGCAATCATTATATTTTTCTATTAAAATCCTTTTGTATTCAAGAAAAATGAATTGAACAAAGAAGCAATACAACATTTTCAATCTCATATTCTCATTGTTCCTTCTTACGGGTTTTTTTTCTCCTTTTTCTCTATAAATACCAACAAGATTTGATCTTTGAGGGGTCCCTTTTTATTGTCTCATGATCAAGCATGAATGGATTATGGACCATTTTTTATTCCAACAAATCCTAGTCTCCAAATTCTTTCACAAAATAATCCATCTTTTTCAGGTTTATTGGTTTTGTAACTAATATTAAAACAATAAAATATTAATAATAAAAATAGTTTATTTATTATTGATTTACCCTTGTCCATCAATCCCACAAGCCTCTTATCCATTCTCATTTGATCACAATGGTGGGGGAGCAAGTCAAAATATGGTGATTTATTAAAAATAGCTCATTACTACTGAATTTTTTGAAAACATTTTGAAGGTTGTCATTTAATTTGTTTGGAAATTTTTAGGGCCAAATTTCACTTGGTAGAATAGTAGTAATGGAACTTATATCATATGAGAAAGACTTGATAGATCTCTTGTGTCTTGGTAATTAAAATTTCCATTAGCAAAGCTATGCTACCATCCTTGAGTTATTTTTAATGACTAAAGTATTCTTTTGTAACATTAGGATGGCTTTAGTAGGATAAGGGACTACAACCCTTTCTTTTTGAAGTGTAATGGTTGACACCAAGAATTTAAGAGTCATTTTTAGGATCACTAAAACAACTTCACCTTGATACAAGATTTTATTGAAATACTTTGAGTGGTTTCCATCAAGTGGAATAAGAAAATCTTTAACAATCTATTCTAGAAGATACAAAACATCTTAAACAAACTAAATGCCATTTAGTGTTGGGATTTTTCAAAATTAAAAACATATGAAAGGTTGTGTCTCTTAGGATTTGAACCTAAGAGGCATATCCAATGCCAAGCAACATAACCACTAGTCTTACTACTCTAAACAATCCCTAATTCTAGCAATCAATCATTATAATTCTTACTAAACATATGTTTACTGCCCTCCTTATGTGTTTGTCTCCTCTTCTCTATGTTTCAACAACTAAAATATCCTTGTTATGACCTAGAAAAATGTACATAGCAGACACAAAAAGCCCTAGATACTCTAAAAAAATTTCCTAAATTCTCTAGGTTATAAAAAACTTGTTTTCTTAATTGTGATAAAATTCTTATAATGAGTTCCAAGCTAATTCTTAAATAGATATAGTTTGAATTAAGGATTTTCTGCATAATCAAAGTTAAAGTCCTCTTTTTGATCTAGAGTTCTTAAATATTATATAAGTATCTAAATAGCCTAAAAATAATTTTCAAATAAATTAAAAAGATGAAAGAGATCTTAGTATATTTATAAAGATCATTAATCCCAAAGATGAAATATCATAGATTAACTAAAAGTTTGTCTATTGCAATGCATGATTAATTATCAAAGATCATAAATTTCAACATAGCTCATTAAATCATGAAGATCATGAATGTCAAACTTCCTTATAAGATTCAAAGATCATTAACTTCAACAAATTCTTTGTCCTAAGATAATGATTTGCCTCATTATTCTTATCATGAGTGCCATTAATTCTAATTATGACTTGTTTTCCTTAAAAATCATATTAAAAGACACAAAAAAGGGTGGCTAGAGAATAAATATAAGACAAATAATCAAATCATAATTGAAAATAAATTCAATTAGCATACAATTAAATAATTTGACAAAATTACCTCTTAAAGACCAATAAGTATAACTAACATACATTTTTTGTAATGCAAGAGATCAAAGGCACATAAAAGAGATTTAAAAAAGTGTTATACAATAATCTTGGAAATGAGTAGGGATTGAAGCACCTCATATAAAAAGAGGAAAAAAGAAAAATAAAGAGAGATAAAGAAAGATAAGGCAACTCATTTCCACATGCACAAAGCTTCACACATATAAAAAATGAAAAATTTATGCTTATTTAAAGATCCAAACAAAAAAATAAAGAAAGAAGAATAGGAAGGAAAGACAAACATTTCAGCTTATATTGATTTTAATCAATAGTTCAAGCATTATTGGATTTTAATTAAGTCTTAATTTTTTTTGCAAATAAGGTAGGTAACTCTAAAAGAAATTTTTCTTTCCAAAAAATATTCTAGCTACCTTCTTAAGTAAAGACTCTAGAGAAGAATACTTCTTTATAACACCTAAAGTGTGATAAGTTAGGGCATCTCAAATTCATGAGTTGCTCATAGGTCTTATCCACTAATGAAGTGGCAATACCAATAAAATGATTGGTAATAGTATAAATAAGTGTATTAACAAAATCAAAAAGATATTCTTTAGATTTAGTCTTAATTGTAAAAAATAATTGTTGTTTTGCCTCCTTAGACAAATAAAAATCCAACCAACCTTTAAGTTGTTTGGTAAATCTGCTTGTAATTATTTTTGTAATCTTAAGGTTGGGATTACCCTTTGTTTCAGCAACAATTGCAAACATCATCATATAATGTAATAGTAAGTGAATTTGATGTTATATTTGACCTTTTAGATTTCATTCCACTATACTACTACCATCATATTAAACATAGCTATAATCAACTTTTTCTTTTAATACAAGATCAACAAGTGTTGGTCTTGGATAATATCATTTTGTATAAGCTTTATTAAAGGTCATTTTATTAATATCAAAGGGTTCCTTTGCATAAGAAAGAGAAGGTTTATCCTTCAGAGGTTACAGTTCTAATAAGAACATATTTTGTAATTGATCTATATAATCTTCTATCTCACTTTCAAATTTAATTTGTTCTCCTTGTTCTTACACTATGGCTTCTTTTTCTTTTAATCTCATACCCTTAAGTCTCTTTAAGATTTCACTTACCAATTCTATTTTAGTAGAACTTTTATCTACCATTTTGTAATTTATTTATTATGATGAAAGAGGTTTAAATAAAACCTTTTTTTTTCTACTTTTGGTTTAACCAAAGGTTTGGGAATAACATCCCTATTTTAAGCTTTTTGCTCAATTTTTTGCTTAATATGCATAAGCTAAATCTAACAAATTGAAGATAAAGATTACTCCAATTATCTTGTTGTATAACAACATTAGTGGTTGCTTCGACCTTATAAGTTGAAGCAATAATCTCATTGCTGTTGATTTTAATAAAGAGATTTAAAAGTGGAGGATGAATGCTACTAACACTTTTACCCCTTTCTTTTCAAATATTTGAAGTTTATAAACCTTTTGAATAAATTAAGGCAATTTTTCTTTTCCTTTTATGTTTGCATCAAACTCATTTGCACATCTTTGGTTCTCTAAATCCATTGAATTCCATCAAACAAAGATTTGATTGATCTTGGTTAGCCTTTCTTATACATATTGTAGGTTTGAAATCTTAAATAATGAGACCTTCTCTTCATTTCTACCTAACAAGGCTCCTTCCTTTATTACAAAGACTTATTTACCCAAAATGATGGTGAAATTCACTTTTTGTTTGCACGGAACAAGCATATATGTACATCTTTGATATTCTAAATCCAATGAATTCCATCAATGGATTTATAATATCAAGGGCCCCTTTTTCCCTAAATTGAATACACTAGGCAATTTTTTCTCTTTTCTTTTCTTTTTGCAATAAGCTCTTTTACACATCTTTGGTTTTCTAAATCAACTAAATTCTATCGAAAAAAAAAAAAAGCTTGCATTGATCTTTATTGGCTTTTCTTAAACATATTAAAGGTTTTAAATCCTAAATATTGAGACCTTCTCTTCATTTCTAGCTAATAAGGCTCTTTCCTTTGTTGCAAAGACTTATTTATCCAAAATGATGGTGAAATTCACTCTTTGCTGGCACAAAACATTCTATTCATTGGAACAAGCATGTATGTACATCTTTGATTTCTAGCTAACAAGACTCCATCCTTCATCACAAAGACTTATTTACCCAAAATGATGATGAATTTTATTTTTTTTTTTATTTTGCACAAAACATTCTATTGGAACATGCACATTTGTACATCTTTAATATTACAAAGCCATTGAATTCCATCAAGCAAAATGAGTCTTTAATCTTTATAGGTGTTAAATGTTTAATTTTTGAACAATGAGATTGTCTCTTTAGTTTTTGATAACAAGAGGCTTTGATCTTGATTTGCTTTCCTTATAGGAACTAAATGGTTTAATTCTTGAACAATGAGACAACCTCTTCCTTTTTTGTTAACAAGGCTTTGTTTCTTTTTGTTGCAAGAACTTAGACAAAATGATCTTGTGATTAACTTTTGTGCCAACATTAAACATTGTATTCATTGCAAGAAGCTCATTTCTACATGTTTGGTACTCTAAATCCATCAAATTTTATTAAAAAAAAATGTTTGTTCTTATTTAGCTTTTCTTATACATCTTCAGTGTCAAAATTCAAAAATAACGAGATCATCTCTTCATTTCTCACTAATAAAGCTCCTTCATTTGTTATAAGGATTCATTTACATAAAATGATGGTGAAATTAACTTTTATGTGTACACAAAACATTTTATGCATTGGATTTGGCATGTCTTTAAGCTTTTGACACTCTAAATCCATTAAATTCCAACAAACATATGAGTCATTGATTCTAATTAGCTTTCCTAATTTGTATTGAATGGTTTAATTCTTAAATAATGAGAATGTAATTATGATAGGAACCATTGAATTACTACTTCCCTTTCATTTCAAAGACTCATTTGCACAAAATGATCTTGTAATTAGCTTTTATGATGACAATAAACATCATATTCTTTTCAACAAGCTCAATTGTACAAATTTTGTACACTAAATCCATTGAATTCTATCAAAAATAGGTCTAATTGGTTTATGTTACCTTTCCTTATCTGTACTAAGTGTTTAAATTCCTAAATAATGAGATCATCTCTTCATCTTTAGCCAATAAAGCTCCTTCTTTTGTTACAAGGACTCATTTAGATGAATTGATGATGAAATAAACTTTTGCATCAAGACAAAACATTATATTCATCATACCTTTGGAACTCTAAACCTATTGAATTCAATCAAGTAAATGAGTCATTTATCTTGATTAGCTTTCCTTATAAATATTGAATGGTTTAATTCTTAAATAATGAAATTGCCTCTTGATATTTTCATAACAAGGTTTCATTGCAAGTACTCATTCATACAAAATTATTTCATAATTTGCTTTTGTGTTGATAGGAAACATTATATTCTTTGCAACAAGCTCACTTGCACATCTTTGGTTTCCTAAATCCATTGAATTCCATCAAACAAAGCTTTGATTGATGTCAACAGGCTTTTAATATACATATTGAAGGTTTAAAATCTTGAATAATGTGACCTTCTCCTTATTTCTAACTATCAAGGCTCCTTCCTTCATTATAAAGACTCTTTTACTCAAAATGATGGTGAAATTCACTTTTTTGCCCACATGAAAGATTCTATTCATTGGAACAAGCACATATGTACCTCTTTGATATTCTAAATCCATTAAACTACATGAAGGAAATGAGTCATTAATCTTGATTAGCTAACTTTATAGGTATTAAATGGTTTAGATCCCAAACAATGATTTATCTCTTCATTTTTTAATAATAGGACTCCTCTTTTGTTACAAAGGTTCATTCACACAAAATGTTTAAGAAATTAACCTTTGTGTCAATAGTAAACATTATGTTCTTTTCAACAAGCTCTTTTGTACAACTTTGGTACTATAAACCTATTGAATTCCTTGAAGTAGTAGTTAAGTTTGATCTTGATTAGCTTTTCTTATAGCTATTTAATGTTTTAATTCTTAACTAATGAGACTTTCTTTTCATTTCTAGCTAACAAGGCTCTTTCCTTCATTACAAGGACTCATTTAGACAAAATTAAGAACTCTTTATTGATAAAAGCCATAAAAGGTCGTTATTGACTATTTTCTTATTTAACAATGATTCAAATCAAAAAGATATAGAATTAGACATTCTAGAAGATCACTCTTTTGATTTTGTCTCAAGGAGAATGTGGTTATTATAAGGTCTTAAAGGAAAGCAAAGACTTATTAGTCTTAACAAAAGAAGATACTATGATTTTGGATCTCACAATATTTCCAAAAGAAGGTTATAACCTTAAAATAGTGATTCATAAAGTAAAAGATATATTTTTAATTCTAATTCTAAAGAACCCTCTATACAAGAGCTTAAAGCTGAAATAAATTAATTAAAAGGAGAAATAAGACAATTAAAAGAAATAATTATATTAATTGCAACATTGATGTATACATCAAAGGTTATATTAATCACAACAACAACCTTATGACCTTGGCCTTAAAAATCTATGGAATTCCATCAAACAAAGAAGTGATTAATCTTGATTTTCTCTTTTTGTAGGTATTAAATGGTTTAATTCTAAAAGAATGTAACTGTTTGTTCATTTCTTGCTAACAAGTTTTCACCTTTTGTTGTTAAGACTTATTCACATAAGTTGAGATTACATAATTCAATTGCAACATATTCTCTCATTAGAACAACCTTCTCTATCTTAAACATATAAATATTTTATTATTTGTAATGTAAAAGGTAGGCCTTGTAGCCTTTACTAGAAAACTTAGGTTATTCCAAACTAAGATTACATTTCTTAGCCACCTCGTCAAAAATGGTAGGTTAATTCCAATAGATCAAGCAATTGACTTTGCTTTTAAATTTCTTAATGAAATTAGAGAAAAAAATTAATTGCAAAGAATTTTAGGAAACTTACATTATATTTTAAATTTTTATAAAGAATTGGCTTATGTTGCTAAACCTTTATTTGAAAGACTTAGAAAGAATCCTCCTAAATTGACACGCATTCATTCATAAGTAGTTAAGAGAATAAAACAAAAGGCTAAAGAACATCCATGTTTAATTGTTCTTCATCCAAATGCCTTTAAAATCTTACCAAGGATATGGTGGAATACTGAAACAAAAGATTCATCATAATGAAAGCTTATTATGCTTTACTTCTAGGATTTGGAAAGAAGCTAGAGTTAATTACTCGGCAATTAAGAAAGAAATTCTTGCTAAAGTATTATGCATTCAAAAGTTTGAAGGAAATTTATTAAATCAAAAATTTCTTAATAGAATTGATTGTAAAGCTACTAAAGATGTTCTAATAAAAGATGTCAAAAATATAGCCTTAAAACAAATCTTTGCAAAATGGCAGGGAATATTTTTAGCCATTGATTTTGATACTTACAAATTTTTTTCTTGATTTTCTAACTAATGAAATTTTACAAGGTACCACTTCCTACATAAGAGCCTTATGCTACAAGGGCCTATGTACCCATCAAAGTCAATTTTTTCACTAGCTATGGATGCTTATAGTTCATCAATTCAAAATCACAAGGAATTAGATGTTTTATCAAACGATGCTTATGAGTGACAACTAAATAAGGAATAAAAAGCATACATATTCTTTTATCCCAAAGGTTATATAGACTCCTTGTGTCCAATTGAACCCAATTATGTTCAACTTCTACCTTATGAGGATGTAAGATTCTATTTAAAAGATAACTTGTAAACTCATACCACCATGAAAGATTATTATTATTATTAAGGTGCTAGTTATGGATCTACCAAAGATTTGACATATGAAAAATTTAAAATCCTCAAAAAGATCATCTTTCTAGACATATGAATGGCAAAATGATTTGCTAGCTTATAAAGAATTAAAAAAGTAGTGGAAGGTTAAAAATTTTAATTATTTTAATTGTATTGAAGCTTATGAGAGATTTTTATTCTACAAAAACCTATAAAAAAAATTCTAGTTGGTTTCTTCATATTAATCTCCTCATGATAAGGTTAAATTTCCCAATTAGTTTAAAATATGGTTCCTTGAATGGGGATTACATCCCATTACACTCCCTCTAAGAGTAAAAGCTATTTATGAATAATTTTGTGAAAAGAATACCAACTTGAGGAATAAAATCTTAAATTTTGCTATCTTTTATCATGTTCCATGGATCATCAAATGGGACTATAATATCATTGCCAAATAGGTTAACATCCTAAGAGAAAGTACTTAGCATGTACCATAGCTTGTTTGAAGGATTAACATTTAATGGTGGGGAAAATCTTGTTTATACAACTTTAGAACTTTAAATCCATTGAATTCCATAAAAAAAAAAAAACAATTTAATTAGTCTAGATTATCTTTTCTTATGTGTATTGAGTGTTTCAATTCCAAAATAATGTGATAGTCTCATCATTTCTAGCCAATAAGGCTCCTTCCATCATTATAAGAACTCATTTACATAAAATGATAGTGAAATTAGCAATTTTGTTTACACGAAACATTTTATTCATTAGAATAGACACTTTTGTACACCTTTGGTACTCTGAACCTATTAAATTTCATCAAGTAAAAGAGTCATTGATCTTGATTAGCTTTCTTCACAAATATTGAATGGTTTAATTCTCAAACAATGAGAATGCCTCTCCATTTTTTGATAACAATGCCTTTTTTTTGTTGCATGTACTTATTCACACAAAATGATCTCATAATGAACTTTTGTGTCAACAAGAAACATTATATTCTTTGCAATAAGCTTGCTTGCATATCTTTGGCACTCTAAATCCATTGAATTTCATCAAACAAAGCTTTGATTGTTATTGATTAGGTTTTCTTATACCTATTGAAACTTCAAAATCCTAGATAATGAGACATTCTTTCATTGAATTCTACAAAGCAAATGAGTCATTAATCTTGATTAGCTTTCTTTATAGAAATTAAATGGTTTAATTCTTAAATAATAAGACCATCCCTTCATTTTTTGATAAAGATTTCACTTTCATTAGAAGGAGTCATTTACATTAAATGATCACATAATTAACTTTTGTGTCAATAGTAAATACTATATTCTTTGTAAGAAGCTCATTTGTACAACTGTGGAACTCTAACCCATTGAATTCCTTGAAATAAAGGTTAGTTTGATCTTGTTTAGCTTTCTTATAGCTAATTTAATGTTTCAATTCTTGAATAATGAGACCTTCTCTTCATTTCTAGCTAACAAGGTTCCTCCTTCATTGCGAGGACTCATTTACATAAATGATGGTGAAATTAACTTTTGGGCCAACATAAAACATTATATTGATTGGAACAAGCATACTTGCATACCCTTAGTACTTTGAACCCATCCAATTTCATCAAGTAAATGAGTCATTGAACTTGATTTTCTTTCCTTACAGGTATTGAATGGTTTAATTATTAAACAATGAGATCATCTCTTCAATTTTTTATAATAAGGCTTCTCTTTTCATTGCAACAACTCATTCACACAAAAGGATCTCAAGATGAACATTTATGCCAGTGGTAAACATTATATTCATTACAACAAGCTCATTTGCACATCTTTGGAACTCTAAATCCATTGAATTCCATCAAAACAAAGCTTTGATTGATCTCATTTAGCTTTTCTTATACCTATTGAATGTTTCAAATCCTAAATAAAGAGATTTGCCCCTTCATTTCTATCTAACATGCCTCCTTTCTTCATTGCCTTGACTTATTTAACCAAAATTATGGCAAAATTAACTTTTGTGTATGCATAAAACATTCTATTCAATGGAACAAGAAAATTTGTATGTCATTGGTACTTAAATCCATTAAATTCCATCAAGCAAATAAGTCTTTAATCTTAATTACCTTTTCTTATAGGTATTTAATGGTTTAATTCTCTAGCAATGAGAACAAGGCATCTCTTTTTGTTGCAAAGACTCATTTTAGCAAAAGGATCTCATAATTAATTTTTGTGTCGACAACACCCATTATATTCATTCCAACAAGCTCATTTATACATCAATGGTACTTTAAATCCATTGAATTTCATCAAAAAAAAGGTGTAAGAGGCCTTGATTAGCTTTTGTTATACATATTAAGTGTCTTAGCTCTTGAATAATGACTTTACCTCCTCATTTCAAACTAACAATTCCTCATCATCATTTCTTATGCATATTTTGTGTATATAAGTGATTTCATCAAATGAAGAAGCCATGTTAGTTTGAAATGAAGAAATAAACTCATTATTCAGGAATTAAAATAGTTGATATGTATAGGCACATTTGTGTCTATACAAATCATGATATTCATTGGAACAAGCACATTTGTGCAACTTTGATACTTTATATCCATTAAATTCCATCAAGTAAAATGAGTCATTGGTCTTTATTATCTTATAGGTATTGAATTGTTTAATTCCTATATAATGAGACTGTCTCTTCATTTTTTCATGACAAGACTCCACTTTTCATTAGAAAAACAAATTTACACAAAAAGATAGTTAAATTAACTTTTATTTCTATGTAAAACATTATATTCATTACAACAAGCTCATTTCTTCCTTTTTGGTACTCTAAATCTATTGAATTTCATCAAAAAAAGGTGTGATTGGTCTATATTACCATTTTTTATGCATATTTTTTTTTATATAAATAGTCTCATTATTTAGCAATTGAAACACTCAATATGTATAAACACATTTGTGTCTACCCAAAATATCATATTCATTGGAACAAGCATATTTGCACACCTTTGGTACTCTATACTTATTGAGTTCCATCAAGTGAAAGGAGTCATTAATCTTTATCACCTTTCCTTATAGGTTTTAAATTGTTTAATTCCTAAATAATGAGACTATCTCTTCAAATTTTCATGATAAGACTTCACATTTCATTGGAAGGAAAAATTTACACCAAATGATAGTGAAATTAACATTAGTGTCTATACAAAACATTATATTCATTGCAACAAGCTTATTGTTACCTCTTGGGTTAAATCCATTGAATTTCATAAGAAAAAAGAAAAGGTTTTAGGGTCTAGATTACCTTTTCAATGAGACTATCTCTTCATTTCTAGCTAACAAGGACGCTTTCATCATTGCAAGGACTCATTCACACAAAAAGATCTCTTAATTAACTTTGGTGTCAGCAACATACATTATATTCATCGCAATAGGCTTATTTATACATCGTTGGTATATTAAATCCACTGAATTTTATTAAAAAATGGTCTAATTGGTCTAGATTACCATTTCTTATACATGTTTTGTGTAAATGAGTGCTTGAAATGAAAGAAAGAGCTTTGTTAGTTTTAAATGAAGTGATGATCTCATTATTTAGGAATTAAAACACTTAATACCTAAAAGTGCATTTATGTTTACTCAAAACGTTACAATCATTGGAACAAGCACACTTGCAAAACTTTGGTACTCTATACCCATTAAATTCCATCAAGTAAAATGAGTGCTTGTTTTTTACAAGTTTTCATTATAGGTATTGACTAGTTTAATTCCCAAATAATGAGACTATTTCTTCATTTTTACATGATAAGACCTCACTTTTTTTTTTGGAAGGACAAATTTATAGTAAATGATGGTGAAATTAACATTTGTGTTTGCTTAAAATATTATATTCATTACAATAAGCTCATTTGTAGAAGATAAGATCACCACTTCATTTCTTGCTAACAAGTCTTGTCCTTTTGTTGATAAGACTCATTAAGACAAATGATGATGAAATGGATAATTTTGTCTACACCAAGCATTAGATTCTTTGTGATATGCACATGAATACACCATTGGCAATCTATCCATTCAAGTCTATCAAACAAAGGACTCATTGATCTTGATAAGCTACTCTTCCAATGATTAAATGGTTCAATCTTGAAGGGTATAACCTATACTTCATTTCATGTTAATAATGATATCAACAACAAACATTATATTTATCACAACAAGCTTGTACATACATTTGTGGTACTCTAAATCTATTGAATTTCATCAAAAAAGGTGTTATTGGTCTATATTACCTTTACCTATATGTATTAAAAGTTTCAACTCTTGAATGGTGATATTGTCTATTAATTTCTATCTAACAAGGCTCTTCCTTTATGTCTACACAAAGGAGTATATTCAATGAAACAAGCACGTTTGTACATCTTTAGTACTCTAAATCTATTGAATTACATCAAGTAAATGAGGCATTAATCCTTATTAGCTTTCTTTATAGGTATTGGATAGTTTAATTCTTGAATAATGAGACCATTTTTTCATTTTCTGATAACAAGACTTCTAATTTTGTTTCAAGGACTCATTCACACAAAACGATCTTGTAATTAACTTTTGCATCAACATCGAGAATTATATTCATTGTAATAAGCTTGTTTCTACATCTTTGATTTTCAAAATCCATTGAATTCCATCAAAAAATGTGTGATTGGACTAGATTACCTCTTCATATACATATTAAGTGTTTCAATTCCTAAATAAGGAGACCATCTCTACATTTCTAACTAACAATTCTCCTTCCTTCATTGTAGGGACTCATTTACACAAAAATGATGTGAACTTAACTTTTGTGTCTACACAAAGCATTCTATTCATTCAAACAAGCACTTTTGATCAACTTTGGTACCTATATCCATTAAATTCCATCAAGGAAATGAGTCATTGATCTTCATTAGCTTTCCTTATATTGAATGGTTTGATTCCCAAACAATGAGAGCATCTCTTAAATTTTAGTTAATCAATAGTGAATTAATCACATTCCTTGTGGGATTAAACTTTACTCATACTATTTGCTATTGTATAACTAAGTGTAAAGTATTAAATTTTTTATGCCTTAATAATTACTACTAAAATTTTGGTGTCATTGTTAAGGATTGTTTTCAATTAATTTATGCATTATGTTTATACATACATACATACATATATATATATATATTTCTACTAAGTTGATTATACCATTAGTTCCCCTTATGTTTGTGAAGTTCTTTATTTTTCAACCATTTTTGGTGCTTTAATGTTTTTGAATGTGACGGTACTATTCATTAAGAAAAGTTTGACTAAATTAGGTGACAAATCTATACTCCTTTAAAGGAAATGATGTTTTGGGTAGAATTAATGCTATGCCACTAGTCCCATCCTATTAAGTCCTAAAGATGTTGCTTGATAGGGCATTAAAATTTTTTGTTTTGGGTTTTTGGTCATAAAATTTTATTTTATTTTTTTTTTCTTAGTTATCTTTTCATGCTTCCATTTATATTATGATTATTTATGGTTTATGATTTGATCATCTCATTTTGGTAAACTAAATTTTAATCTAGAAATTGAGAGAACCTTATATAGGTTAAGGAGAGAGACTTAGTAGAATCAAGAATAATTTATGGTTGTCTCACTTGGCATCAACAAAGCCATCAATTTTGTATTTAGTAGCTCATCTAATGATTCAAAGCCTAAAGACATGGCTACAAAATTAGACTTTAAAAAAACTTGTTACTCCTAACTTTATCTTATAACCTTTATGTATAAAATATCTTTAGTTAGATATGACTTTCAAGTTTAAATTGGGATTGATACATTAGTTACCTACTTTTTGTGATCATGTAGGTGAGTATCCCAACAAGAATTTAAAGGAATTCCATGTTGTTTGTTTGAGCATGAAGTCAATGAGTGTGACAGAGGAGTAGATAAAATTAGGAGCTTTTCTATTCTCCTTAGTTGATGATGCCATGGATTGACTTTACTATCTATCATTAAGATTATTTATAACATGGAATGAGATGAAAAGATAATTTTTGGAAAGTATTTTCTCACTTTTAGGGCTAAGAATATAAGAAAGGAAACTTATAATATTCTCCAATACAATGGAGAGACCTTTTATAAGTATTAAGAGAGATTCAACAAGTTGTGTGCAATTTATCCACACCACCAGATAGGTGACCAATTATTAATTTAATATTTTTATGAAGACTTACTCCTTATACATAAGAAAATGATAGACACAATAAATGAAGGAGCTTTGAATAAAATATTAGATGTTGCAAGGAATTTGATTTCCAATATGACCACAAACTCCCAACAATTTAGAATAAGACAAGATACCTCAATCATAAAAATGAATGAGGTAAATATATTTTTTCTTAAATAACAAAATTTTTGATATTGCCTCTATTGTTTGACAGATGGTTGTGGGAAACATATAACTAAGGCACGTGGCATATATTTAATTGTGAAACATCTAATGAATTTTTTCTTAATTCTTTAAGAGGAAAAAATAAATGCTATATAGGAGGATTCCCAAGATAGCCAAAGAAGTATGATCCCTATTTTAATACATTTAATCTAAGATGGAGGAATCATCTTAATTAGAGCTATAGGGGAAATAGGCAACTAGTTTAGAATGCACACACACACACACATACATACAAATTAAAAGATTTCTCCATCTAAGTAAGTCCTAATCTTTCCACTCAGATTAAAGCTAAGCCCTTTATTTTTTAACTAAATGCACAAAATCTAAGAGGGAGGAGTAGGAGAAAGAAATGCTTGGGATAGTGCATAAGATAAAGGTAAACATACTATTAGTAGATGAAATCAAGGAAGTACCAAGGTATGAAATATTCCTTAAGGAGTCATGCAATAATAAGTAGAGATTGAGAGATGATAAGAAGATCAAAATGGGGGAGAATGTATCCACAATTCTCTAATGGAAGCTTTCCCCTAAATGCAAAGATTCAAGTATATTGACCATCCCATGTAAAACATGTAATATCATATTTGAAAAAGCTATATTAAATTTAGGAGCTTCTATCTATGTGATTCCACGATTCATTTATGGTTCTTTAAATCTAGGTCCTCTAGAGGTCATTATACAATTGGCAAATGATACTAATGCTTATCTTGAAGGGGAAGTTAAGGATGTGTTATTGTAGATGAATAAGTTAGTGTTTCTAGTTGACTTGTACATATTCAATATGGATAATACTACTTCTCCTAAACCTGCACCTATTTTATTTGGGAGGCCATTTTTTAAGATAGTTTAGTTAAGAATATGTGTGCGTAATGGTATCTTGATAATGGAATTTAATGATGAATAAACTCAATTCAATATTTAAAAGGTTATGAGGTACCCAAGTGATGTTCATTCAATTTATGCCACTAATGTTATTGATCTTTTAACTCAAAAATTTTTTAAGTTTACAAACAAGGAAGAGTTAGAGGTGGCCATCATTAAACATCTTGAGTTAGAAAAAGAAGAAGAAATTGAGCTAAGGGGGAGTTGAACAAGACAGTAGTTGAATTGCATTTGTTATCAATGATTCCAAATAGGTATGCATTTTCTTACCTATTTCTCTCCAAAAAACTTTTACTTTTTATTTTATATGCTCCTAGATTAGAATTAAAACCATCACTAGTTCAGTTAAAGTATATGTATTTGGGAGAGGACAATACCCTGCTAGCTATTATTACATGGGATCTAATGTACATGTAAGAAGAGTTAATTTGTGTGCTGAGGGAGCATTAGATGGCAATTGGTTGGACACTTGCAAACATTACAAGGATAAGTCCTACCATATGCATGCACCGAATATTATTAGAACATGGAGCCAAACTAACTATGGAAGCTTAACATTGGTTGAATACCCTAATGATGGAGATAGTGAAAAAAGATAATTTAAAGCTCCTTGTTGTTGGCATCACATATCCAATCTCATATAGTAAGTGGGTAAATCTAGTACAAGTGATCCCAAAGAATTTAGGTATCATATTGGTTCCAAATGATAATAATGAGTTGGCATTTACATGTATGCAAATGAAGTGGAGAGTGCATTGATTATATGAAGTTGAACTCTACCACTTGCAAGGATCATTTCCTTTTTTCTTTCATTGATAAAATGTTAGAAAGATTAGCTGGTCATACTCATTATTGCATTCTTGATGGTTTTTCTAGTTACAACTAGATCATGATTACATTGAAAGATCAAGAGAAGATGACTTTCACATATCCATTTAGTATGTTTGCTTATTGTTGGATGCCATTTGGACTTTACAATACTTCAGCCATATTTTAAAAATGTATGGTTAGTATATTTTCTGATCATATAGAGAACATCATAGAAGTATTTGTGGTTGTCTATAATGTTTATGGTGATTCTTTTGGTAGATGTCTAGATAACCTTACACTAATCTTAAAGAGATGTTTAAAAACTAACCTAGTTCCATATTAGGAAAAATGTGATTTTATGGTAGAGCAAGGTAAAGTTTTAGGGCATGTCATTTCAGCTACAAAAATAAAACTGGATAAGTCTAAGTTAGATATTATTTTTGCTTTACCTTACTTGCAAATGTGTGGGATGTTTGATCTTTTCTTGGTCATGCAGGTTTCTATTTTAAATTTGTCAAGGATTTTTCAAAGAAAGCTTTGCCTTTATGTAAGTTATTGTAAAAAAAAAGTGCCATTTGAATTTGATGAGTAATGTGTAAGGTTACATTTGACAAGTTAAAGGAGCTTTTAAAATTGGCATTGATAATGTAGATGCCAAATTGTGAATTGCCATTTGATATTATGTGTGATGCAAGCAATTATGTTGTGGGACCTATTTTAAGATAGAAAGTTGACAAAGCCACTCATGCCATTTATTATGCCTTAAGGACTTTATATGTAACCAAAACCAATTATTCCATGACTGAAAAAGAACTTTTATCTATTATTTTTGCTTCAAAAAGATTTTGGTCTTATTTACTTGGCACTAAAGTGATAACTTTTTTTTTTTTGGATCATACAACTCTCAAGTATTTCTTTTAAAAGAAATAGGTGAAACCATGTCTTATTAGGTAAAATTTTATTATTGTAGGGGGTTTACTTTTGAGATCAAAGAGTAAAAAAACTAGAGAGAGAAAAAAAACTTTATGGTAGATCATTTGAGTAGATTGATGCATAAGGAGGATCTATTACCATTATAAGAATCTTTTCCTGATGAACCAACTATTTTTATTGATATGACCTTACCTTAGTATACACACATTATTAATTACTTAATATTGCCTAATAACATTTCTAGAGCATAAAAGGATAAGCTTAAGAATGGTGTGAAATATTATGTGTGGAATGATTCATATTTGTGGAGATTTTGTGCTAATCGAGTACTAAGAAGATGCTTCAAAGTGAATTTTTATCTATTCTAACCTTTTTCCATTCTTATGCTTATGGATGTCATTTTGGACCTAAGAGGATAGCTCATGAAATTTTGGATTGTGGGCTTATGTATTCTATAAGTTTGTGAGAAATGCCAATGGATAGGTAATATATCTCATAGAGAACAAATACCATAAATCATTATTTGCATTGTTGAAATTTTGTATGACTAGGGAATTGAGTTTATGGGATCATTCCTAATTTCTTTTGTTGATGTGCATATTTGTTTGGCTATCAATTATGTTTCAAAATGGATGGAAGCTAAAGCCACCAAGACTAATGATTCTAAAGTTGTTGCAGATGCTATGGAAACCAAATGCAATGATTAGTGATATAGGCACCTATTTCTACAATAGGACAATATTGACACTATTACAAAGGTATCAAGTCACACATAAGTTGCTATTGCCTGCCACTCCTAGACAAGTGATCAAGGTAAAGTGTCTAATAGTGAGATCAAATCCATCCTTAAAAGGACAATTAATCCAAATTGAAAGAATTAAAGTTTACAACTAATTAATGCATTGTGGCCTACAGGATAGCTTACAAAAAGCTTATAGGAAAGTCACCCTATCAATTAGTCTATGACAAGTCATGCCATCTTCTAGTGGAGTTAGAATATAGAGCTTATTGAGCAATTATATAATGCAATATGAAGATGGATGAAGTGGATGAACAAAAATGGTTACAACTATAAGAGTTTGAAGAGATAAGTGTCAATGTATATGAGAGCACTAGAATTTACAAAGAGAAAACAAGCACCATTTATGATCAAAAGATTTCAAAGAAAAAACTTTTTTATTGGACAAAAAGTCCTTCTTAACCATTCAAGGCTTAAACTATTTCTAGATAAGGCTCTTGGTGGGTTTGTCCTTTTGTTTTTAAGTCATAGTGTAGTTGAGATAAAGAACTTAAAGTTGGACAAGGTGTTTAAGGTGAATGGTTTTAGGCTTAAACCTTTTTATGAAGGTTTTTAGGTGTAGAATGTTAAAGTAATAGAATTAAAGGATCCAATCTATGCTGACTAAGGAAGTCTATCATTGGGATAACAATGTTAAACAAAGGCTCTATTTGGAGGCAACCTATGAATAAATTAGATTTTATTTCTTTACTTTTTCTTTTTATTTACGTTTCAAATAACTTTCCATTGCATTCAACCTTACATTGGGGAGAATATAAATTTTAAGCATGGGGAGAGGTTTAGGTAGGATTTTTTTTAAAGTTTTCATGAAATAGTTATCATACATTGGTTATGTTTTAAAATGCTTTATGATACATAAGTATGAAATTTGATTATTTTTATGATGTACTGCCTAGCTTAGGATGTTAGCAATGCCTTGTAAAATAAGAGTAAGAGTATTTGATTTTTTAATACTCAATTAAAATAGTGCTTTTTGAAAAGTTGTGTGAGTTTTGTGAAGAAGTATGGTTAAGAAGTGTGTGGTTTGTCATGGAACTATTCTTCTTAAGCTAGTTCTAAACTTGGGTTTAGGTAAATAGGGTGGTAAAAATGCAAAGTCTAATTCTACTCCACTATAAAAGTTGCCTAGTAACTAAGAGTACTTTACAAAAAGTGTTGACCCTCCCATTAAATGGTGACTTTAACATGAGTATGTAAAGCAACTTGATGTATGTTTCCTAATTTCTAGGTATGTCAAAAGGAAGAATATTTATTTTATGTTTTACTATTCTACTTTTATAAGGTATATAAAGGAATGGTTGATAGGTGAACTATACATGACTTGGTTATGTTAGTTGCGAGACTTACATTAACTAATTGAAGGCAATTGGATAAAGTGGAAGAGATATAAGTATGTTTGTTAGTTTATTTAACATTGTTGCATTTTAAAGTTAGGTGTGTATGTTAGTTGAAAATTGAACATAATGAACTTGTGCATTGCAATAATTTTCTAAGGTATAACTAGGGTATAGCTTATTATTCTTTTGAGTTGACTTTATTTTACTCAAAGATGTATGAAATTTGAGTGTGTGGGAATTTAATGAGTAAAAATTTATTATGTTTATTCCTTTTCATAATTAGTTGTTTTTAATGAGTTTTATACCAATTTAAGATGATTAGATTTTTTTTTTCTGACTATAGTTAGTTTTAAGAAAGTTTAAGAACATTATGCCTTTAGTGAGAAGAATTTTACAATTTTTCCATTTTGACCTTTGTTGCTTGTTTTAGGTTTTCCATTAACTTAAAGGTTTAGATTGGAAAAGTGGTCTTCAGTGAAGTTATAGTAGACATCTCAAATTTTTCCATATAGAGGGCAAGAGTCCCAATCCAAGTTTGTTTAGGCCTTGAGATGTTACTTGGAAGATAAGGTAGAAAATTGAAGTCTTATCCTAATTAAAGTAGGATTCTTGTTTAAACGCTACATTATTAAATGGGCATAACTTGAGATTTAGATGTCTAAACCATGTGATTAAAAAGCCTAAATTGAAGTACACATCTAGGCTTGCAATCGTTATGAACATACCCAAACCCAAATTGGTTTTTTAATGGTTAAAAAATATGGAGAAGTCACTTTAGAATCTATGATAGGCTGGACTAAGTTGGTCTTAATTTTTAGCTCAAAATTTGGTCTCTTGAGCTTTATTTTGGGCAAGTCTCATTGCATTTGAAAGTTAAAGAGGAGAACTGCAACTTTCATGATTAATTCAAATCCTAACACTGACTATATGGAGTCTAAAATGAGTTGAAAACCCATAAATGAAATATGGAAGATTAAGGAAACCCTAATTCTTTAGGATTTGATAGTAACTACTATGTATGGTTTATTTTAAGATATAACTAACCTCCTTTTTTGACTAATAAGAGAGATAGAGAAATCAAACAATCACTCTGAGAGGAATTCATTTTTCTTATAATGTGTGCTTAGGCTCTTTAATAGCTTTAAGAGATTTCAAAACTTTTGATACTTTATTAGTATAGATTATTCTAGTTCATCATTCTCTTTTCTTATGGAATTATTTACATTACTCTAATTTAATGGTTAAACAATTTTCTATTCAATTAATTTGGTTAGCCCTAATGAATTGATTAAATAAATATTAATTGTTGGAATTAAGAATTGTGATCCATTTTTATCCTCTTCCTAATCCTTAAGTAGTGAATAACATTAAGGAATTACGAATAAGTTTTCATCTTATTATTATGAATAACTTAATGCAAGTTGAATGATTTGAGCTTGTTTGATTGTTACTTTTATTAAACTATTTTCTTAGCTCTTAAGGCTACTAGTATATTAATCTAAAGAGCTTATTCTATAGGCATAATGATTAGAGTTTAAGTAAGGAGTTTATTTTTTTAGTGGATATTTAAAGGAAAATTTTGGTAACAAAACTTTTGTTAACTAGGATTGATAGTTCCATTAGAATTGAAATAATATGTCAAGTAATCAAAATCATTGAATATTATTGTTGTGATTAAACCTGGAATTTAACTTTTATTATTCAATATTTCTACAATTTATTATATTTTATTGGTTTGTTTATTTTATTTGTTACAAAATCATAATTTAACTCCCCCCCCCAATTATGTTAAGGTCTTTAATTTTTAATTAATTAGTAGTGAGTTGATACCACTCCCTATGAGATTAACTCTTGCTTACACTATCTACTATTAAATAATTGAGAATAATTGAGTAATAGTTGATTGGTTTAGTTAGTAGTGGTGTGGTGGTTTTAAGAGTGCTACATCACTAAAATAATGAGCAAAAATCATCCAACACATGCATAAGGGTAACATCAAAACTGTGATTTCATGGGAAGCATAAAAAGCCCCATACTTGTGAGTTGTTATGGTTAAAAATTTTATTTATTATGTACTTAACACTTAATAGTGCATGAAAAGGCAGTGTGGGGTCCTATTTACATTTTTTTCATGCTTTAACTAAGTTATTCTTTTTATTTTATTATACATTAAATTATAAATTATATTTTGTCAAATATATTGATTATAATTCTTTAACATATATAAAAATTTATCTTATATATTATTATATTTTACAAAATAATAGTTTGTATATATAAATTAATTTTTATATATTTATTATCAAACATCGGTTTAATTTATGGTTAAACTAACTAAATCTTAAATTACTAACATTTTTAGTTCAATGACTAGTGCAGTTCTCAAAACATTATGCTAAGCTTGATTGGAGATGAAATGCTAAATGTAGGTCAATCTTCCTTATAGATTTAATAATTGATATAAATTTTTAGGTTTAACATCTTTTGCATTAAGTCAACCTTCAATTGATCAATTTTAATACAACAATGCTACACAATGAAGCAAAGAAACTTTCTTGATGTGACCCTAAAGGCAGACTTGAGTGAATTCATGTTGAGATGATATTTTTAAAGCTAGTCAAACTCCACTTTAAGGTCCTCTAAGTGAACCTTGTATTTTTAGCTTTTTACCATAAGGTCATTAACATATCATTTTACAATTCTTTGGAGAATATTGTCAAAGATCTTTTGCATGGTATGATGATATGTGGGTCTAACATCTTTAACCTAAACAAATTGACTCTGTAGTAGTATATATCTTGAGATATGCAAAATTTTATGAATTCCTTATCATTTAGAGCCATCATAATTTGGTTATAGTTAAAGAAACCATCTATGAAGGATCATGCTTCATGGCTAGTGGTTGCATCACCTATGTTGTCTATTATAGGCAAAGGAAGTCATCCTTTGGACATGCCCAATTAAGGCCTTTGAATTCAACATAGACTTTGCTATATATTCTTCTTCCATACGAAGACAATAATTGTTATCCATGTTGGGTAGGTGACCACTAGGATGAAGCAAGCATTGATCAATATGTTGACTTCTTCCATAATTTAAGGAATTAACTCTAGGTTAAACCATCATTCATTGATTGGACAAATTTTGTTCTTCACTATTAAGTGATTTATTGTGATCTTAAGGTCAAGTCCATGCACTTCCTTGTGACTTTATGCAAACACATCCATGCATTGACTAAAAAATCAAACATATTCTTGTTCTTCTTATAATGTGAGCAAGGTGCTCACAAAGGTAGGATGATATTCTTTGGAGAGAAAAAGTTAACCTTTTTAAGTTTATCTACATTGGCTTGGTACCATCCTTAAATGCTTGACAGGACTCCTATACTTTTCTATTTAATAAGTCTAACTCAACCTTCTCACTAATTGTGATGTAGGGAGAGGAGAACTAGGCTTCCTTCTCACTAATTGTAATGTACGGAGAGGTAAACTAGGCTTCCTTCTCATTGATCATAGTAGCCATGATGGTACATGCATCAATTGATAAAGTCTAAATATTCCATGTAATACACATAAAGTGGCTTTAATCAATAACCTAATCTAGGCTTAGACTTGGAAGGTTAGGTAGTGGCACCATTGTTGCATTCCATTGAATGTGTACTTATTGTGTTTGGGCTTATGAAGTCATACCATGCCATTGCTAAGAGTTTGAATGTAATAGGATTAAACCCTTCATAGTTTTTTTCTCTATAAGTAAACCATGTTTAATTTCCCCCTTAATTGGTTTAATAAAGCCTTTCAATAGTTTAGAAGTAAAAAATAGCTCACACTTTGATAATGGTGATAAATGTGTTGCCTTCTAATTGTGAACCTCTTCTAGTTTAAGTCCATCATTGATGTGACCCATGGTGATATGGAAGTTATCCAAGATCATGTCATTCATAGTTTTGGGCTAGTTACTCATTTAAGGGCCAAGAATCTTCAAATAGCCCTATAATTGCTTCTTAAGGATAATACAACATGTATGGAGAGTTCAAATTCCAAAGCAAAAGAGCCTACATTGATCACATTTCTCACTTACTTGGAGGATCAAGCATGAATGGGTATGCTTGGATTAGAGTGATTGTAGGAGTTTATTTCCCTCTTATTTTTTCTCATTTTGATTAGTTTATTTTAGTTTTGGCTTTTAATTAAATTTGTTCTTATTTTGATTAGTTTATTTCAGTTTTGGCTTTTAATTGGTGTAGAACCCAACACATATGTGTTTATTTCTTATGTTTTAAGTTCTCTTTTATAGCTTATTTTCTAACTAATTAGTAGCAGCCCTAATTTTCCTATTTTATAGCTATCTTAGCTACTTTTAAGCATTATTCTTTATTTAAGAGATTAAGAAACATTTTGGAAGATCAATTTTGGAGATATTATTAAAAGTTCAGTTTGTAATTTACCCTAACTCTTATCCAAGTAATTTATTTGTTTAGTGGCAAATTAACAACTAATTCTTATCACTTTTTCTTCCTCTATAAGATGTGACAAATCAAACTAGTTTTGTCTTGTTTGTGGTGAATTTCTTATCAAACAAGGGATTACTAGTTTTTTTTTTTAATTTGTTTCTTTGTGTCAAATCAAAAATTACCATAAACAAAACAATTGTTACTTTAAATTCCCCTAAATACAAATACAAGTAGGTCTCTGATTCTTGGGCATATAAACCATGCTGCTCCTTTTGTTTAAGATTGGTGCAACAAGAGGAAGGACGTGATTATGGCACAAAAAACTTTCTTAAGATGCCCTTGGCCAATGGGATCTTTGAAAGGGTAACTTCAAGATTGTTTAAGTTTGTATAAAAGATTGTGTCCACCAAATGTGACGTAACCTTAGCAAATTGATTTAAGTTAATGTTAATGTTTTACATGCCATTATTTTAATATCTAAAGAACTTAAACTTAAGACTATAACTCCATTTCAATGGACCAAGGGTGTCCTAGAACATTTTGCATATGGTGCTTGCATTAATTAAATGGAATAAAGTGTGAGAAATAAAATCATTGATGGTAAAGTCCATATAGATGATACCATTGGCCTATTATTCTCCTTGATTAAAGTCACTAATCATCAAGCTATTTTTTTGATAATTCATCCATATTGATGTTAACCTCTTTTATGGTAGACTTTAGAATGATGTTGACTACTAAGTCATCTTTAATAAGGATATGGACCAATCTTTGCTTCTTCACATATTCCAACACATAGGGTGATCGATTATGGGTTTGGAACCTAAAAAAGGATCCTTGTCTAAGAATACAATGATAAAGTAGCATGTGACTTAAATTTAGTTTGTTGGTTGTCTATTGGACTAGGTTCATTTGGAGGGAGAGATTTCATAGAGCTATAAAGGCCATGCTAACTTGATTTTACAAGGCTACAAAAATATTAGAAAACCAAGTATGGTTATGGGTTAGCAAAAAGATTTTTAATGGATTTTGATACTTTGGCAACAAAAGAGTCTTATGAGAAGAATCCATTAGTAATAAAATAGGGCTGCCTTTGTTTTATTTCATCTTCTTTATTAGTGCTTAGATTTCCTCTTAAGGCCTTTTGGGAGTCCACTTCTTTAGTTGAGATGGATAAAGCCTCCTTATATTTTGTTTCTTTCTTCATGGAAGAGTAGGTTTTAATGGCCTTAGTGATTAGTAAGACTTGCAAGGAGTTACTACATTCCAGCCCTCCTAAACATCTTTATGAGCTATTAGGTCTTCAGGTGGACTCAAGAATACTTCACCTTTGTTCCTTCCTTTCTACCCCTCCATTTTAGTTTTTGAAGGTTGACTATCCATTGCCCCATTCCATCATTAGATTTTAATGAAAAGACCCAAACTTTGAGGTCATTAATCATGACTTCATGAAGAGTTGGCATATTTGGATTGTCACACTTAGGCATTATGAGATATACATAGACTTTTGTGACATCTTGGTCACACATAAATAAGGCGTGAACTACCATTTCTAGAAATTTTGTCCTATCTCCCACATCTCAAGAAATAGTTGGTCTTGTTGACATGGTGGTCTATGTTGTCTGTTATGTGCCATCTTGGCTAAATGGTGCATGCTTCTAGGCCTTATGTCATCTTGAGAGAATATGATAAGTAATGGAACAAAGGATCTAAATTAAATGATTTTTTTTTTAATTTTTAAGTTTCATAATCAACTCCTTCAAGGCAAAACATTTCTTAATTGGATTGACTTGATTTTTTCCATTAGATCTCTAAAAGCTAATTGAGAATGTCAAGAATATTATAATTAGAAATTGGATACTTCTTTTCTTCCTTCATAGTATTACCCTTTTATGTTTTATTTTTCTAGTTAACTTGATTATGTCGAAGCAACTACTTTTGCTTTAGCTCCAAATTTCATTGGCGAGGCATTAATGACCATTACCTCCCTTCTTTTACTTAACTTATTAGATGTTTTGACCTCATTCTTGTCCCTACACTAATCCATGCAGAGAGGAATTGTGCTTCAAAAAGTTAAATCCTTATTTCCTTTCCTTAAAGGATGTAAAATAGCTCCTAGTGTATCCCTTGAATGCACATCCCTACACCAAAGTTTTTGATCTAGTGGTCCTTACAATCCAAGCTAAGTGCATGCCCCCTATTGATGTACTAAACAACAAATTCACCTTTCTTATGTTTATTGTTAATGAGTTCCATCATACTCATTGTGCAATAAGTGTTGAAGAACTTATTAAGAAACTCACATTAGAGTTGTTCCCAAATGTAGATCAAATTTAGCTTATGGTTTATGAATAAGATGAAGACATTCTCTTTGAGTAAGCCAATGAATTACTTAACAAAGAGGCCATTGTAAGTTATAATATTATTGCAAGTTTCAACAAAGTGGAAGATATGTTGTTAATAAGCTCCATCACACTCATTGTGCAATGTTGAAGAACTTATTAAAAAACTCACACTAGAGTTGTTCCTAAATGTTGATCAATTCTAGCTTGTGGTTTATGAATAAGGTAAAGGCATTCTCTTTGAGTAAGCCAATGAATTACTTAACAAAGAGGTCATTGTAAGTTGTAACATTATTGCAAGTTTCAATAAAGTGGAAGATATGTTGCTTTGGGTCATCAAGCCCATCAAATTGTTGGAACTTGGTAATTGGTAGCCTAAGGGCATGCTAAGTTGTTGAATTCATCTCATGTACAATTTAGCATATATTTGATTGCTTTGAATGGGTGCATGCTACTATAAGTAGATTATGTTTATTATCATGTCATGTAATTATTGGATAGAAATTAAGGATGATATCTACATTATATCACTATGATGTTTTTCTACTATGGAAATGTTGACTAGAGTTGTTTTTGGAGTAAAGCTAGGAGGATTTGATCACATTTTTCCAATCTTGAGATCAACTTATACTAACATCTTTCCTTTGAGATCCTTCTCCTTCAAAACTCTAGTCAATAGTGCAATTCTATATCATAGTTTCATAAATCTATCTTCCATATTGTTTACATTTGTTATCATGACTACAACAATGTGAGTTTTAGTGGATGATGCTTATGGATGACTAGACTAAAGGGCTCTTTTGTATCTTCCTTACTTTAACCAATAGAGAAAGTTGGCTTTTAATGTTATATAGGCATTGGCAAATTTCCCCTAACCTTATTTCTAATTAAGGTGGATAGTCAACTTCTCTACTAGGTGAAAGAGATGAGTGAGAGATCTTATTCCTATATGAACTGCAAATTCTCCATTTTGGTATTTTGTTGTCTTTTAGTGGTGAGGTATCTTTTCCATTTGTGAGTTTTTGGGCCAATGCATCCTAATAAGGTATTTTATGTTAGCAAGGAGGTAATACCTTTCTTTTTTATGGTGGAGGCAATTGTGCTCTTCTTGAATGCCTTAAGTGCATTGATGGTTTTTTTTCTTCCATTTTGTTTTGCTTTTCCTTTAATTCTTTTTCACTTCAATATTTTTTTCATTTCTTTTTTCAACTTCCAATTTTTAACCTTTTCTTTATAAAAAAAAAAAAAAGGAAAGTTATGAGCTAGAGATGTTCCAATAAGAATGCCAACTAACAATCTTTGCACCATTGAATTGCTAGGCACAAGGATTATAATTTGCAAATTATAAGTAAAAATTTAAATTATACTTATTGGGGTTGTTCATTGTATGAATCCTTTAATTAATTCCTAAAGGCAACACAGACTTGACTATGAAAAAATGATTTGAACTTGGTGATGGTCTTAAAGGCTTAATCTTAGACAAAAAGGATTTTAAATTTGACAAGGATTTTAGAGGCTTGATCTAGAACAAATGTCTGTTCTTTGCATCTCTTTGGTTCCCTTCCTATATTAAGATTCTATATCTAGGATTTGTTTTATCTTCTAATATTAAAATGATTGTTTTCTTTCTCTTTTTCTTTCGGAACTTATGGTTGCTTAGGCTTTAAATTGTTATATAAGGACACTTATTATTTCTATTGCAGGTTTTTGGGATACGTATGATCCCAAGAGTTAATTTTTATGGTTTTGTGATTTCAAGTAACAATTATAAGAATAAAATTTCGTTTGTAACATTAAACAAGGTAAACAAATTTCATAAATTGATGGATTTAAGTAGCAAGCATGTTTTTAGGAAATTGTCAGTGATTGGCTTGTATCTTGCATTCAAGGTCAAAGGGTTACGACTTTTCTTTGGATGAGAAATTCCTCAATTTATCTTTCACAAGTCTAAAACATACAATTATATGACTAGAAGAATGTTGACATCTCTACAAAAAAGTACAAAAGGAGTGTGTGAACTATATGATTAAAGATCAAAAGCCTTTCTATAAATAATCTCTTTTAGATGTCAAATGCTTTAAGAAAATTCCAAATGATGTATGTGTCTTTAATTTTATCAATTAGTTGGGTCTCTAATATCAAATATACAAATCCAGTCTTTTATTATTGAACTTTAAAGACATTAATATAGCCTTGGTTTGATTTTACCTCATTGTGTATTTTTTTTTATGTGCATATTCTGGGTGCAATTTTTTTTTCTGT
Source organism: Rhizophora mangle (assembly GCA_037832345.1). NCBI lineage: Eukaryota > Viridiplantae > Streptophyta > Magnoliopsida > Malpighiales > Rhizophoraceae > Rhizophora > Rhizophora mangle. The sequence goes on from JBAPLJ010001378.1 coordinate 44,604, forward strand.
TTAAGGTTTAATCAAATACATTGTGGATTTTAGTTTCAATTTTTTTTTTCATTTAAACAACATAAAACACATTATATGGACAAAATCAGTTTCCAATTTTATCTAAAAAATTAAAACATTTACCCTTAAAAGATAATGTATTGGAAAAGCCTCATTTTGATGTTTTCAACCTTTCCCTTCCACTTCAAAATGCCAACACAAGTGCTTGTTGCTCCCTCTTGCTCCACCTACTCTCTCACTCTAACACTTCTCCCAAGAGTTACTTGTAAAATTATTGGGCTTATTTCAAAAACCAACTACTCTATTACTTGTTATTAATTTCACATTTACAATAATTATCCTTATTATTTTCTAAATCCCAAAAATGAACAAAATTAAGTCTTTACATCCTTTTGTAATATTGTTTTTCCTTTGGAAATCAAAAAAATCAAAACTTGTTAAATACCAAAATTCTAAACATATATGGTTTTAAAGCTCTTGTGTTTTTCAAAAAAATGAAAGTGTTGAAATTTTGAAATTCCCCTAGCCTCTAAATATCTTCAAAAATAAAATTTCTCATCTTTTTGTCTTTTGAATTGTCTAAAATATCATCTCAGCCTAAATCATCTAAGATTCAATCCTTCTCTCATTTTTCAATTCCAAAATTCACCATTCTCAAAATATTAAATTCTTAGATTTTTTAAAATTTTAAAATTCATAAAAATTGAAAATCTCTAAACTTTTGAAAAATCCAAGCATGTACCAATTTGTTTGAAAATAATTTTTTTTTCATTTTCTTTCCTAATTGTCTAAAATAAATTCCTAGTATAATTTCAATTTTCAATCTTAGCATGTTTTGAATCCATTTTTAAAAATCTAGAAAATTCAAAAGTGAAAAATACAAATTTTATGAATTTCCTACCCTCTTAAGTCTTTCCAAATTTAAAATTCAAAAATGTTTCTAATGGAAACCTTTCAAAGAAAAGTGAAAAAAAAAAAAAAGCAAATGGTGTTTGTAAGAGGGTATTCTAGTATTTTAAAAGACATTTATAAAGATCATGATGACATATAACTTAGGGCAATGATTTATAGATAGCTATAATCTTAAGTTAAGGTGAAGGGGTTGTAGCCTATTTTGGGTTGGTTTGCTTTGTTATTATAGATTATTCTTACTCTTTGAATTGAATGAATCATTTGATGAGAGTTGTGATTTAATTTGTTCATTTTGAACTTAGTTAATACTTTAATACTTGATCACCATAAGAGTAGAATTTTGGATTGTATTGAAATTAACAAATGAGATATAACTATGCACTAAATAAACAAACAAACAAACTTTGAGATAAACATATAAATAAGTTTGTGTGATGTTGTATAGCTTTTGTACTTAATGGATTTCATATATTTTATGTGAACTCAATGGAGGATCACACATAGATTAGAGACGATACTTGCAATTAAAGAGAAAACTAGCATTTAATCATAATCTCGTACAAACCTAATGCAATTTGTGCCCTTTTGGGTGAAACCCCATAGCCTTAGTGCCCAATTTGATTGAAAAAACCTCGAATTCCTTTGTGTTATTAGTTTTTTAATTTATTCAATTACATTATTTTGCTAAATCAAGTTTCTTTTAATAATCTTATTTAATTTTATAGTATTATAAATCATAATGGCATTCACATTTTCTATGGGTACAACACCTGAAATATTCATCAAGTTTTATTACTACAATCAACGTTGTGCATTTACAAGCAAGTCTGATAACACCATAGCAACCTTACTGCCAAATATTTTGTTTGTGAGCTTAACTTTCATGTTACTTCAAGCCAACTTTGTTAGTCTTTTGCAATGTCTTGATAAAGCTTTAGGAGTCAGCCATGAACATTGACCTTTTTTGTTATTAAAGAGGTAGGAGAGGCTATTATAATCAACTTTACCTTCTTGAAAGTTTCTATTAATGACAAAGTCTTAGGCTCATTGGTCCCTTGTTATATGGTGCAAGAGTCCAATTGTGCCCAAACATATTTATTTTTAACCCATAATCCAAAAACATTTAAGGAGGGTAATACCTCTTTATCTACTAAAAACTTAATTAAGATAGACATAAATGCTACAAAAAGGGAAAGAAAGAGAGTTGAGTGGCTGCTAGAAGGCAATGTTCTTATGTCTTGCACTTAAGAGGGTAAATAGTGTCCAGTTGAGTTGAATCTTGGATAGCTAATAGAAGACACCTTGTTCTTGATTCTAAGTGGTGGAGATTGTGTTTTGAGCATTGTAAGTTTAGGTTTTTCTTCAATTTCTTAAACCTACATTCTAGGCTTTTTTTTTTTTTTGCATGCAATTTTGATTAATTACATAATTGGAAGACTACTTGCAATTTAATTGAGCTGATTTTAGGTTAGTAATTAGAAGATATATATAACTTCATTATAAACTATTGCATCGTAGTTTTGTGATCTGCAAGGGTAGATGTTTACTTTTGATTTGACAACTCTAAATTCTAATAATTTTCTTCTTTCTCATATGTTTAGTAAATCATGTAGATAAATATTAATTATAATTCAATTGAATTGAATTTTAGTCTATTGATAAAAAAATATTTAAAAATTTATTTTGAATTAATAAATTATTATTTAAAAGTTTACTTGTTAATAATAAAATATAATTAATTTATTCTAATTAATTTATTAATTTTTACGTTAAATTTAAATTAAATATATTAAATTTATTTAATATAATTAAAATTAAATATTTTATTATATTTACTTAATTATTATAATAAAATTATTAAAATATTTTATAAAAATATATATATATATATATATATATATATATATATATATATATAGAGAGAGAGAGAGAGAGAGAGAGAGACAGAGTGAGAGAAAGAGTGAGAGAATTATTTATTTATTATTTTTAACTCTTCACGGGTTCCAACAAGCGGGAGGAACCTTTAAGACTATTTGTAGTCCATTTCCCCTTTCTAAATCGCAAAAGTGAGACTCAAAAGCTAAATAACGAAAATGAATGGTAACTTTGTCTGGCTTTATCGAGGGATCTCTGTTCCTAGCAACAGACCTGAAAAAGTCAGATCAGTGACAAGGAAGTACTTTTGAGCTGGTCTAGTCATTGGAGGCGTACGGAGTGTGGCTAATTCGATGGTGGTGACAACGGTGGCGCGCGACAGAAATTTGTAGATCTGGAGCGCTACAAAGTTCTTTGGATCAAGTGATGATTGGTATTGGACTCCTCACTGATCAACGATTAGGGGAAGGAGTTCCGTCTATGGAACGGCTGTCGACAGTGCCGTCAGGTTCCGATGGCAAAAAGCCAAGGAAAGCTACAAAGTTATTCTAATGGTTTCTAGCTCTTTTTTGTGCTTAACACATCATATTCTTCTCATTACAATGCCAAAGTCCACATAACCCATATATCGACGACCTGAATTTATGCTTTCAACCAATTAATAATGATGGACGAAAATTTCCTGAAAGCTAGCTGTTAGATTAATTTGTGTTTGTTGCGAACTTAAGAGAGGCCAAACAACATGTGCACTCCGTATTTTAGTGTCGTTTACGTCTTGAATTTGTTGGCTATCTAGCAATTTGTGACAGGTAAGACTACCACTTTAGCAAATTATCTATTACTTAAATGTGATTATTCACAATTTTAGATAAATTTAAGATATCAAAAAAAATTTCATAATAGATTTAAAATAAAATAAAAGTCTATATTTTTCTTAAAATTTAATTTTAAAAAATTTTAAAAGTTGAAATTTTTTTAGGATTAATTTTTTAAAAAAAATAAAATAAAAGTTTGTGTTTTTCTTGGGATTTAGCAGTTTGGCCAATAATAAATAATGAAATATTGAATATAGAAGTGGACAAAGATTTTGAAGAATACAAATAATTTGGAGAGTATCATTGGCTTTTACCAAAAGTAAAATCAAATAAAAAAATTTCTTTGTACTAGACTCATTTATAACACTATGCTAGCAACTTATGTATAAAAAAGGTGAACATATGATACAACAACATTGTTATTATATGGCATAGCAATTAATAAGCACTATGAAAATGGGTCATGGTGCTTTGCATTTGTGTAAGAATATGTGAGAACATTTGGGGGTAAATTGTTGGAAAAGCAAAAAAGGTCACTTATGTAATGTTGGAAGCAATGAGGTTGAAAGAGAAGAGAGAAGCTAGAGAAAAAAGCATATGCTTCAATATATTTTCAGTGTTTGCTCTAGGGTAGTTTCATGTCATGGGACCCCTCCTCTTTTGCAAAACATTTTATATGGAAATGCAGAGCAGTTTTTTCTCAGTTTCACCTTTTAAGTATGAAGACATATACACACTCTTCACTTTGGTGTCAACAATTTTTTTTTTTCTTTTATTTATAAAAGACAAGTTGTTTTTTTTTAATTTGGACAATATATTTATATTTATTATTTTTTTGATGAATATTTCTTCCTTTTTTCAAGATGTATTATAAGTGAAATCGATATTTTTGTATAAAAAATTATTAGATGGATTTACTCTATCATATTATCTAGATTTATTACCTATTGTGAATTAATATATTTAAAAATTAATTATTTCAACAAGTCATTGTATATTTATTAAACTAATAATTTTATAATGATTAAATTAATTATTATCTTTATTTATATCACAAGTCATTATTGTTAGTGTATGTTATAGTAATCAATATGTTACTTACTATTATTAATATATAATTAATATTTAATGCATATTAGTAATTAATTTAAAATATTATTTTTTTAATATTATTTATACAACAATATGATAATTTTAATAAATTATAAAAATAAAATTTATTAAATAAATATATTTTACAAATTTAATTATAATAAAGTTATAATTATAATATATTTATTTTATTATATCAAAATATCATTTTTAAATATTTATAATCAATATATCATAAGATGAAACATGAATAAAATTGCAACAATGACATATATTACATATATACATATATATATTATAAAGAATGTAGTCTGTCTTATAAAATAATATATTTGAATTGACTTGCTATAAGAATTCTTAAATAAAACATTACTTATATGTCTTAAGAAATTTTGATGTGACAAATATGTATGTGATCTTTATATTTAACATCATCAAGATATCTTATATAGGAATCTGTATTTTCTTATCTCACACTTTAGTTTATTCTAATTAAGAATCACTTATGATGATGAATGTTGGGTGAGTGGAGATAATTAAGTAATTAATAAAGTATTTGTCAGCATAAAGTAATCGTACGAAAATATTACATTTGTTCTCAATGAGTATTAAGTCATGAATTTTTTACACAAAGTGGAATTATGATTTAAAAGAAATTATGCTCTCATTTATAGAATCATTGACCATAAGAATGTTTGAAAATAAATATTATTAGATAATATAGAGTAGATATTAATTTCATGTTCTATATTTAATTAGAATAGCTTTATGATGAAAAAATATGCTTACATAATAAGAAATTGTGAACTAAAGGAATTGATCAAATCACTTTGACAATCCTAATATTTAGGAAATCATGATACATGATTAGATGTTAATCTTGATTTATGAAAAAAAAGTGTTAAATTAAAGAATTGATAATAAATTGAAAGTGTTTACTTTATTTAATCTTTTGATATTAAAATTTTAATAATTTAATCTACTTCTAAGAACCAAAATTTTAAATTTTTATTTTTGCTACATATTTATTTGATGAATATCTTTATAATTTCTAATGGTGGTATCAGTCTAAATTCATTTGTTGTTTATAATTTAATTGCATATTTGATTATTATTAATAATCAATTTAATCAAAATTATATGTTGATTTGATGTTATTACAAATTTATGATTTGTCCTTAGTTTAATTTTCAATAAACAAAACTAAAAGAGAAAAAAAATGGAACAATTGTTCTTTCTTTTATTTTCAACAAGTTCACCTATATGTAAAGAGAAAAGTTCTTTTATACATTTATTTCACTATGCTATACTCATTGAAAAATTTTCAAATTTGGTCATTGAAAAGCTTTGGTAGTCAACTACACTTTAAAAATAATAATAATCAAAATTTTTCAAATGTTTTAGAAGAACTTATGGTTGTTTTACAATAATGTAGCAAACAAGACAATACAACAAAATGTATTTATTGTGGTAGCTCTGTGGCAATAATTTAGAATTGATGCCTTGGAGGGAAAATGTAATGATTTTAACTATTACGTAAAATAATTTGGTGGAATAAGAATTTAATGTAGCAATTCTTATGTGATGTTATTAAACTATTGCTATACAAATCTTTTAAATGTTGGTTTTGGTTTTGGTGGTTGCTAACTATTGTCATAGGATGGTTTTAACCAGCAGTTTATATGGGGTAATTATAAACCCTTGTTAATAGGAGCAGAGGTATTTAAAGCATCATATATAAGCAACATGTTTAAGGCAATGGTTCAAAATTACTACCCATGTATCATTTTATCAATTTTTAAATTTTTTTCTTACAAAATTAATCATTAAAAAAATATTAATAGATAATTAAGGAAACAAATGCAAACCAATCTCATTTTGGTTTAATGTTTTTCCTAATATCTTTGTCTTTGGAACTTAATGCTCCATGTATCATTTTATCTAATCAAACTCAATTAGTATTATTTTTGCTCTTAAAAATTGATTGACAGCTAAAACCTAATTAAAGCTTTTGAAAATCCTCTTTACTTATCTTGATTTCTTGTTCTATTAATCCAAACTAAGTTCTTGCTCCAACCTTAAAAATCACTTGACATCTAAATCATAACTATTTTTGTATCATATATTTCTTGCTCCTATTATGCTTTTACCAACCACACCCATGATTGTTTAATCCTCTTAGCTTTAGGTCCTAATTGACTTGTTAACATTAGCACTACTCAACTCCACTCTTGTGATGATTGCCTTGGCTCTTTCTCTTACTTGTCTAATGTTGCTCTAGGTTTGTCATTCTAATCCTCTTCACCTATTTTTTATTTCTATTAAATATGTTTCTTACAATTATATGCATATTCATTAAATGATGGTTTTAATTTTGACTATTGAAGAAAATTTTAGATTTTTAGGGTTTCTTTCTTTGGAATTTAAAGTTAAATCTCTCCATCTTAACCTCCCTTTCTTTTTTCTAGTTCCTTTTAATGAAGTATAGTGAATTTAAATTTCTTCTTTCTTCTACTTTTTATTTTTATTTATTAACCTTTGGATATATTTCAAATACCTCTTTCTTTTTCCTTTTCTTTTCCTAGTTTCTTTGATTTCTTTCTTGGTAAATTAAGTGTCTTACATGCTTATTCATATATGGTTATTATTTACTCTATATTCAATTTATGTTGTTCTTGTGTAATTTCACTTATTTGTTGTCTATTGTAATTTTTTTCACTTGTGGAATGTCTTTTGGACAACATGGGGAGGGGGATGGTGTACTTGCCTTACAAGATAATAGTCATTCTAATGTACTTGTCATAGTGATCCTAGTAACTTTCTTTTTCAATAATGAGTATCTTTGCTTGCCATCTCTCAATTTTTTTAAGTCTTTGCTTTATTTCTTTTTTCTCTCTTGTTTTTAGACTTTTAGTGTTATGTCTAATTGTATTTTTTTTTTCTTTGACTTAAGTTTGTCGATGAATATGGAAGATAGAAGTTGAAAGCATTTTGATAACTTGAGTGATGACTAGTTGAATGGGTTGATAATTTATTAAGTAAGGCATTTTCTAGGGTTGTTATGGGAGATGAAATTTGTTGTTCTTGTAGGAAATTCTATTATTAGAATTGGTATTGAAAAAATGGTGTGTGTGAATATTTAATTGGAAATGGCTTTATGCAAAGATATTGAATGAATTTTCCACGATGAAGGTTTCACACAAACAAGGGTGAATGATGTTGAAAAAGATTCAAAGTTTTTAGGTGATATTTTCAAGATCTTGTTGGAAAACAAAAACAAGTGATATTAAGGATATTTGTTAGTATTGTTGAATCTTGATGATAATCTTTCCATTAAATTTTTAACTATTTTCTTATTTTTCTATTTGTCAATATGAAAAACAATTTCATTGTTGTGGTTATGCTTTTAGTTTTATAAGCATGATATGAGGATGTAATCTCTTTTATATTGTCTTCCTTGAGTTGACATCTATTAGGATTCAAAAGTGGTTTGAAATGTTTTTTTTTTTTGTTCATTGTGATTTTGAATCCAATAGATTGGTGTAACAAACATTTTCATTATGATACTAGCTAGTTCCATTATTTATGGGGTTTAACTTTCCTAATATTGGTTAGTGAGCATTCTTTGCAAATAAACCATGATTTTTTAGGTGGTCCTTTACTTTGATAGCTTATATACTTTTAGTAGCCATGTGATTCTAATATAGGATATTTTATGTTTTAACAATGCTTAGTGTAGCAATGTTGGCTTTAAGTTTGTACCCTAGCTTTGATTTCTCCCTTGGTGAATTAAGTATCTTACATACTTATTCATATGGATTGATGATCCCTTTATTGATATTTTTTTATGAGGGTTCTTAGTTCTTAAATATTTTTTGAATTTTATTATTTATTGTATATTTAATTTATGTTATTTTAATATGATTTCACTTATCTATTATCTATTGTCACTTTTTTCTCTTATGGAATGACTTTTCAACAACATTTTTTTTGAGAAGGGGGGAGTGGGCAAGTGTGATTGCCATACAATATTATAGTCATTCTATTATACTTGTTTTAGTGATCCTAGTAACCTTCTATTTTAGTAATGACTATCATTCACTTGCCATCTCTCAATTTTTTTCCTCTTTTGCCTTGTCAATTTTTTCAATCTTGCTAATTTGTATGTTTTTGATCTTTTTTTTTTTGTTTTTAGTCTTTTAGTGTTATGTTTAACAACATATTTTTTTTCTTTGATTTATGTTTGTTGACATAAAATTAAAAATTAAAGTTGGATGCATTTTGATAAATAAAGTGATGAGCACTTAAATAAAGTTGATAATTTCTTAAATAAGGCATTTCTAGGGTTGCTATGGGAGATGAAATTTGTTATTCTAATATAAGATTTTGTTGTTGATATTAAACAGTAGAAATGTTGTGTATGAACATTTAATTATTAAAGGGTTTATGAAAAAGACACAAAATAGACCTTCTATAATGATGGTTTCACACAAACAAGGTTGAATGATAATGAAATTAAAGTTGGCATACATAATTATATTGATCGGCTCTTACATGACACTTTTAAGAAGGGGCCACATTTAGAGGCTAAAAAGTTTTACGAACTTATGGAAGAAGTACAACAAGAATTAAATGCTACTTGTAAGAACCTTTATAGACTTTTATTCACAATTAGATTGTATCTTCTTAAATGTCTCCATAACCTTAGTAATGCAACATTTTGAGATATTTTGAACTTAATAAAGGAGGCATTCCCTGAAGCAAAGGTACCTTATTCATTTAATGAAGCTAAAAACATGGCAAAAGATATATGGTTTAACAAGAAAATGATTCACGTGTGTCCTAATGATTGTATCTTGTTTTGGGACAAGCATCAAAATGTAAATACCTATAATGTTTATGAGGTTTCTAGATGGAAGAGAATTAAGGATCCTGAAGGAAATGACATCACTTGTTTGTCCTTAAATTTTCTTAAGGTTCCAACCAAAATTCTAGGATATATTTTTTTTTTAAATCTATACTTCAAAGACTTTTCATAGACCCATGACATAGTTTGGTATGTGGAGCATCAACCTAAGAGTGGTAATATGATGCATTTTACTAATGGCCAAGCTTGGGAAAATTTAGATTCTTTGAATCCAAATTTTCAAAATGACCTTAGAAACATGAGGCTATGTTTTGGCAGTAAGGGGTTCAATCCTTTCAAAACAATGAGCATTTCTTAATGCATATGACCAATATTCCTCACTAATTACAACTTCATATAATAGTTGTGTATGAAACTAGAATACATTATGCTATCTATGATTATTATAGGCCCAAATTCACCATGAAAAATAGATGTGTTTTTGTAACCATTAATTTAAGAAATGAAAGGGCTATGAGATTTTGGTTATGATATAAATGATGCATTTAATAAGCATTCCTTTCAAATGTGTGAAACCTTCTTATGGACTATTAATGACTTTCTAGTTTTTGTAATGTTATCAGAGTATAGTATGAAAAGAAAGTTAGCATGCTCTGGTTATAATAACACTTGTTTTCAATATTTATACCATAACAAAAAAACTTGTTATGTGAACCATTGGAGGTTCCTAAACCTAAACCATCCATGAAGACTAAATAAAAGCTCTTTCAATGGTCAAAAGGGGTTAAGAACTACTCATAATCTTTTAAAGGGAACTAAAATTTTGTCAAAATTATCTTACTTTGACAATCAATTTGGAAAGAAAAAGAAAAGATATACTCTATTAGTCCATAGAAGAAAAAGTTGATATTTTTTATTTGCATTATTGGGAAAGTAATAAATGTCATCATAATTTAGATATGATGTATATAAAGAAGAATATTTGTAATAATATTTTTAGGACACTATTAGAGGTTCTTTAAAAAGCAAACAATCACACAAAAGCTTGTTTATCTATCTATTTATGTGATACACGTGAATGTTGTCATAATTTAGATGTTCATAATATCAACTGGGCAATTGATGGATGACTATCACTTATCTATTTCCCACATTCTTTTCATATCATTTGCTTAAGGTTTCTTGTTTATTGGATATGGAACTTTTTCCTTGAAATCTTAATATCTCTGTCACTTTCTATTTGTCAACAAAGAATGAAGACCTAAAAAGGACCCACCTTTTAATCTAGACATCTTCAAAGTAACTTGAAAAAGAAAACCAAATCTAGTGTAAAAGCTTTTAGATGAGAGTACGAGTTGACAAATTGTAAGTAATATGTTTTTTTAATAATTTTAAATATAAAATTGTATACTCGTTTTAAACTTTATTATATTTTTTTTCTTAATAGTCTTAAATAGAAAAAAATTTACTTTGTTCTATTTTTTTAAATAGTTTTAAATAGAAAATTTTAAACTTAGTTATTGTTTTTATTCTCAAATACAAATGATTCAATCATAAGGGGAAGGTGAAAGTGGCCTAACAATAGAACCATTTGCTTCTATCATGGGCTATGAACCTTATTGCCTTAAAAGGAAATCAAGTTGTTAAGGATGTTGTGTGAATTCCTACATATTTTATGTAATCCATTCAAGGAAAAATTGAAGATGAGATGCAGAAGAAGTTAGTAGCCCATAAAATTACATCAGCATAAGAAATATTTGCTTACAATGTGTTTTCTAAGTGTTCACTCAATGACACACTTAGTGCTCCAAATCAGCATAACCAACTAAGGAATTATCAAATTTTAGTGAATACCTATAATCCATATGTCTAGGTATTACTCTTAGCTTTATTAAACTTAGTTGCTCAATTTTTTTGCTTTTCTTGATGATTTTGTATTTAGAGTCAATTTATGATTAAGAGTTGATTGCCATATAAAGTTTGTTTAAGTCACACCCAAAAATTGTTTGGTTATTATGTCCAATTTAATGGCTCCTAAAAGAGGGAGTCTTGTATAAAAGCTTTTATTGGATAAAGTCTCATTCCTTTTTGATTTTTCGTTTTTTTGAGTTGGCAAATTGATGTCACTATTGTACATGCATACATACATACATATACATATACATATACATGTACATACATGTGTGTGTGTGTGTGTATTCATACTTACTAGAAAGTGAATTTTGTTTGATGTGATGTGAATAGTTATTGGATGTGATATAGTAATAAATCTTAAATTCCTTGTAGTGTTCATATTCTTATTAGATTTCATCTTTTGTTCTTCTAGTAGCATAACATTCATGTTCTACCCCTAACCCACTCTTTTTAGCCTTTATATTATATGCCCATTTTACTAGTGAGCAAATAAGACAAATTTCCTTTTGGTAGCATCTATGGTAGCATATTGTTTATCTTTCAAGCATTGTTTTTGCAAGGTTAGTAGAAGCCAACCAATAACTTATTAGTATAGGACTTTTTATTCAATATAGGACATAATTTCTTACTAAATTGTAAAAGATTTGTTTAATTAGTAAAAAATATACATATTTAATTTCTCTTATTATCAAATGATGAAGATGATGATAATGAAAACTAAGTGAGGAGTTTAGGCTCTAATGCTATTGAATTTATTGTAATTTCTTATCTAGACTATATGAACTTTCTAGGATTTTTTCAAGACTTAAATTATTGATTTGGAAAAACTTTTAGTTTAAATTGTTTGAAATTGTATATATTTGATTTATGAGATTTTTTATTAAGTTTATAATGTTTTAGAAATTACATGTTACTAGCTTAAATTAGTTAAAATATTGGTTTTTTTTTTTTGCAAAACTATTGTATATAAATAAATGGAATTATAGCCCTTTTATCAATAAAACCACTACTTATTAGGTCAAAACCATTGCTTATTTTCTTTACAACTATTTCCTGTTATGTAAAATTACTGGATATTTTGTTCACAATTGTTGCCTATTATGTTAAAATTGTTGTCTTTTCTTATTCAAAATCACTACATAATGGAAAAAACCTTAATATCCACAACATATTCTCTCTTAATTATTGTGTAATATATATATAAATAAACTTTCACATGAATTTGTAAAAAACCATTGTAATAATAAATTGATACTTTGCTTATTTCCCATCAATTGCCTTTTAAAATTTGAGAAAATGTAATTATTGCTAGAAAGAATCACTTCCTAAACACTTTATGCAATGATTTCAATTTCATTACAATAACTTTAAAAAATTATTGCCTAAGAGATATTGTAGCACTATTAATATGTGATGGTTGAAAACCATTAAATTAGATATTATGTAGCAATTTTCCTAGTTTAGGAAATAGTTTCTAATGAGTGCTTAACTCTTAAATGACATAGTGAGAAAATCAATGTAAGGAGCAATAAATCCAATAAGTTGTGATCTTCTCCTACAACTATTTATACACCATTTAAATATAATTTATGAAGAGGAAAAAGGAGAAGAAGCCATATATTGAAGTGTTGTGAAATATCTTTTCTTCATTATATTGTATTTGCTCTTTAAATTGAAAGAGCAAAAGTGAGGAAAACCTTTGTGTTATAGCAAGTGTACTCAAAGATTTAAGAAAAAGAGCAATAATGCTTTAAGTGTTGTGAAAGAGAGTAAATGTGCTCTATGTGTTGAAAAAGAAAGCAAGTATGCTTTAAGGGTTGAGAAAAAGAGAAAGAGTGTTGTAAGCGTTGAGAAAAAGAGAGCTAGTGAGCTATAGTGTGAACTTTTGATTAGGTGATCATAAGAAAGAGTGCAAGTGTGCTATTGGATAGGAGACTGAAAGTTATAAGGGATTTAATCTTCACCAATTGAAGAAGATTGTGCTAGAGAATTGTGAATACCCGAAGGAGAGCTTGATGATTAGATGTAGGATTGTTGAAAAAGTCAAATGACTATAAATTTTGTGTTGATAATTCTATCATTTAAACTCTCTTTATTATTGTTCATTAATACACCCAGTTGCAATTTATTCATATTGTGTTTGAACACTTTTGTTGGCTCACAATTTCATGATTAAGGATGTTGTCTTGCTTTATCCAACTCACCCCAACTCATGGGTAGTTTTGAGAAAAACAATTTGTATCAAAGCTGGTCTTTGTATCATAGATTTAACCACCATAGAGTCAAGATCTTATGGCAACCATTTTTGGCACACCTCTTTGTTTTGATGACTTTGCATTTTTGCATTAGAGAAGCATGATGGAACTTTACTTGCAATCAATTGATTATGATTTATGGATGATTATTGTTGATGATTTTTCTTTTAAACACAAATTTGATTGGAAAGATGATTATAGAGAGAAGCTTTCTCCCAATATTACAGCTATGAGTATTTTGCAAAATTCCTTGAATGATGATGCTTATGATAAGGTTTCTAAATCTTTAATACAAAAGTTATTTAGGATACTCTTAAATATTATTATCCTACTAACCTAAATTTTGTGTTGAAGAAAGAGTTAATCTTAAAGGAGATGTGAAAGATTGTTTCATAAGACAACAAGAAGAGAATGGGCTACATGGCATATCTTTTACACCACTTAAGGAAAAGGAATTAGAGCATTAGGGAAATAAATCAAATTTAATGACTCATAAGGAAGAGGTAACTTCACTTTCTAATGCTTATGAAGATTTTAATCATGTTAAATTGTTAAAAGCATTATAAGCAATTCATTTGGATAGCAAATCTTCATAAGTTCTGAATTGGCTTATCAACAAGAAGGAAGAATTAGTTGTTAAAATCCAATCTTTTAATGAGATGGCTAAAGAGAGTGGAGAATTAAAAGTTAAGATTATTGAGTTGAAATCTTCATTAGCCAAGTTCATCAATGAAAATGAAATGATGGACATTCTTTGCTCTCAAAACAAATTTAGATGATGAGTATAAATTTTCTAGTTCATATGAATCATCATTTTGTCAAATTGACATGTCCTCTAGATCATTAAAATCATTTAGAAATCATATGCCTATGTCCCTTCCTAAGACATGTCATTATTATGGTAAGTTTGGTCATATTACACATACATGCTACATTAGAAGAAGGTTGCCTCGTAAACATTCATTTATGAAATAAATGCATATGGGTATGATATCAATCATAAGCTTAACATGTCATTAGGCTTACAAAAATTTCAAGTAGTTTGTGTTATTCACATGCATTTCATTTATAACAACCCAAAGCCACTAATGATAAGTTGATTCAAAGTTATGCACAAATACTAGGATCACATCATCATAAGACCACATTTGGAAAAGCATTTCATAGATATGCTCATGCATATCAACACAAGACTCCCTATATTACTCTTTGTTTTGGTAGTAGTTACAAACATCATCATGTAATGCAACAAAATTAGAATCTGATGTTCAATCACACTATCAAGATTCCATTTAACTATATTACTATCATTATATTGAACATAATTATGCTCTAATTGTTCTTCCAATAAGAGGTCAACATGTATTGATCTTGGATAGCATAACATAGCAGAAACCTTATTAAAGGTTATTTTATTAATAGAAAGAGGTTCCTTTGTATGAGAAGGACTACTCTCAAATGGCAATTGTTTTAATAAAAACATTTGTTAAAGTTGATCCAACTCTTCTAAGGCTTCTTTAATATTTTCACCTTTATTGTTTGATTTAATCTATTTTTTTTCTAGAACAATAATTTCTTTAACTTTTAGACCAAGGCTTTTAAGTCATTTAACTATTTCCTTGACTAGTTGTATTTTTTTAGAATTACTGTTAGTCATATTATAATTAATATCTCTAGAGGATAGGGGTTTATAAACCTTTATTTTTTATTTCTAATTTAACTAGAGGCTTAGGAATAAAGTCATATTCATGAAATATTTTTTTGACTTCTTCCTCTATTCTTATCAATTGAGAACCAACTAGTTATGATACAAATTAGTACAATTGTGTTACTATATTACACCACTAGTCATAGCTTTGGCCATATAAGGTGAACTATAACCTTGCTTTCCTTAATTTTTAAAGAAAGATTTAAAGTAGGATGACAAATATTTTTAACTCTTTTGCCCTTTTTGGTTAAATACTCCTGGTAAGCTTTTTCAAGGATTAGGCAATTATTTAATGCCAAAAAATTAGGAAAAGGTTTTCATTGAATATTATAAATATTTTGACTATAAGTAAAAACATCAACAATACCCATTTTTGCAATATATTTTTTATGCCTTTGATGCCAAAGTTTTTGTTGTCCTTGATTAAAGGTCATAAAAAAATATTTTCCTTTCAAGGTATTTTTAGAAGAGTAAAATAACACTTTTACCTCTTCCTTTATCTTATTATATTCCTAAATAATGAGACTATCTCTTCATTTCTAACTAACAAGGCTCTTGCTTTTGTTGCAAGGACACAATTTGACACAATAATTGTGAAATTAACTTTTGCATTAAAACAATCACATTTGCACACCTTTGATACTTTGTACCCATTGAATTTAATCAAGTAAAATGCATCATTGACCTTTATTAGAGTTCATTATAGGTATTGAATGGTTTATTACTTGAATAATGAGATTATCACTTTAATTCTTTTCACAAGACTTCTCCTTTCATGACAAGGAAAAATGTACACAAAATGATGGTGAAATTACCTTTAGTGTCTACATAACACATTATATTCATTGCAACAAGTTTGTTTGTATATTGTTTATACTCTAATTCCATTGAATTTCATAAAAAAAAAAAAAGGGTTTGATTGGTCCAAATTACTTTTCAAATATGTTTTGAGATTTTCTATTCCTAAATGAGACCATCTCTTCATTTCTAGTAATTGAAACTTGTTTCTTTATTGCAAGGACTCATTCACACAAAATGATGTTATAATTGACTTTTATGTCAACAATAAACATTATATTCATTGCAATAGACTTGTTTATACATATTTGGTACATTAAATCCATTAAATTCCAACAAAAGTTGTTGTGATTTGTGTAGATTACCATATCTTATACACATTTTGTGTAAATAAGTGCTTCTAATAAAGGAAGGAGCTTTGTTAGTTAGAAATGAAGGGACACCCATTATTCAAGAATTGAAAATCTTGATGCATAGAAGCATGATTGTTTTTACACACAATATTACAATCATTAAAACAAGTATGTTTTCACCCTTTGGTACTTTGTACCCATTGAATTCTATAAAGTAAAATGAGTCATTGATCCTTATTGGCTTTCCTTACAAGTACTAAGTGGTTTAATTCCTAAATAATGAGATTGCCTCTTCAATTTTTCCTAACAAGACTTCTCTTTTCATTGGAAGGACAAATTTACAAAAAATGGTGGAAAAATTAACATTTGTACATCTTTGGTACTCTAAATTCATTGAATTTCATCAAAGAAAAGAAAGGTGTATTTGGTCTAGATTACCTTTTAAAATATGTATTGAGTGTTTCAATTCTTGAATAAGACCACTTCATTTCTAGCTAACAAGGGTCCTTCCTTCATTGTAAGGTCTCATTCACTCAAAAATGATCTCAAAATTAACTTTCATGTCCATAATAAACATTATATTTATTGCAACAAGCTCATTTTTACATCTTTGGTACACTAAATCCATTGAATTCCATCAAATAAAATGAGTCATTGATCAATTACAAGTATTGAATGGTTTAATTCCTAAGCCAATTTTTCATAACAAGAATTTTTTTTCTCACTTGAAGGACAAATTTACACAAAATGATGATGAAATTAGCATTTGTGTCTACACAAAACATTATAATCATAGCAAAAAGCATGTTTGTAAATCTTGGGTATTTTATATCCATCAAAAATTATTTTGATTGGTCTAGATTATTATTTGTGATTCATATTTTGTGTAAATGAGTGCTTATAATGAAAGAAGAAGCTTTGTTAGTTAGAAATGAATAGATATTCTCATTATTTAAGAATTGAAGCACTCAATATGTATAAGCATGTTTGTGTCTTCTCAAAATAGTACTTTCATTGAAAAAAGCATGTTTGCACATCTTTCCTTATAGATATTGAATGGTTTAATTCTTGAACAATGAGACTATTTGTTCAATTTTTAAAACAAGATTTCTCATTTTCTTTAAAGGACAAATTTATGCTAAATGATGTTGAAATCAACATTTGTGTTTACATAAAACAATATATTCATTGCTACAAGCTCATTTGTACATCTTTGATACCTTAAATGCATTAAATTTCATCTAAGAAAGAAAAGAAGGTGTGATTGGTGTATATCACCTTTTCAAATATGTATTTAGTGTTTCAATTCCTGAATGAGACAATCTCTTCACTTCTAGCTAACAAGGCTCTTTTCTTTGTTGCAAGGGCTCATTTAGACAAAATGATCTCATAATAAACTTTGGTGTCAACAACAAACATTATTCATTGCTACAAGGTCGTTTATACATCTTTGGTAAACTAAATCCATTGAATTTCATCAAAAAGTGGTGTGATTGGTCTAAAGTAACATTTATTATACATATTTTGTGTAAATGAGTGCTTGCAACATAAGAAGGAGCCTTGTTAGTTAGAAATAAAGAGTTAGTCTCATTATTTAGGAATTTAAGCACTCAATACATATAAGCATGTTTGTGTCTATGTAAAACCTTATAACCATGCTTATTTGAACACCATTGGTACTCTATACCCATTAAATTCCATCAAGTAAAATGAGTCATTGATCTTTATTAGCTTTCCTAACAAGTATTAAATGGTTTAACGTTTGGTGTGTTTAAAAAATTTAATAGCATAATTAGTTTGTGTGAATGAGTCCTTAAAGCAATTGGAGAAATCTTATTTGCAAGAAATGAAGAGATGATTTCATTCTCTTAGAACTAAACTATTTAATACATGCAAATAAAGTTGATTAAGATCAATTACTCTTTCATTTTATGTAATTCAATGGATATTGAGTAAGAAGACATAATGTCATTATTCTTGTGATTAATTTAATCTTTGGTGCATTTACCAATTTAAACTTCATAATCAACTTGTGTGAATGAGTCCTTAAAACTGAAGGAGAAATTTTATTTGCAAGAAATGAGGAGACAATTCCATTCTCCTAGAACAAAACCATTCAATATATGCAAAAAAAAAAAAAAAAAAAGACAATCAAGATCAATTGCTCCCTTATTTCATGGAATTCAATGGATTTAGAGTGTGAGGTCATAATGTTGTTATTCTCAAGATTAATTAAATGTTTGGTGCATGCAACAATTTTAACTTCATAATCAGTTTGTGCAAATGAGTCCTATATATTAAAGGAAAAGTCATGAATACAAGAAATTAAGGGACAATTTCATTCTCCTAGAATAAACCATTCAATGGCTACAACGAAAAAAAATCAAGATCAATTATTCCTTTGTTTGTGAGAATTCAATGGATTTATAGTTTAAATTCAAAATGTCATTATTCTCGTGATTAATTTAATGTTTGGTGCATGCACCAACTTTAACCTCGTAATTAGTTTGTGTGAAAGAGTGTGGGACACTAACAAAGAAATCTTGATTGTAAGAAATTAAGAGACATTTTTATTCTTTTAGAATTAAACCATGCAATACCTATAGGTCAATACAATCAAGATCAATTACTACTTTATGGAATTCAATGAATTTTGAGTTTGAAGTCATAATGTCATTGTTCACTTGATTAATTTCATGTTTAGCACATGCACTAATTTTAGCTTCATATTCAATTTGTATCAATAAGTCCTTGAAACTAAAGGAGAACTCTTGTTTGTAGGAAATGAAGAGACAATTTCATTCTCCTTGAATTGAGCCATTCAATTCCTATAAGTAAACATAATCAAGATTAATTGCTACTTTATTTTATGCAATTCAATTGATTTTGCATGTGAAGTCATAATGTCATTATTCTCATGATTAGTTTAATATTTGGTGAATGCACCAATTTTAACTTCATAATCAATTTGAATGAATGAGTCTTTGCAACTAAAGGAGAAATCTCCTTAGTAAGAAATGAAGACACAACCATTCAATACCTATGAGGAAAGAAAATCAAGATCAATCATACCTTTGTTGGAATTCAATGGATTTAGTGTGTGAAGTCATAATGTCATTAGTCTTGTGATTCATTTAATGTTTGGTGCATGTACCAATTTTAACCTTATAATTAATTGTATGTATGAGTTTTTCAAACTAAAGGACAAATCTTATTTGTAACAAATGAAGAGATGATTTTGTTCTCCTAGAATTGAACCATTCAATAATTGTAGGGAAAGACAATCAAGATCAATTACTCCTTTGTTTGATGGAATTTAATGCATTTGGAGTATGAAGTCACAATGTTTTTATTCTTATGGTTAATTTTCTTGTTCGGTGCATGCACCAATTTTAGCTTCATAATCATTTTGTGTGAAAAAGTACTTAAAATCAAAGGAGAAATCTTTTTTGCAAAAAAAATGAATTGAAAATTTCATTCTCCTAGAATTGAACCATTCAATACCTACAAGTAAACACAATCATGATTAGTTACTCCTTTATTATATGGAATTTAATGGATTTTGCGTGTGAAGTTTATAATGTTGTTACTTTTAGGATTAATCTATGGTTTGGTGCATGCACCAATTTTAACTTTATAATCAGTTTGTGTGAATGTATCCTTGCAAATAAAGGAGAAAACTTGTTATACCTACAAGTAAACACAATCATGATCAATTACTCCTTTATTGTATGGAATCTAATGGATTTTACATATGAAGTTTATAATGTTGTTATTTTTAAGTTAATCTATTGTTTGGTGCATACACCAATTTTAACTTCATAATTAGTTTGTGTGAATGTGTCCTTGCAAATAAAGGAGAAATCTTGTTAGCAAGAAATGAAGAGACAATAACAATCTCCTAGAATTGAACCATTCAATTCATACAGGCAAACTCAATCAAGATCAATTACTCCTTTATTTGATAAAATTTAATGAATTTAGAGTGTAAAGCCATAATGTTGTTATTTTCATGATTGATTTAATGTTTAGGGTATCACCAATTTTAACTTCATAACCAGTTTATGTGAATGTGCCCTTACAATTAAAGGAGAAAACTTGTTGGCAAGAAATAAAGAGACAATTACATTCTCCTATAATTGAACCATTTAATACTTGCAAGTAAAGTCAATCAAGATCCATTACTCCTTTATTTGATAGAATTCATGGGATTTAGTGTGTAAAGTTATAATGTCATTATTCTTATGATTAATTTCATATTTGGTGCATTTAGTAGTTTTAACTTCATGATTAGTTTGTGTGAATGTATCCTTGACACTCAAGGAGAAATCTTGTTTGCAAGAAATAAAGAGATGGTTTCATTCTCCTATCAAGAGTGGACATAAACATCATCATGATGTTTCTCTACTTCAGAATTTTTAGATGCATTATATGCTGGTGAAATAATTGACTTTGTTAGGGATTGCAGCCCCAATATAAGTGGGCGTCTACTTATGCAATGTACCTTGCAAAAATTCACAAGTTAGGAAATTAGGGAGAGAATTGGATTTTAGTTTAATGAACTTAATATCAAATTCAAAAGTAGATAATATTCCTTGTCATCTAGCAAAGATTTACTTTGATGTTAATGTTAATATATTTTGTAGCCTTGTAGTTAATTCTTAAATGAAATTTTTGATTTAATAAATCACTTTCAAACTTTTGAATGCATAATACTATAGAAAAAAAATCTCTTTTTTAATTGTAGAGTAATTAACTTTAGCATCTTTCCATACTTTAAAGTAAAACAAAGTAAGTGTTCATTGGAGTGCAAGCGTTGCTTAAGGATACCACCATAACCTTTGTTAGATGCATCTATCTTGACTATTTTAAAGGCAGCAGGATGTGGTATAGCTAAGTGAGGGAGTTCTCTAACTCTAGATTTTATCACTTTAATAACTTAGGTATGCTTATCCATCCATAAAGGTGGATTTTTCTTCAATCTTTCATATAAAGGTTTAACATCATAAATTCTTTCTTAAGAAGCTTTTGTATCTTTGTTTTATAGATTTTTAAATGCCAAGGGCCCATAGCAATGGGACTTTTGTGAAAGTCTAGCTCATAAGGCAAGTCAACAATATGCTTATTCCTATTCTAGAAGGCAATAGGAATTTTTTAACATATCATTGATTCTATAGTTTTCTTTATTTCTTATACCTTAGCTATAATAATAGGAGAAGAAATTTTCTCATGTAGATGCTTATATGTATCTCATTTTGAAGAGGAAAAAATAAATTGTTATTTTCTCTTAATATTTTTTTTTTTGAAGTAAATCTATCTCTCTATATTAAAGGACAAAAATAAATTCAAAACTAATAAATTTTTCATTAATTTTGACATAAATACCCTTGTCATCAATTTCCTTAATAGGGTAAAGCATATGAAGGAAAGGATTTCCCAAAATAACATGCTAGGATAAATTTTTAACTAGCATAAAAGAAATTTCAAGTCAAATTCCTTTGTTGCAAATAGCAACATGAGATAACTTATAACTAATAACAAGTTTGCTTTTACCAGCAATGCTTTGCACTTCTAATTTTTTGAAAAGTATTTTAAAGGTACCATGCCTTTGTTAATATTCAAATTTGCACATGAATCAATTAAGGCAATAGTAGAGAAAATATATTTTTTATTAACCATAACCATAATCTTTGTAAGTCATTTATGGGTAATAACTTTATCAATATGGTTAACATATGAATTTCGATATTCACATTTTCCTTTAAGGAAGTTTTCAAAAGTAGCATAGATTTTTCTTCCTCATCATCAAGTAGAGTTTCTCAAATTAAAACTCTTTCATCTTTAACTTAAGAGTATGAATTTTAGGTTTAAGCTTTCTAACAGATGGTTCTTCATTAACTAACTTGGGAAGTCCATTCTTTATATGATGTATAACACTATTTAAACTATAATGTTCTCAAGGTTGCATAACCTTAGTACTAGATTGTTCATTCTTACTTTTAGTTAGATGTAAATACTTTTTTAATTGCTCACATTTATCCTTAAGATTTGAAATTTCATCAATAAGATCTAATATCATATTATCTTCTTTTTGTTAAGACTAATAAACATTCTATTTGCATATTGCTTTGTAATGATTACATTGACCATCATAACTTTCTTCATTATCAAAGTTAGAAGTGGAAGAAGAAAGATCTTCTTTAATAACCTTTATTTCAAAAGCTTTAATGATCTTTTAGGATCTTCACTTATAGCTAACTTTTGAAACTTTTGCTTCATTTTGCACTTATTAGAATAGTGCCATATTTTTCCACACTTATAGTAAACAATAGTCATTTTAGACTAAGGTTTTTTTCCTTTTTCTTTTATTTTTGGCTTCCTAAACCTTATAAGGGTCCTTTCTTTTTACTATGTTGCCTTTTCTAATTATTATAGAAATGATAACATTATGCGGGAACCATTCAATTACTTTTTTTTTTGGTTGGATTTCAATAGATTTAGAGTGTGAAATCATAATGTCATTATTCTTATGATTCCTTCCAACTAAAAGAGAAATCTTGTTAGCATAAAAGGAAGAAATGGTTTCATTCTCTAGGAATTAAACCATTCAATACCTATAATTAAAGAAATTCAAGATCAATTAGTCCTTTATTTTATGGAATTCAATGGATTTTGGTGTAAAGTCATAATGTCATTATTCTTGTGATTAATTTAACATTTGGTGCATACACCAATTTTAATTTCATAATCAGTTTGTGTGAATGAAACCTTACAACTAAAGGAGAAATCTTGTTAACAAAAAATGAAGAAACAATTTCATTCTCTTGTAACTAAACCATTTAATACTAGCAAGGAAACAAAATCAAGATCAATTACTTATATTTTTGATGTAATTCAATGAATTTAGAGTACAAAGTCATAATGTCATTATTCTTGGGCTTCATTTAATACTTGTTGCATGCACCAATTTTAACTTTATAATTAGTTTGAGTGAATGAATCCTTGAACCTAAGGGAGACATGTTGTTAGTAATACTAGATTAAATACATTAATTCTCATGGAACTGATCCATTCAATACCTACAAGGAAAGATAATCAAGATATATTACTCCTTTATTTTGTGGAAGTTAATGGATTTTGAGTGGAAAGTCATAACATCATTATTTTTATGATTAATTTAATGTTTTGTACATACACCAATTTCAGCTTCATAATCAGTTTGTATGAATAAGTCCTTGCAACTAAAGGAGAAATCTTATTAGCAAGAAATGATGAATCAATTTCATTATCTTAAAATTGAACCATTCAAAACCTATAAGGAAAGGAAATTAAGAAAAATTACTCCTATGTTGGAATTCAATGGATTTAGTGTGTGAAGTTGTGTTGTTATTCTCATGATTAATTTAATTTTTAGTGCATGCACCAATTTTAACTTCATAATTAGTTTGTGTGAATGAATCATTGCAACAAAAAGTGAAATCTTATTAGTAAGAAATGAAGAGATAGTTATATTTTCTTAGAATTAAACTATATAATACCTACAAGTAAAGATAATTAAGATCAATTACTCCTATATTTAACATAAAACATTGGATTTAGAGTGTGAAATCATAATGTCATTATTCTCTTGTTTACTGTAATGTTTGGTGTATGCACTAATTTTAACTTCATAATTAATTTATATGAATAGTCCTTGCAACTAAGGGAGAAATCCTATCAACAAGAAATGTAAAGCAATTTCATTTTCTTAGATATGAACCAATTTAATATCTATAAGGAAAGATAATCAAGATCAATCACTCCTTTGTTTGTTGGAATTCATTGGATTTGGAGTGTGATGTCATAATATTGTTATTCTTATGATTAATTTAATATTTGGTGCAAGCACCAAATTTAACTTCATAATTAGTTTGTGTAAATGAGTTCTTGCAACTAAAGGAGAAATTTTGTTAGAATGAATGAAGAGAGAGTTTCATTCACCAAGAATTAAACAATTCAATACATGTAACTAAGGAAAATCAAGATCAATTACTCCATTATTTTATAAAATTTAATGGATTTTGAATGTGAAGTCATAATGTCATTATTCTTATGATTAATTTAATATTGGTTGCATGCTCCAATTTTAACTTCATAATTAGTTTATCTGAAAATGAGTCCTTCTAACTAAAGGAGAAATCTTGTTGGCATGAATTGAAGAGATAATTTTTTTTCTTTTAGAATTGAACCATTCAATACCTACAAGTAAAATAATCAAGATCAATTACTCCTTTATTCTATTAAATTTAATGCATTTTAATTATAAATTCAAAATGTCATTATTCTTATGGTGCATGCACCAATTTTAACTTTATAATTAGTTTTTATGAATAAGTCCTTACAACAAAGGGAGAAATCTTATCAATAAGAAATGAAGAAATAGTTTCATTCTCTTATAATTGAACCATTCAGTATTAGCAAGGAAATCAAAATCAATTACTCATTTGTTTGTTGAAATTCAATAGGTTTAGAGTGTGAAGTCATAATGTTGTTATTCTTACGATTAATTTAATGTTTAGTACACACACCAATTTTAACTTCATAATTAGTTTGTGTGAATGAGTCCTTGCAACTAACAAAGAAATTTTCATAGCATGAATGAAGAGATGGTTTTTTTTCTAAAAATTAAACCATTCAATACCTGCAACTAAAGATAATCAAGATCAATTACTCCTTTATTTTATGAAATTTAATGGATTTTGTGTGTGAATTTTTAATGTTGTTATTCTTATGATTAATTTGTTATTTGTTACATGCACCAATTTTAACTTCATAATTAGTTCGTGTGAATGAGTCTTTACAACTAAAGGACAAATCTTATTAACTTGAAATGAAGAGATAGTTTCATTCTCCTAGAATTGAACCATTCCATACTTGCAAATAAAATAGTCAAGACCAATTACTCCTTTATTCAATTAAATCCAATGCATTTTGAATATAAATTCATAATGTCATTGTTTTTGTGGTTAATTTAAGATTGGTGCATGCACCAAGTTTAACTTCATAATCAATATGTGTGAATGAGTCTTTGCAATGAAAGAAGAAATCTTGTTAATAAGAAATGAACTAGACCATTCAATACCAACAAGGAAAGAAAATCAAGGTTAATTATTCCTTTGATGGAATTCAATAAATTTAGAGTGTGATGCAGGAGCATCTCTTAAGAACAACCAAGAATTAATCCAAGGCTTAGGCTGCACATAAAAAATGCTCATTATGTTATCAAAAGGATGAATTGCATGTCAAACTTGTTCCAACTATTAGACCTTTAGTCCAAGCCCAATGGCATTCATAAGTAGCCATTTAAAAGCTCAAAATGTCTATTTCGCATGAATTTAGAACATCAAGAGTCAAGTTCCTTTATTAGCCACCAAGATAGTGAAAAGTTAGGATATTGAAGCATTTTCCTATGCTTGGAGGGGTGTTCCAAAGCCTTTTATTTATAGCTTTCTCTTGTATTTGTAAGGTCAAACTTTTGATGAATAATTAAACTCTTACCCTAGGGAATTTAAAGAGTTTTCTTCTATGTTCTATATCTCTATGGTGGATTCCAGAGTGGTGACTTAACCCTAGCATTATTGTATCTCTTGAGTGGATTCCTTAAGAGTAGTGAATGCAGTTAGCCTTATATCTCTAAGGTGGTGGAGTTTCTCCTGTATCCTTGGATCCTTTTCCTATATCAAGTTTTGTATCAAAGCATAACAAACAAGACCCAAGTTTTCATGGCTTGTTATGGATAACATATTGCAATTTCAGAAAGAGATAGTCATGATTTTATGATGGATGAATTAAGGAGAAAACTTCATGAACTCTAGTGATGCTTGAATCATTATGAAGGGACATATGATCATGATGATGATTCTTCTGATGTTACACATGAAAGCCCATTTTCTAATGATTATTAAGAATCAAGTATGCTAGGAACATATTTTTGAATATAAGGAATTTCCTAATGATAGGAAGGTCAAGTTGGTGGCTCTAAAACTTAGGAAATATGCTTCTTTATGGTGAGAGAACTTGAAGAAATAAAGCGATTGAGAGGGGGGAAGAAAAATTTAAACATAGGTGAAAATGAAGAAGGGTTTGAAAAGGAGATTTCTACCTGAAGATTATCAAATGGAGATGTATATGAAAATTCTTTCTCTTGAGCAACAACCAGAAATGTGTGCGGAGGAATATATTGTGGAGTTTGAACAACTCATGATAAAGGATGATGTAATTGAACTAAAAGAACAATCTATTGCCTAACACTTAAGAGGCCTAAAAAGGGAGATTAGTGATGCCATATGATTACAACCATATTGGTCTTTCAACAATGTAAGAAAGCTTGTTGTGATTATTGAAAAGCAAAGGAAGGAGGTTTAAAAGGCTGCTCCAAAATCAGCCACTATAACTTTTCCTTCAAATCAAGGAAGTGTTTAGTTGAAGGCCACACTCTTTAACCAAGTCTTTTGGTGACAAAAGAGCTTTCAAAGGTGACAAACAAGCTAGTTTTTCTAATAATAGCTCAAAGAGATGCTTTAAACGCCAAGGCTTTAGGCATATTACTTCTAAATGCCCAAATCATAGAATTGTGACCTTGGTGGAGGAAGATGTTGAAGAGAATGAAAAAGAGTTGAGACACCCTATTTATGATGAAGAAGTTATTTACACTAATGAGGGTGAAATGCTTATGATTATAAGAAATTTGAACATCACTTCTAAATAAGATGAAACTGAGTGGCTATAGGAAAGCATCGTTCATACTAGGTGCACTTCTCATGAAAAATTATGTGACCTCATCATTAATATTGGACGCACTTCTAATGTGGTAGCAATAAAAGCTACGCCTAAAAACTAAAGAGCATCCTCACCCTTATAAAATGTAATGGATTCACAAAGGAATTGAGGTAAGGGTAAACAAAACATGCTTAGTAGAATTTTCTATTAGGCAAGACTATAAAGATGAAGTTTGGTGTGATGTCGCTTCTATGGATGTTACTGACTTGTTGTTAGGTAGACCATGGTTATATGATAGGAAAGTAGTTAATGATGGCTACAAAACACTTACTCATTTGTGAAAAATGGTGTTAGAATTGTTTTAGTTCCAATGAAACTAGATCAAATTCCCAAGTATACAAATGAGGAGGAGAATATTTTACTTTCTGGCAATTTGATTAAAAATAGTTTTTAAAAGATAAAGAGATCTATGTTATTGTGGTTATGGAAGGATTCATTGCTAAATTAAGGGAACATAATCCAATAGTCCAATCTTTATTAAAATAATTTGCAGTTATTGTACTAAAAGAAACACCACCTAGATTACCTCTAATAAGAGATATGCATCACTAAATTAACCTAATTCCAAGCTCTATTCTCCCAAACAATGCAGCTTATCACATGAATCTTAAAGAACATGAAGAGTTGCAATGGTAAGTTGAAGATTTGATAATTCAGGGATTTATGAGAGAAAGCATGAGTCCATGTGTTGTTCTAGTCCTCTTAGTGCCTAAGAAGGATGGATCTTGGCATATGTGCATAGATAGCAAAGCCATCAACAAAATTACTATAAAGTATAGGTTTCCTATTCCTAAACTTGATGATTTACTTGTCAATTACATGGTTATATTATTTTCTCCAATTTGATCTTAAAAGTGGTTATCATCAAATTCAAATGAGATCTAGAGATGAGTGAAAAATAGTCTTTAAAACTAGAAATGGTCTCTATGAGTGGTTAGTCATGCCATTTGGGCTTTCTAATGCACCTAGCACTTTCATGCAACTTATGACTCATGTCTTTAGACCATTCATGGGTAAAGTGCTAGGTGCATTAGAAAGCCCAAATGGCATGACTAACCACTCATAGAGACCATTTCTAGTTTTAAAGACTATTTTTCACTCATCTCCAAATCTCATTTGAATTTGATGATAACCACTTTTAAGATCAAATTTGGAGAAAATAATATAACCATGTAATTGATCAAGTAAATCATCAAGTTTAGGAATAGGAAACCTATACTTTATAGTAATTTTGTTGACATGGGTAAATTTGTTGTTGTGTACCTTGATAACATTCTTGTTTATAGCAAATCTGATTCTCAACACTAGGAGCATTTGAAAAAAGTGTTTCAAGTATTAAAAGAGCAGAAGTTGTATGATAATGCATAGAAATGCCATTCTACACAAATAACATTATGTTTCTTGGTTATATTACATCTTTAGCAAGTATTAAAGTTGATTCAAACAAGGTTAAGGTGAATGTTAGTCGGCCCACTCGTAAATTCATTCATGATGTAAGAAGTTTTCATGGCCTTGTATCTTTTTATTGGAGATTTATCAAAGGATTCAACATCATTATTGCTCTAATCACTAAGTGCTTAAAGGGGAATTCATTCTAGTGGATAAAAACTATCCAAAAGAGCTTTGAGCTAATAAAGAAGATGATGGTTGATGCTCTAACACTTGTACTTCTAGATTTTGAAAAGGTGTTTGAAGTTAAGAGTGATGCTTCCAATGCATGCATCAGTACTATTTTAAGTTAATAAGGCAAACCAATTGCATTTTTTAGGAAGAAATTGAATGATGTAAAATGGAGATACTTAACATATGACAAGGAGTTCTATGTCATTATTCATGCTTTGGAACATTAGAGTCACTACTTATTGCCTAATGAATTTGTCTTGTATTCTGACCATGAGGCATTGATGTACTTAAATACATAACACAAGCTTAGTAGTCGCCATGCCAAATGGGCTGAATTTCTTCAGCCCTACACTTTTTTCTATAAGCACAAAGCATGAAAGTTCAACAAAGTGGTTGATGCATTAAGTAGAAAACATTTGCTTTTAAACACAATGGAGACAAAGGTATTAGGATTTCAAATTGTAAAAAAATTTTATTCATTTAATTCTAATTTTTCATATATTTGGGCTTCTTGTTCAAATGGATTAGTTAATCATTTCTTTCTACAAGATAGTTTCCTTTACAAAGATAACAAGTTATGCATTTATAATTGCTCTATAAGGGAAGCCATTATCAAAGAAGTTCATGGAGGAGGACTTGTTAGTCACTTTGGGAGAAACAAAACTTTGATTTTGGTGCAAGAAAATTTCTTTTGGCCAAAACTCAATCAAGATGTCATAAAAATAGTGGAATGATGTGTAGTATGCTTAAAACAAAAGCCATGTCCAAAATATGAGTTTTTACACACCACTTCCAATTCCTCATTCCCCTTAGGAAGATGTTAGTATGGAATTTATGGTTGGTTTGCCTTACACACAGAGAACAAAAGATTTTGTCTTTGTTATGGTTGATAGATTTTCTAAAATAGTTCATTTTTGTTCTTTGTGCTAAAACTTATGATGCTTCACAAGTTATTAATCTTTATTTTAAGGAGATTGCAAAGCTTCGTGGCATTCCAAGGTCAATTACTTCATATCATGATTTGTAATTTATGATTAATTTTTAGAGGACACTTTAGAGGAAATTGGGTACTAAATTACAATTTAGCACTACTTGTCATCCTCAAACCAATGGTCAAATTGAGGTTGTCAATAAAACCTTGGAAATTTTTTTAAGGAGTTTGGTAAAAGAAAATATTAGAGGATGGGATTTGCTTTTGCCTTATACTAAACTTACTTGGAATAGGTCCTATAGCCAAACTATTGGATGCAATCCATTAGAAGTTGTCTATGGCTCTAACCTTATTAGCCCTCTAGATCTCATTCCTTTTCCAATAAAACATTAATTTAGTGGCATGTTGAGAACCAAGTAAAATTCATAAAAAAAATTGTATAAGCAAGTTAATGAGAGGATAGCAAAATAGAATGAAAAGTATTAAACTCAAGCGAATAAGTACAAAAGGTTTATTGATTATAGAGAAGGAGATTTAGTGTGGATTCATCTCAAAAAAGGGTGTTTCCCACTTGGAACATTTGCCAAGTTGAAACCTAAAGCTGATGGCCCATTCAAAGTACTAAAGCATATTAGAGATAATGCATACAAGATTAAGTTACCAACTAAATATGAAGTTTCTAACATTTTCAATATTGCTAATATTATTCCATTTCATGAAGATTATGCAAATTTGGGGGCAAGTCCTTTTCAATTGAAGGAGCATGATGTAGGAGCATCTCTTAAGAACAACTAAGAATTAATCCAAGACTTGGGTCAAGCACAAAAAATGCTTATTATGCTATTAGAAGGATGAATTGCATGTCAAACTTGTTCCAACTACTAGACCTTCAACCTAAGCCCAATGATAGTCATGAGTAGCAATTTAAAAGCTCTAGATGTCTAGTTTTACATGAATTTAGAACATCAAGAGTCAAGTTCGTTTATTAATCACCCGAATAGTGAAAAGTCAAGATATTGAAGCATTTTCCTATGCTTGGAGGGATGTTCCAAAGCCTTTTATTTATAGTTTTCTTTGGTATTTATAAGCTCAAACTTTTGGTGAATAATTAAACTTCCACCCTAAGGAATTTGAAGAGTTTTCTTCTATGCTTTGTATCTCTTTGGTGGATTCCATAGAGTGGTGACTTAACCTTAATATTTATGTATCTCTTGAGTGAATTCCTTAAGAATGGTGAGTGCAATCAACCTTATATCTCTAAGGTGGTGGAGTTTCTCCTATATCCTTGGAGTGAAGGTTATTATTGGATCCATTTCTCATATCAAAGTGCAAAGTCATAATTTCATTATTCTTGAGATTAATTTAATGCTTGGTTCATGCACCAATTTTAACTTCGTAATCAGTTTATGGGAATAAGTCCTTAAACCTAAAGGAAACATCTTGTTAGCAGTAATAGAAGAAATAGTTTCATTCTCCTAGAATTGAATCATTCAATACCTACTAGGAATGACAATTAAGATCAATTAATCCTTTGTTTATTGAAATTCAATGGATTTAGATTGTGAAATTATAATATTATTATTCTTATGATTAATTTAATATTTGATGCATATACCAATTTTAAATTAGTTTTTGAGAATGAGTTTTTATAACTAAAGGAGAAATTTGTTTGCATAAAATAAAGAGATAGTTTCATTCTTTAAGAAGTAAATTTTTCAATACCTTCAAGTAAAAATAATCAAAATCAACTAATTTGGGTAATTCCTTTTATATTCTTACCTCTATTCAAATTTAATGTCATTTTATTTGATTTATGTAATTTATATATTAAATTACTCAACATTCATAAAAAGTTAAAAATGACATTTTGAAATATGAAACCCTATATTTTAGTAACCACTGAAATCAAACCAAATGTTATTCAATTTTTTAATATTTTATTTTAATTTCTTAAATTTCAGTAAAAATTGCTTTATATTCACCAAAATGTATAATATACTCAATATGAATAAAAAAATCATCAATTTGAATAATTGTGTTTTGTAATCTAACTATTATTCAAATTCAATATCGTTTTACATAATTTATATAATATAAGTATTAGATTACTCAATATTAATAAAAAAAAAGTAAAAAATGGTATTATTTTTTTAATATAAAATTCTAAAATTTTAATAACTATATAAATTAATATAAATGCTATTTAAATTTAAAGTATTTATTATAATTTTTTCAATTTCAATAAAAGATAACTCCAAATTCACTAAAAAGTAAAATAGATTATATTTGTATTAAAAAAAAAAAGATCGATTTGGGCAATTACATTTTCTATTCAAACTATTATTCAAATTTAAAATCTTTTAACGTAATTTATATAGTTTAAGTAAGATATTTCTCAACATTCACTAAAACATTTAAAATAAACATTTTTAATATAAAAATCTAGATTTTAATAGTTAATTAAATCAAATTAAATATTATTCAAATTTACAATCTCTTATTGTAATTTTTACAATTTTAATACAATATTACATTAAATTTATAAAAAAGTAAAATAGACTCTAATTGAATAAAAATTACTAATTTGAGTAATTTTATTTTCTATTCCAACTATTATTCAAATTTAATTTCTTTTCATATAATTTACATAATTTAAATATTATATTATTCTATATTCATGAAATTTTTAGTAATTGCTTAAATCAATCAAAATATTATTTAAATTTAAAATCTTTTATTATAATTTTTATAATTTTAATAAAAAGTTATTTCAAATTCACCAAAAAATTAAATAAATCATATTTAAATAAAAAAAAGACTAATTTAAATAATTACATTTTTTATTCTAACTATTATTTAAATTTAATTTTTTTTATATTTATTTATATAATTTAAATAATATATTAGCTAATATTCATAAAAAGTAAATATTTACCTCAAATTGTTGTAGCTATTTAAATCAAAAACAAAAGTTATTCAAACTAATAATATTTTATTGTAATTTTTGTAATTTTAATAAAAAATTATTTTAAATTAATTAAAAAGTAAAATAGATACTCTTAGAATAAAAAAAAAAATTATTTAAGTAATCACTTTATTTATTCAACCTGTTATTCAAATTTTAAATTTATTCCATATTATTTAAACAATTTGAGTAACAAGTTAGTAAAACTTTTATGAAAATTAAAAACATGATATTTTTTAATCAAAACTTTATATTTTGGTAGTTACTTAAATTAGATCAAATGATATTCAAATTTATAATCTTTTATTCTAATTTTTGTAAATTCAATTAGAGTCACTCTAAATTCGCCAAAAAGTAATATTGATATATTTAAATAACAAAAAACTGATTTAAGTAATGTTATCTTTCATAAAACCATTAGTCAAATTTAAATTCTTATAATGTTATTTATGCAATTTAAGTAACTTATTAGAAAACATTTATGAAATGTAAAAATTGACATTTTTGAAATAAAATTTCAAATTTTAGTAGTTATTTAAATCAAATCAAATATTATATAAATTTACAATCATTTATTATAATTTCTATAATTATAATAAAAGGTTATTATAAATTCACCAAAAAGTTGAATATACCCTATTTGAATAAAAAAAAATTACCAATTAAAATAATTGCATTTTCAATTCTAATAGTTATTTAAATTTAAATTCTTTTTATATTATTTACACAATTTAAATAACATATTAGTTAACATTTATGAAAAGCAAAAAAAATGACATTTTTAAATGCAAAAGCCCAAATTTTAGTAGTTATCTAAGTCAAGCCAAATGTTATGCAAATTTAAAATCTTTTATTATAATTTTTGCAATTTCTATAAAAGGGTTACTCTTAATTCATGAAAAAAAATAAAATAAATTTTATTTGAATAAAAAATAATTAATTGAAATAATTACACCATTTGCTCTAATCTTTATTCAAATTTAAACTCACTTCATGTTATTTATATAATTTAAGTAATAAATTAGTTAACATTTATAAAAAGTAAAAAATGATATTTTTTAAAATAAAAGTTTAGATTTTAGTAGCTATTTAAATGAAAATAAATATTATTTAAATTTATAATTTTTTATTGTAATTTTTGCAATTTTAGTAAAAAATTACTTTAAATTCACCAAAAAGTAAATTCAACCATATTTAAATAAAAATGACAAATTTAACTAATTACATTTTTTATTCAATTTTAACTTTCTTTCATGTTATTTATGCAATTTATGTAATAAGTCAATCAACATTAATAAATATTTAAAAACAAAAATTTTTAATGAAATTTTTTAAATTTTAATAGTTATTTAAATTAAGTCAAATGTTATTCAAATTTACAATTTTTTATTATAATTTTTGTAGTTTCATTGAAATATTACTCTAAATTCACTAAAATATAAAAATATGCCCTATTTAAATACAAAAATAACTAATTTACTAAATTAAATTTTTTATTCTAAATATTATTAAAATTTAAAATATTTTTATATTATTTATACAATTTAAGGAGTAGGTTAGTTAATATTTATGAAAAGTAAATAACAACATTTTTGAATATGAAATCTCAAAATTTTTTTAACTACTTAAATCAAATCAAATGTTTTGAATATGGTAATAGCCTTGTTAACAACTTTCATGAAGAGTAAAAATTACATTTTTGAGTACAAAAAACTTAATTTTAGTAGCTAGTTAAATTAAATCAAATGTTATTTAAATTTACCATCTTTTATTGTAATTTATACTATTTTAATAAAAAAAATTACTCTAAATGCACCAAAAGGTGAAATAGGCCCTATTTTAATAAAAAGAAATGACTAATTTCTATAATTCATTTGCTATTCTAATCATTATATAAATTTAACATTTTTTATATTAGGTTACTCAATATCCATGAAAAAGTGAAAAATATATCATTTTTGAATAAAAAAATAGATTTAATAACTATATAAATAGATCTAAATATTATTCAAATTTAAAGTCTTTTACTATAAATTCTATAATTTAAATAAAATATTACTCCAAACTTACCAAAAAGTAAAATAGTTCATATTTAAATTTTTTTATGTTATTTACGAAATTTAAACAATAGGTTAGTCAATATTGATGAAAAGTGAAAAATAATATTTTAAAATTCATAAAATGGTATTTTAGTAGTTATTTAAATTAAACCAAAAATTATTTAAATTTATAATTTTTTATTATAATTTCTACAATTTTAGTCAAACGTTACTTTAAATTCACGAAAACATCAAGTAGACCCTATTTAAATAAAAAAATAATTAATTTGAGTAATTAATGTTCTATTTTAATTACTAGTCAAATTTAACATCAATTTCTATAATTTAAGCAATTTTAAATATTAAGTTACCTAACATTTATAAAAAAAGTATAAAATGACAATTTTTAATACAAAATTTTTAAATTTTTATAACTAAATAAATGAATCCAAATATTATTCAAATTAAGGGTCTTTTACAATAATTTCAACATTTTTAGTAAAATGTTACTTCAAATTCATTATAAGGTAAAAAATATATATTTGAATTAGAAAAAATGACCTTAAGTAATTATAATTATTATTCAAATTTAAATTTCTTTATGTTATTTAAGTAGTTTAAGTAATAGGCTTCTCAAAAACATTCATGAAGAGTAAAAAATTAAATTTTTAAATACAAAAACCCCTGATTTTAGTAGTTGTTTAAATCAAACTAAATGTTATTCAAAATTCCCTTATTTTATTATAATTTTTGTAATTTTAGTAAAATGTTATTTTAAATACACCAAAAAGTAAAATAAACCCTATTTTAATTAAAAAAAAAGACTAAAAATTAAGATTTAATTTCATTGAAAACCCTTATTTCATTTTTTTTTCTAATTTTTATTCAAATTTAACAATTTTTTTTACATAATTTACACAATTTTTAATATTAGGTTACTCAATATTTATTAAAAATGTAAAAATAACATTTTTGAAAATAAAACTTAAGATTTAATAGATATATAAATAAATTCAAATATTATTCAAATTGGAAGCCTTTTACTATAATTTTTGCAATTTGAGTAAAATGTTATTCCAAACTCACCAAAAAATAAAATAAATAAATCTTATTTAAATAAAAAAATAATTGATTTAAGTAATTACATTTTTATTTTAACTATTACTTAAATTTAATTTTTTTATATTATTTATAAAATTTAAGTAATAAGTTAGTCAATATTCTAAAAAATTATTAAAAACAATAATTTCAAATTCATAACCTGGGATTTTACTAACTCTTAAATTAAGTCAAATGTTTTTCAAATTTATAATTTTTTTATTGATATTTTTTAAATTTTAATCAAAGGTTGCTGTAAATTTATTAAAAGGTAAAATATATCATATTTTAATAAAATAGGGACCATATTGCTATTCAAATTTAAATTTTTTATATTATTTATAAAATTTAAGCATTAGGTTAGTCAATATTCATAAAAAGTAAAAAACAATATTTTTAAATTCATAACATGGGATTATGGTAGTTATTTAAATTAAACCAAATGTTATTTAAATTTACAATCTTTTTATTATAATTTCTACAATTTTAGTCTAAAGTTACTATAAATTCACCAAAAAATAAATAAACCCTATTTGCTAATCAAAATTAACATCAATTTCTATGATTAATTTGAACAATTAATGTTCTATTCTAATTGCTATTCAAAATTATTGTCAATTTCTATAATTTATGAAATTTAAATATTAACTTACTTAACATTCATAAAAAATTATAAAATGACATTTTTTAATAAAAAAATTTTAAATTTTTGTAACTGCATAAATAAGTCCAAAAATTATTCAAATTTAAAGTTTTTTTATTATAATTGTAGTAATTTTAGTAAAATGTTATTTCAAATTCACCAAATGTATAATAAATCATAGTTAAATAAAAAAATGACCCTAAGTAATTACATTTTTTATTCTAACTATTATTCAAACTTAAATTGTTTTATTATATTTACATAGTTTTAGTAATAGCCTTGTCAACAACATTCATGAAGAATAAAAAATTACATTTTTGAATGCAAAAATCTTGATTTTAATAACTTCTTAAATTAAATTAAATATTACTCAAATTTCCAATCTTTTATTGTAATTTCTACAATCTTAGTAAAATGTTACTCTAAATGCACCAAAAAAATAAAATAAACCTTATTTTAATAAAAAAAAAATGATTGATTTGTAATTCATTTGTTATTCTAATCACTATTCAAATTTAATGTTTTTTAACATAATTTACACAATTTTAATATTAGGTTATTCAATATTCATGAAAAAGTAAAAAATAATATTTTTGAATACAAAACTCTAAAATTTAATAACTATACATATATAAGTTCAAATATTATTAAAAAATTTAAAACCTTTTACTATAATTTTTACAATTTAAGTAAAATGTTACTCCAAATTCTTCAAACTGTAAAATTGATTATATTTGAATAAAAAAATAATTGATTTAATTAATAATATTTTTATTTTAATTGTTATTCAAATTTAATTTTTTTAATGTTATTTACATAGTTTAAGTAATATACTTGTCAACAACATTCATGAAGAGTAAAAAGTTACATATTTGAAAATAAAACCCTAGATTTTAGTAGTTATAAAAATCAAAATACATGTTATTCACATTTCCCATCCTTTATTGTAATTATTGCAATCTTAGTAAAAGGTTACTCTAAATATACTAAAAAATAAAATAGACTCTATTTAAAAAAAAATGATTGATTTGAGTAATTCTTTTGCTATTCTAATTGTTATTCAAATTTAATGTCTTTTTTTATGTTATTTATGCAAATTTAATATTAAGTTACTTAATATTTATGAAAAGGTAGCAAAAGACATTTTTAAATGCAAAACTCTAAATATTAATAAATAGATAAAAATAAATATAACTATTACAAAAATTTAATGTCTTTTATTATAATTTTTACAATACGAGTAAAATGTTACTACAAACTCACCAAAAAGAAAAATGGATAATATTTGAATAAAAAGTAGTCAATTTAAGTTATTGCAATTTTATTCTTACCATTATTCAAATTATTTTTTTTTTTATAGTTTTTAAACAATCTAAATAATAAATAAGTCAATATTCATAAATAGTGAAAAACAATATTTTTGAATTCATAACCTAAAATTTTAGTAGTTACCTAAATTACAACTAGTGTAATTGAAATTTATAATTTTTTTTATTGTAATATTTGCAATTTCAGTCAAAGGTTATTGTAAATTCACTAAAAGATAAAATAAACCCTATTTTAATAAAAAAATAATTTATTTTATATTCTAATCTCTATTCAAATTCAACATCTTTGCATTCGTGAAAAAGTAAAAATTAATATTTTTAAATGAAAAATATTAGAATTTAGTAATTATATAAATAAATCTAAATGTCATTCAAATTTAAAGTATTTTCCTATAATTTGAGTAATTTTAGTCAAATGTTACTTTAAATTCACCAAAAAATAAAATAGATTATATTTAAATAAGAAAACGACTTTCAGTAATTATATTTTTTATTCTAATTATTATTTAAATTTTAATTTTAATTTTTTTATATTATTTACTTAGTTTAAATAATATGTTTCTCAACATTTATGAAGAGTAAAAAATAACATTTTTAATGCAAAACCCTAAATTTTAGTAATTACATAAATGAAACAAAATGTAATTCAAATTTACCATCTTTTATTGTAATTTTTACAATTTTAGTTAAAAGTTTCTTTAAATACACCAAAAGGTAAAAATAAACCCTATTTTAATAAAAAAAGACATTGATTTAAGTAATTCATTTACTATTCTAATCAATATTCGAATTTAATATCTTTTCACATAATTTATGTTAATTAAATATTAGGTTATTCAATATTCATGAAAAAGTAAGAAACAATATTTTTTAATACAAAACTTAAGATTTTAGAAACTAGATAATTAAATCTAAATATTTTTCAAATTTAAAATTTTTCACTGTAAATTCTACAATTTAAGTAAAAT
Organism: Rhizophora mangle; assembly: GCA_037832345.1. NCBI lineage: Eukaryota > Viridiplantae > Streptophyta > Magnoliopsida > Malpighiales > Rhizophoraceae > Rhizophora > Rhizophora mangle. The sequence goes on from JBAPLJ010001378.1 coordinate 83,606, forward strand.
ATTACTTCAAACTCACAAAAAAGTAAAATAAATCATATTTAAATAAAAATAAACTAATTTAAATAAATCCAAATGTTGTTTAAATTTAAAATCCTTTATTGTAATTTTTTAATTTTAGTAAACTATTAATTTTAGTATGTTTTCACCAAAAGGTTACTTTTAATTCACTAAAAAGTAAAATAAGCTATATCTTAATAAAAAAAATAATTGATTTGAATAATTTATTTTCTATTCTAATTGTTATTGAAATTTAATATCTTTTTACATAATTATGTAATTTAAATATTAGACTACCCAAATTTTTCATGAAAAGGTTTAAAATAATATTTTTGAATACAATACTTTACATTTTAGTCACTACATAAATAAATCTAAATATTACTCAAATTTAAAGTTTTTTATTGTAATTTGTACAATTTCAATTAAACTTTACTCCAAATTCATTCAATAGTAAAATAAATCATATTTGAATAAAAAAAATAACCAATTTAAGTAATTATACCTTTTTATTATAATCGTTATTCAAATTTAAATTTTTTATATTATTTATGCTATTTAAGTAATAGTTTAATCAACATTTATGAAAAGTAAAAAACATTTTTTGGATATACAACCTTAGATTCTGGTAATTATTTAAATTAAATTAAATGTTATTTAAATTTACAATCATTTATTACAATTTATGCAATTTCAATAAAAAGTTATTCTAAATTCACCCAAAAGCAAAATAGACACTATATTTATAAAAAATAACTAACTTGACTAATTCTTTTGCTATTCTAATTACTATTCAAATTTCATGCCTTTTTGCCTTAATTTACATAATTTAAATATTAGGTTATTCAACGTTTATGAAAAAATGGAAAATATTTTTTTTAAAACAAAACTATAGATTTTAATTATTATATAAATAAATCTAAATATTATTCCAATTTAAAGTCGTTTATTTTAATTTATACAATTACAACAAAACTTTTTTCCAAATTTACTAAAATGTCAAATAGATCATATTTGAATACAACAATAACTTATTTAAGTAATTACAATCTTTTATTCAAGTAGTTATTCAAATTTAAATTTTTTTAATGTTATTTACTCAATTTAAGTAACAAATCAATTAAATTTGAAAAAAAGTAAAAAAATGATATTTTTGAATTCCAAACTCCATATTTTAGCAACTACTTAAATCAAACCAAATGTCATTTAATTTTACATTCTTTAAATTTTAATTTTTATAATTATAGTAAAAAGGTTACTCCAAATTCACCAAAAAGTAAATTAAATTATATTTAAATTAAAAATAACTAATTTAAATAATTTATATTTTTATTCTAATTGTTATTCAAATTTAAATTTTTTATATTATTTATGTAATTTAAGAAATAGGTTAGTTAACATTAATTGAAAGTAAAAAAAAAAGATGTTTTTGAATACAAAATCCCAAATTTTTAGTAGTTAATTAAATAAAGCCAAAAGTTTTATAATAATTTCATAATCTTTTATTGTAATTTATATAATTTTAGTAAAAAAGTTACTTTTAATTCACCTAAAAATAAAATATATCATATTTTAGTGAAGAAATGATTAATTTAAGTAATTATATTATTTATTTTAACCATTATTCAAATTTAAATTCTTTTTAGTTACTTCTATAATTTAAGTAATAGGTTAATCAAAATTTATAAAAAAGTTAAAAATGACATTTTTTTAATATAAAATCTCATATTTTAGTAGCTATTTAAGTAAACCAAATAATATTCAAATTTACAAGCTTTTAATATAATTTATGCAATTTTAGTAAAACATTACTCTAATTCACCAAAAAGTAAAATAAACTCCATTTGAATAAAAAAAAATAAATAATTTAAGTAATGCATTTTTTATTCTAACCATTATTCAAATTTAACTTTTTATATAATTTACACAATTTAAATATTAGATTTCATAACATTCATGAAAAAGTAAAAAGCATTTGAATACAAAATTCTAAATTTTAATAATTATATAAATCAATTCAAATATTATTCAAATTTAAAATCTTTTATTATAATTTTTGCACTTTTAGTAAAATGTTACTCCAAATTCACCAAAATGTAAAATGGATCATATTTGAAGAAAAAACAAATGATTTAAATAATTGCATTCTTTTCTAACCATTATTCAAATTCTAAATTTTGTTATGTTAATTAGAATTCATGAAAACTAAATAGTGACATTTTAGAATACAAAATCATATGTTTTAGTGGCTAGTTGAATCAAAACAAACATTATTTAAATTTATAATAGTTTATTGTAATTCTTCAATTTTAGTAAAAAAAAAATTACTCCAAATTCACCCAAAAGTAACATAGTTGTCATTTGAATTAAAAATAATAGCTTTGGATAATTATATTTTCTAATATAACTATTATTCAAATTTAATACCTTTTTATATAATTTACACAATTTTAGTATTAGTGTACTCAAAAATCATGTAAAAGTAAAAAATGACATTTTTTGATGCAAAAATTTAAATTTTAGTAACTATATAACCAATCCAAATATCATTTAAATTTAAAGTCTTTTACCATAATTTTTGTAATTTCAATAAAAGATTACTTCAAATTCAACAAATTTACAATCATTTGTTGTAATTTCTACAATTTTAATAAAAAATTGTTCTAAATTCACCAAAAAATAAAATATACTCTATTTGAACAACAAATTACCAATTTAAGTCATTTCATTTTTTTATTCTATCCATTATTCAAATTTAAATTCTTTATATATTATTAGTATAATTTATCAAACCAAATGTTATTCAAATTTTTAATCTTTTATCATAATTTCAATAATTTAAATAAAAAGTTATTATAAATTTACTAAAAAGTAAAATAAACCCAATTTGAATAAAATTGACTTATTTAAGTAAATCATTTTCTATGCTAATTGTTACTCAAATTTAATGTCTTTTTATATGATTTATACAATTTAACTATTAGATTACTCAACATTCATGAAAAAGAAAAAAAAAATGACATTTTTTAACACAAAATTTTAGATTTTAGTAACTATATAATTCAATCTAAATGTTACTTAAATTTAAAATCATTTATTGTAATTTCTACAATTTTTACAAAATGTTACTTCAAAATTACGATCTTTTATTATAATTTTTACAAATTTTAATTGTTATTAGAAATTAAATTCTTTTTATTCTATTTACCTAATTTAATTAACTTGTTAGTCAACATTCATGAAAGGTAAAACATAATATTTTTTAATATAAAATCATAAATTTTAGTAGCTTGTAAAATCAAACTAAATGTTGTTTAAATTTATATTCTTTTATTATAATTTAAACAATTTTAGGATAAGATTACTCTAGATTTACTAAAAAGTAAAATATATTCACTAAAAAATTTGTACCATCTCTTCACTAGATTACTCTAAAGACTAATTTTGTATAATCTCTTTTGATGATGTTCGATGAAATGATGCAAATAAGTGTCCAAGAAATCTTTGCATCATTTCATAAATCTTACTAAGAAAGCAGGTCTAGCAGTCTCTAGATCAAAGATGAAGCTATTTCAAACTAAGGTAACATTTCTTGGACACTTTATAACACAAGGAATCATTACACCTTATTCCAAATCTCTCTTTTTTGCAGAAAAATTCCCTAACCAAATTACTGATAAAAATCAGTTGCAAAGATTTCTAAGAAGTCTCAATTATGTTTCTAATTTTTATCCTAAATTACATCTTGTTATCAAACCACTACACAAAAGATTGTCCAAAAAACATTCATCTGAACCCTGGAATGAGGATCTCACACGGTTGGTTCAAAAGGTCAAAGCTCAGGTTCAATCCTTACCCTGCCTTCACCCGACTGATCCTGATCTACCCAAAATTGTAGAAATAGATGCATCTAGCATAGGTTACGGGGGTATTCTCAAATAGGTAAAAGACCAGAAGGAGCAGTTAGTGAAATACACCTCAAAACACTAGAATGAGTGCTAAAGGAAGTATTCCACTATCAAATAGGAAATTTTGGCTATTGTTTTATGTATTTCAAAATTCCAAAACAATTTACTTAATCAAAAATTTATTTTACGTATTGACTGTCAAGCAGCCAAATATGTTTTGAAAAAAGATGTTCAAAATCTGGCTTTCAAACAAATTTTTACCCGATTGCAAGCAATTTTAAGTATTTATGATTTTGATATAGAATATATTAAAGGTTCTTCAAATAATCTTCCTCACTTTCTTACAAGGGAATTTTTACAGGGATATAACCATGCCTCGCAAGAAGAAAAACCCTAAAACCAAGACATGGGCTGAAGCCTGTCAATACTCAAACTCAGAATATGATTCCTAACCATTTGCCCAACCTCATCAAAAGGCCACTTCAAAATCATCCCAATCTTCAAATAATTCTAAGCTAAATTTTGACCAATTAAGTCCAACTGCAAAAAAGACCCTAAAGGCCCTTATTGCCAAGCTAGACGAAGACAAATCTAGTGCAAAATCAAAAAGAAGACCAACACCACCATCTTCGCCAAAAGAAGGACAACTCATGGTCTCTACCAAAGGAAAACAAGTGATAACCCTATCACCCCCAAAACAATAGGCAATTGTTTTGCCATAAACCATTTCCTAAAATTCCTTACAAATTGTTTTTCCGAAAAACAAGGAGATAGCAATTCAACAAGCATCTCCAAAAATTTTCCCCCCAACATATTTCAAAAAATCCATTTTTCAAAATATTGAACTTGTGGAATCTGGGTTTTATAATGATGATTCCAAAAAATGTGCAAAAAATATGTTTCAAGAAGATTGGTTCTATAAACCCTAGAATTCTCTCAAAACTCCAAAATTCTATGAGGTCATCCTTGTTAACACTTATTCTACAAAATTTCATCATCATTCCCAAAATGGTGAAACAGGATACTTTACTCTGTAAATAATCAGAATTCTCCACCCAACTGAATGCCCCAATCATCCTTACACAAAAGTGTCATTTAGGTCCTCAATTTTCAAAATTCCAAATTTGCCCAACATTTTAATTATTGGGATTACAAACAAGCCTGGTTTAATGCTCTTTATATCTAGAATTCCTAATTCAAACATTCCTGGTTATTCTTCTGGGAAACTCAAACCATTATCAAATTCCCTTTATGGTTTGTTCAATGGTGGTCCTGGTTTGGTCCTGTTGTCCAAATCTTTCCTAAACTAATTCAAGAAGGATTCCAAATATTTTCTAAAAAATATTCCTTCTCACAAACAGAGAATGTATACCCTATACTTCTCCTATTCTGCTACTATTTCAGGTTACCATGGTGTTGTATGTGGGATTTCCAATTCAAACCAGACCCACTTACTGCTATACCAATCCTCGGAAGAACCTACAAAGTCAAATTCTAATAATAATTCAATGAGGATTGGCAACAAAAGGCATACCTTCATGGTGTTCTAGAATGGTTTAACAAGCATCCAAATTGATCAAACCAAGTTGAAGCCTCGTCATCTGAATTCATGGCCTACAAAGCACAAAAACAAGCCCAACTAGCAGGCTCCAAATCACAGGAAGAATACATTTCTTCCCTCAAACAAACTTTAGCAGAAGTTGAAAGGCAATTCAGTGAAGCATCCACATCAAAAGATCCACTCAAATACATTGATGATATACTGACATCTCTCACTCAATCATTGGTTAAGGTATCTGTCAAGTTAAAGAAAAAAGGAGAAAAGTGAAAGTAAATTACCTAGGGTAATTCTACTTTTGCTTGTACTTGTCTACCAACACTAAAGATAAAGGGAATCCACTCAAGATGTCTGCCAAATGCCACTGAAAGATAATTTGTCTGGATTCTCAACTTATCAAACTATTGTATACTTCCCTTGAGTTATAAAAGGGAAGCCAAACCCTCTGAACCATTAAGTTTTTTCTTCACCCTTCCTTCCTCTGTAAATTTCCTTGTAAGTTCTAAATTATGTTTCCAAACATATAATCTAAGTATATAGGCTGGAAACCAATAACCGTTCCCCCAAAGGATATAATCCTGGAACGACCTTTGGTATAACAATGCCAAGTACTTAGATTATCAAACTTATTTATGATTTTATTTGTTTAAATATTTCATAACGTCTTTGATTTATTTTGTTTGTTTAAGTATTTCATAACGTCTTTGATTTATCTTGTTTTGTTTAAGTATTTCATAACATTTTAAAGATCCTGCAGAAAGTGGTATCAAAGCCATTGTTTTATGAGGGGGAGACAGGTACGGGAAACACTGTTTATCTTCAACCTCAATATATTGAGCGAAACATCTGTGAGATAAGTGTGAGTAGATCAATCCTTTAGGGCGTACCAGGTTGCAAGACCCAAGAGAGGCAGTAAGACCGTTGGATTACCCTAAATCTCCATCTACGAATCTCACAACCATTTCAACTATAGGTATATTTTGATTAAAGATAAGTATGTCTACCTTTACTATTCGACCTCAAACACCTAGCCATGATTCTGAAGCTTCTTCCTCTGGAACTATAAATCATGATGAGATCCTTATTAAAAACTTTGATAAATCCATTGACAACTGACAAATTCCCAAACTTGTTGAAAAACATATCTACAAAACCTCCGAATTCAATATCCTCTGTAAGACTAATTACACCATCAAAACTGTTGAAAAAGATTGTCGTCTTTGTAAATCTATTGAGACTACTATACCTGCTTTCTTAGTAAGATTTATGAAATGATGCAAATACTTGATATGATTGTCAATATTTTCAGAAAAATCGAGAACATCATCAATGTACACAATGATAAAATGCATGCATGAGATGTAGATGTCATTCATAATTCGTTGGAATTCAGATGGTACATTTTTTAATCCAAATGACATAACATTCCATTCAAATTGGCCAAATGGGACAGTGAATGCAGTTTTATAACGGTCTGCTTCATGAATTTGAATTTGCCAAAAACCAGATTTCATGTCAAATTTAGAAAATATTTGAGCATGGACTAATCTTTGAAGCAAATCTTTTTGATTAAGGATTGGATACCTGATCCATTCAAGAGTGTCATTCAAAGGTTTGTAATTTATTACCAGACGAGGAACACCACGCTCTAGTTTAGCATATTTGTTGACATAAAAAGCTGCACAACTCCATGGCAACTTGCTGGGTCTGATGATTTTTTTGCTGAGAAGACTATCAATCTCAGTTTTGCAATGTTTAACCAAATTAGAATTCATTTGGATGGGTCTAGCTTTTGTGGGAATTTGTATTTCATTGAAGTCTTTGACATAGGGTAAAGTAACAATGTGTTGATGCCTATGCCAAAATGCATTTGGAATATCAGAATAGATAGATTGCTCGACTTGGGTCTGAATGATTTGGATTTGGTTTTGGACAGTAGGTGTTTGGAGCTGATTTATGAGATTTTTGAAAGAAATTTCAGATTTGAGATGGTTTAACTGAGATTTTTTTGTTTGGAGCAAAATATTTATTTCAGCTGATTTTTGAAAAGATAAGGATTTTAAAAGGTTAATATTTCTGACATGAGGTTTCTGGATGAATTCAAAAGTGATAGGTTGGTCAAAAATATTGGTATGGATACCTTTGTTAGTAATTATAAATGGTTTAATGAGATTGAGGAAAGGGGTTCCAAGGATGATCTTTCGTTTGAGATTTCTAACCAAGATGAATGAAGTTTTAAGGGAAATACCTTGTTGGCAAACATGCACATCTGAAAGTTTGTAGTCTACGATCAGTTGGTGGTTGCTTGTTGATTTAAGTCCTTCAGTTATTTTTTCGAAGAATTAGGTTGGAATTAATCCTTCTTGGATACAGTTGAGATCTGCATCAGTATCAACTAAAGCAACAATTTGTAATGAATATTGGTTAGCAATAGTTAGTCTAATGTTGATCAGTCACTTTTGGGTAGTGATTTCTGTTAAAAGAAACAGAAATTCATTGGTGGATTTGATTGGAAGTTTTTGTGGAGATGGAGTTAATTTAACTGGGGTGGATGGGCCAGGTTGTTGTTGGATAGTATCAATTAGTTTTAGAAGGATTTGATGGTCATTATTCTGTTGTTGTTTGAGTTGAGAAATTTCTGATTTTAACAAACTAATTTCTTCTTTAAGATCATTTGTGGTAACAATTTGGGTTTATGGTTGTTCAAAATGATATAGAATATGCTGGAGGTTGTATGGTGTTTGAGTTTGTAAAAGCAAATCATTAGGCTTTGGAGAAGTAGGTGCTTTTAGAAGTTTTTCAAGGAAAAGAGTTTTGGCTTGATCATTACCTAGATTGTCAAGAATGTCAAGGATTTGTTCTTGATCGTGGGTTAGTATCGAAATTTTGTTGTCTAATGATGTATCCGAGTCAACTTCATCAGGTTGTAGACCATTTTCAGAAGATGCATTGGATCCTTCTGAGCTGCTAACAAGTAGGGTTTGTATTTGGGTTTGGACTTCTTCTATAAGTTCAAGTGTTTGAAGTTTAGTGTAAAATTTACAATATCGGCTGAATGACCGGGTTTTTTGCAATTATAACATATAATGGGCTTTTGATCTGGTTGATGATTTTGTTGGGGCCTTTCAAAAGGAGGTTTAAAGGATTTTTGGATTGGTTTGAACCTTTTGTAGAATGGGTTTGTTTTCTTGGGTTGGCTTGATTTGGACTTTGATTTGGGTTTTTTCCTAATTTGTTGTCTTTAGTAGGCTTGGTCATCAAATTAGGCATAAAAAGATCCAAGTTCTTTCTGGGTCTTCTGTTTTTCTTTCTTGATTTGCTTCTGAAGTCAAAGATCACTACAAACTTGTAATCTCTCCTTTTAGATAAAACTGGTTAGTTCACCATAAGATAAGGTATCATAAGGAATTTTTTTGTTATATAAATCATAGAGTTTGTTCCTAACATGTTCTCCTAATAACTTAGGAAGTCCGACAAGAAATTTTTCTTTCCAAAATGGTTGGTTGACGTCTTTTTGCTACATAACATGAGTTATGAAAGTATCTTTGTACCAGCAAAAATTGTGTAAATATTTGCATTTTAAGTTTGAAAGAAGTTCGGTACTTTTATCCTTTAGATGAGAAGGATCACCAATAAAATGTTTGGTAATTGTAAAAATAAGAGTTGTTACCACATCAGAGATAGTGCTTCCATTGTCATCCCCAATTGGTTCAACTTCTTCATTACATTTGATGCTGAAGAAGATTTCATGATGATTTGTTGGAGTGAGAATGTTGTCCCACCATCCTTTAAGCTGTCCAGAAAATCCTGCAACAAGGATTTCTGCAATTGTTGGGTCAGAAGTTTGACTATGAGTTTGGTAAACATTGGCAACCATAGTCATTTGTTGGAGAAGGTTCAAAATTTGGTATTCAAAAAGTCCATCAATGTTCCATTCATAGATTGAATTGGAACTGTATTTGGTTTGGATAAACGAAGGTTTTACTTCAAGTGTGATGTCGGGTGCAGTTGGTCTGGGATAGTACATCCATGTAGGAAATTTAGAAGGTTCAATTTTGACTCTCTGTATTTTGAATGATTTTATGAGGGAATCAGAGGAGTCAGTATCTTGTAGTGTTTGAATGGTTTTGCTAAAAGAAGCTTTGTCTTTGAGAGTCTGATATCTCTATACTAAAGCTTGTTGAAATTCATTTGAAGTATTTGTAGAAATTTGAAATGGTTTGACAATTGGTTGAGAAATTGGTTTAGAAACAATATCTATTGTTTTAGGAATATTTGTAATAGTTTCAATGTTTGAAACTTGATTTCCTATAGTTTGTAAAATCTTGTTTGTATAATTATTTTGTTCAATTATTTTTTGAAAATCTTTTGGAGAAGAATCTTCATGTTCTCTTCTAATTTTGAAAGGTGAAGCAGAAATGGTAGATCTTTTATGTTTAAATTGAATTTCGCATGATAGGGGATAAACTGATTCTATTTTAGAACAATTCATCAATTCCCATTGTTGTGTTGCAGTGTGTGTCTGCAATTTTTGTTCCTTAGAAATGCAAGGACAGTCAAAATTCTTTTGAAAACTTATTTCTTCAAACCAGTCAAAAAATAAAATGTTTTGCTTTTTACTAGTCATCCAGTCATAATATTCCTATTGGATGGCCAGTCTTTTTTCATTTTGAAAATTTTCCAAAAACCATTTTCTTTTTTCATTATTCCAACTGGAGTAGAATTCTTTTTCTCAAAACTTCTTTGTTGATTTGAAAATCATTTGTAAATTCTTTTTCAAGAACATTTAGTTCAGGATTTACCTCAGACTCATCAGGAAATTGTACTTGGGATGTAGAGGCTTTAATAGAATCTGGGGATCTTGGAGAAGTTTCGTTGTAAGTTGGCCTAGGTATTTATCATTGTAAATCGATACTTGAAAGGTTAGAAGTATAACTGTTGGTCCTAGTATGACTAAGAGGATGCCTTACTGAATTACTCCTTTGCAGGTAATTAGAAATACGAGATTAGAGATCTTCATCTTTAAAGGATGTAGATTTAGAACTAATGGAGTGTCTTGCAAAAGAAACACTAACACTTTTGTCATCATGTTGGGTTATCCTATTAAGATTGGGATTAACAAGAGGTTGGGGAATAGTGGCGTTGTCTATTTTCTAAGTCTTTAAAAGGTCGACTTCATTCCATTTGATATATTTTGGAGTTTGAAGGTTGGATCTTTGCATGTCAATTTGCCAAGGAATTGTCTCACCTTTGTCGTTAGGGCCGCATAAAGTCTTAGTATGGAAAGAAGACTTCATGGCTTTATATTGAATTCTATACATCAAACTCAGAGGTATAGATCCTTCTGCAAAACGATTGTTGTGAATTTTGATTTGTAAAGTCAAAACATCAAGGATATTTTTGTCATGCAATGAGATAGTGAAATCATGATAGCAATTAAAATAAACAGGTTCAGAGCAAAGATTAGATTCAATGATGCCAAGTAAAGAGTCATCAAAGTTTAATAACCGACAATCTCTTAATGTAGCAAGTATTGATGTGTCTAATCCATCTCTAGATAGTGATTTAATTCCTATATGTACCATGCAAAGATGCAGATAATTGTAATACTTTTGATGATGTTTGATAGAATCATACTAAAATGATGATGTTTTAGTGAATATAGATCATTTTTAAATAAAAATAACTAATTTAATTATTTCATTTCTATTTTAATTACAATTTAAATTTAATGACTTTCACGTAATTTAAGTAATTTAAATATTACGTTAGTGAACGTTCATGAAAAAGCAAAAAAAAAAAAAAAACAAACAAAGACATTTTTTAATACAAAATATTATATTTTAGTAACTATATAAATTATTTTAAATATTATTAAAATTTAAAATTTTTTACCATAACTTCTATAATTTCAGTATAAGCTTCCTCCAAATTCACCAAAAAATAAAATAATTTATATATTATATTTGAATGAAAAAATGAATGATTTAAATAATTACATTTTTTTTCTAACTATTATTCAAATTTACATTCAATTTACATTATTTATACAATTTATTTAATAAATTAGTCAACAATTATGAAAAGTGAGAAACAACATTTTGAAATTCAAAATTTCAAATTTTCGTAGCTACTTAAATCAAACTAATTGTTATTAAAATTTACAATCTTTTATTTTAATTTCTAAAATTTTAATAAAAAGTTATTTCAAATTCATCAAAAAAATAAAATAAAATATATTTGAATTAAAAACAACCAATTTAAGTAATTATATTTCTTATTCAAATTTAAATTCTTTTACTTTGATTTCTACAATTTTAGAAAAAGATTACCATAAATTCATAAAAAAAAAGATCATATTTGAATTCAAAGAAAAATATTACCAAATTGATTTAGATAATTGTATTTTTTATTCTAACTATTTTTAAAATTTAAATTCATTTTATATTATTTGTATAATTTAACTAAAAAGTTAGTCAATATTCATGAAAAGAAAAAAAAAAACCAACAATTTTGAATATAAAATCTCAAATTTTAATAATTACTTAAATCAAAACAAATCTAATACAAATTTACAATTTTTTATTATAATATCTACAATTTTAGTAGAAGATTACTCTAAATTTACAAAAAAAAATAAACCTTATTTAAATGAAATTTATTGATTTGAATAATTTATTTTTTATTTTAAATTATGTTTAAATTTTAACATTTTTTATATAATTTACACAATATAAATATTAAGTTACTTAACACACATGAAAAAGTATAAAACTATATTTTTGAATACAAAATTTCTTAATTTAGTAACTATTTAAATCAATTCAAATAATATTCAAATTTAAAGTCTTTTATGATAATTTCTATAATTTAAGCAAAATGTTTCACCAAATTTACCATAAAGTAAAATAAATCTTATTTGACTAAAAATATGATTGATTTAAGAAATTGCATTTTTTTATCTTAACCATTATCAAATTTAAATTCCTTTTATGGTATTTATCATTATTTTTGAATATAAAACTCCAAATTTTAATAAATAATAAAATAAAATAAATATTAAATATATTCACAATCTTTCTTTTATTATAATTTTTTTAATTTTAATAAATGGTCACCCTAAATTTATTAAAAAAGTAAATTAAATCCTATTTTAATAAAAAATAATTTATTTAAGTAATTTATTTTTTATTTTTTCTACTATTAAAACTTAACATTTTTTTTTTGAATAACTCACACAATTTAAATATTAAGTTACTCAACTTTCTTGAAAAAGTAAGAAATGACACTTTTAAATACAAAACTTAAGATTTAAATAACTATATAAATCAATCTAATTTTATGATTCATGATTAAGAAATGAAGAAGAAGAAGAAGAAGAAGAAAAAGAAGAAAAGTTCTAAAATTGTGTGACTTTTATTTTTAAGAAAAAAATATAAAAAAAAACACTTTATTAATATTTTATAAAATTTTGAAATTAACATAACTTTAAAAATAGTGATTAATTCATCGGTTTATAGTCTAATTAGTTGGTTTATCAGTTTAGTCACTAGTTTTTAAAATTATCAATTTTTAGGATGAATGGAACTAGACCACAATCTAGTTCCCAACTGGTCTAACTTGTTGGTCAAATTCGCTTTTCTAAACCTTGCTAAATTTATTAAAATATAAAATAAACCTTATTTAAATAAAAATAATTAATTTGAATGATTTATTTTTTATTCAAACTATTGTTTAAATTTAAAATTTTTTATATAATTTAAATATTATATTACTCAACATTTATGAAAAAGTAAAAAATAATGTTTTTGAATATAAAACATTAGATATTAGTAATTACATTTTTTTTAATTCTAAATATTATTTAAATTTAAATTATTTTAATGTTATTTACCCAAATTAATTAACAAGTTTGCTAACATTCATTTATGAAAAAGTAAAAAATAATATTTTTGAATGTAAAACTCCAGATATTAATAATTACATTTTTTTTATTTTAAATGTTATTTAAATTTAAATTCTTTTAATATTATTTACCCAAATTAATTAACAAATTTACCAACATTCATGAACAGTAAAAATTGGTATTTTTTGAATATAAAACCTCATATTTTAATAGGTTTTTAAATCAAATCAAATGTTATTTGAATTTATAATTTTTATTATAATTTCTACAATTAAGTAAAAAAATTATACTAAATTAACTAAAAAATTAAGTCTAGAGTTAATGTAATTACATTTTTTTAAGTAAAAGGTTAGCAATTTTTTTAAGTAAAAAATTACATTTTTTATTTGATTTAAGTAATTATATTTTTTTATTATAACCATTATTCAAAATTAAGTTCTTTTTATGGTGTTAATGTAATTTAAGTAAAAGGTTAGCAATGTTCATAACAAATAAAAGGGGACATTTTTTAATATAAAATATCACATTTTAGTAACCATTTAAATTAAATCAAATATTATTTAAATTTATTATCTTTTATTGTAATTTTTGTAATTTCAATAAAAGGTTACATTAAATTAACTAAAAAGTAAAATAGATTCATTTTAAATAAAAAGGGACCAATTCATTTTATAATCTAATTGTTACCTAAATTTCACATCTTTTTATATAATTTACACAATTTAAGTATTAGGCTACTTAACATTAATTGAAAGTAAAAAACAACATTTTTGAATACAAAACTCAAGATTTAGTAACTATATAAATCAATTTTAATAAAAAGTTACTATAAATGCACCAAAAAGTAAAATATTATATTTAAATAAAAATAATTAATTTAGGTGATTATATTTTTTATTTCAATTATTATTTGAATTTGAAATTTTTTTATATTATTTATGTAATTTAAATAATAGGTTAGTTAATATTTATGAAAAATAAAAAATGACATTTATTAATACAGAATCTCAAATTTTGATAACTACTTAAATTAAACCAAATTTATAATTTTTTATTATAATTTTTATAATTTTAGAAAAACTAGTTAATTTTGATAATTTTTATTTTTGATAAATTAAACCAAATTTATAATTTTTATAATTTTGATAACTAGTTAATTTTCCTTTTATTTAATTTATTTACTTTAAATATTAGATTACTCTGCATTTAAAAAAAACTTTTAAAAAAATAACATTTTTGAATACAAAACTCTATATTTTAATAATTATATAAATCAATTCAAACGTTTTTCAATTTTAAATTTTTAATTTAAATATTTGTAAATTTAGTAAAAAATTTTCAAAACCAAAACATACAATAGATAATATTTAAATAAAAAAATGACAGATTTAAGTGGTTATAATTTTTATTCTAGCTATTATTCAAATTTATAATTTTTTTTATATTATTTACGTAATTTAAGTAATAGATTTATCAATATAAATGAAAAGTAAAACAATATTTTTGAATACAAAATCTTAAATTTTATTAACTACATAAATAAAAAAAATGTTATTTAAATTAAAAATCTTTAACTATAATTTTTCAAATTTACTAAAATGTTACTCTAAATTAAAAAACAAAGTAAAATAAATTATATTTAAAAAAAAAAAAATGACTAATTCAAGTAATTATATTATTTATTCTAAAATAAGTAATTTGAGTAATTAATTTTTTATTCCATACACTATTTAAATTTAATATATCATTTTTATATATAATTTAAATATTAGATTACTTAATATTTATAGACAAGCAAAAAAAATTAATATTTTTTAATACAAAACTTTAAATTTTGGTAATTACTTAAAACAATCAAAATATAATTCAAATTAAAAATTTTTACCAAAATTTCTACAATTTCAATAATACATTACTTCAAATTTATTAAAAAGTAAAAATAAAATATATTTGAATAAAAAATAATTAATTTAAGTAATTACATTTAAGTAATAGGTTAATCGAATAGTACTTAAATTAATAGGTTAAATAATAAATGTAATAGGTTAAATTAATTATTTTTTGTAACAACTTAAATTAAATAAAATTTTATTGAAATTTATAATCTTTATTGTAATTTTTTTATAATTTCAGTTAAATCTTACTCTAAATTAGCAAAAAGGTAAAATGGGACCTTATTTGAACAAAAAGATATCAATTTAAGTTTTTTTTTTTAACTACAATTCAAATTTAATATTTTTTATGTAATCTACACAATTTAAATATTAAGTTATTTAATATTCATGAAAATATATAAAAAAAACTACATTTTTTTAATACAAAACTCTAGATCAAAAAAAATTATATAAATCAATACAAATATTGTTCACATTTTGAGTCTATTACTATAATTATTGCAATTTTAATATAAGGTTACTCCAAATTCACCACAAAATAAAATAAATTATGTTTGAATAAAAATTTGACTCATTTAAGTAATTACAATTTTATTCCAAATGTTATTGAAATTTAATAACTTTTTATATTATTTATGCAATTAAAATAATAAGTTAATCAATATTTATAAAAAGTAAAAAAAAAAAAAGACATTTTTTGAATACAGAATTATAAATTTTGAGTAATTACTTAAATCAAATTAAATGATTTTTAAATTTAAAATCTTTTATTATAATTACTATAATTTTAATAAAAGGTTACTCTTAATTGATCAAAAAGTAAAATAAACCTTATTTTAATAAAAAAATAATTGATTTAAGTGATTCATTTTCTATTCTAATTACTATTCAAATTTAACCTATTTTTCCACAATTTCCTCATTTTAAATATTGGATTACTTAACATCTATGAAAAAGGAAGAAGTGATATTTCTTAATACAAAAATCTAAATTTTTGTGACTAAATAAATGAATCTAAGTGTTATTCAAATTTCAAGCCTTTTAATGTAATTTTTGCAATTTTAATAAAATATGACCGCAAATTCACCAAAAAATAAAATAAATTATATTTGAATAATAAACAACTGATTTAAGTAATTATATTTTTTAATCGTTATTTAAATTTAAATTCTTATTATGTTATTTATACAAGTTAAATAACAAATTGGTTAATATTCTTAAAAGGTAAAAAAACAACATTGCTTAATACAAAATCCCAAATTTTTAGTAGTTATTTAAATTAAATCAAATGTTATTCAAATTTATAATATTTTATTATAATATATGCAATTCTAATAAAGGTTAAGAGTAAAACATACCCTACTTGAATTTAATAAAAAATAAAAACCATTTACGTCCTAACATTTTTTTTATTGTATATATTCTTCAAATTTAATTTTTTTAAAAAATTATTTATACAATTTAAGTAACAAATTAGTCATCATCTATAAAAAATAAATCATGACAACTTTTAAATACAAAATTTTAAATTTTAATAATTACTTAATCAAATTAAATGTTATTCAAATTTACAATCTTTTAGTGTAATTTTAGCAATTTTAGTAAAAAGTTACTCTAAATTCACCAAAAAGTAAAATAATCCATATTTGAATAAAAAACAAATTATTTAAGTAATGCATTTTTTATTCTAACTTTTATTGAAATTTCACACCTTTTTACCTAATTTACACAATTTAAATATTAGGTTACTTAATATTTTAGGAAAAAGGTTTAACATAACATTTTTTAACGCAAAAATTTAGATTTTAGTAAATATATAAATTAATTCAAATATTATTCAAATTTAAAGTTTTTTACTATAATTTTTTCAATTTTGGTAAAATGATACTCTAAATTAACCAAAAAGTAAAATAGATCATATTTGAATAAAAAAATGGTGATTTAATTAATTACATTTTTATTCTAATCATTATTCAAACTTAAATTCTTATTATGTTATTACTACAATTTAAATAACATGTTAGTCAATACTCAAAAAAGTTAAAAAAATAATATTTTTGAATACAAAATTTCATATTTTAGTAGTTATTTAAATCAAATCAAATGTTATTCAAATTTATAATCTTTTATTGCAATTTCAATAATTTTAGTAAAAAGTTAATCTATATTCATGAAAATGTAAAATAGTCCTTATTCAGTAAAAAAAAACAACCAATTTAAGTAACTTATTTTATATTTAAATTCACAATCTTTTATTATATAATTTATACAATTTTAGTATAAAATTACTCTAAATTTACCAAAAAGTAAATTTGATTATATTTGAATGAAAAATGACTAATTTAAATAATTATATTATTTATTCTAATTGTTATTCAAATCTAAATACTTTTTTATGTTATTTACTTAATTTAAGTAATAGGGTAGTCAACCTTCATGAAAAGTTTAAAAAATGACATTTTTGAATAAAAGAACCTTAAATTTAAATAGCAACTTAAATGAAATTAAAAATTATTCAAATATACAATTTTTTATTATAATTTTTGCAATTTTAGTAAAAGTTAAGTTTAAATTTATTGAAAAGTAAAATAGGCCTTATTTTAATAAAAATTAACTAATTTAGGTAATTTATTTTTTATTCTAATCACAATTCCAATTTAACATTTTTTTTATGTCATTTACACAATTTAGATATTAGGTTACTAAATATTCATGAAAAAGTAGAAAATGACATTTTTGAATACTAAACTCTAGATTTTAGTAACTATATAAATAAATTCAAATGTTATTCAAATTTAAAGTCTTCATTTTCCTAAAATTGAACCATTCAATACTTGTAAGTAAAGACAATTAAGAGCAATTAGTCCTTTTTTATGGAATTCAATAGATTTTGAGTATGAAGCCATAATGTCATTATTCCCATGATTAATTTAATGTTTGGTGCATAAAGTAATTCTAACTTCATAATATGTTTGTGTATATGAGTCCTTGCAACTAAAAGAGACATCATGTCAACAAGAAATAAAGAAACAAATTCATTCCCTTAGAACTAAACCATTCAATACCTACAAAGAAAGAAAATCAAGTCAATTACTCTATTATTTGTTGGAATTAAATGGATTTATAGTAGGAAGTCATAAAGTTGATATTCTTATGTTTAATTTAATGTTAGGTGCATGCACCAATCTTAACTTCATAATTAGATTGTGTTAATGAGTCCTTGAAACTTAAGGAGAAATCTCGTTTGTAGGAAATGCAAATACAATTTCATTATCCTAGAATTAAGTCATTTAATATCTGCAAGTAAAAATAATCAAGATTAATTACTTCATTAATGCATTTTGAATGAGAAGACATAATGTCATTTTTATTGTGATTAATTTAATGTTTGGTGTATGCACTAATTTTAACTTCATAATTTGTTTGTGCAAATGAGTCCTTGAAACTAAAGGACAAAACTTCTTCATATGAATGAAGAGACAATTTCATTCTCCTAAAATTTAACCATTTAATACCTACATGTGAAGATTATCAATCTTAATTACACAAGCTAAGAAAAATAAATTCCTTCTAGAGTTATTGTTTGATTCTCTCCATCTCTCCCTCATTAGTCCTAAAAGTGGTTATTTATATCCTAAAAAATTGCACATAACAGCCACCAATAAACATTAATAGGTCCAAGTTTTCTTAATCTACTAGAATTCCTCTATTAGCATTCAAAGCTATTTTTGGACTAGATATAGTAACAATTAGGGTATGTCTTATTCATAAATGTTGTAGTCTCCCTCTCCAGCTTTGCAACACATCAAGTCTTACCCAAAATAAAGGTCCAAAGCCCGAGTTATGAGCTAAAAATTGCAATTGACTCAATCAAGCCCATGATAGATTCTACAGTGATTTCTCCACTATTTTTGAACCATTAAGCAACCAATCTGGGATTGGGTCTATTAATAACAACTGTAAGTCTAAATGTTTACATGACTTCAGAATTTTAAATCACCTGATTTGGACATCCAAAACTTAAGTTATGCACATTTAAGTACACAGCCGCTTGAACAAAAACCCTACTCCAATTAAGACTAGACTTTAGTTTTCTGTGCTATCTTGGAAGCATTGTCTTGAGGCCTAAATAATCTCATATTTGGACTCTTAACTCAATTTAGAAAATTTGAGATGTGTACTACAATTTCACTGAAGACCAATTTTCCTAATTGGATCTCTAAGTAAGCATAAATCTTGAAACAAGCAACAAAGATCAAAATGGTAAAATGTTGGAATTTTTCCTACTAAAAGCTTATATTCTCAAAACTTTCTTAAAATATACATATGTCACAAAACATATTGTAATCATTTCAAATATGTATACAACTCATTAAAAATAGCTAAATATAAAATGGAATAAACATAATAAATTCTCACTCATCATTATATC
The DNA here is from genome assembly GCA_037832345.1 of Rhizophora mangle. Lineage (NCBI taxonomy): Eukaryota > Viridiplantae > Streptophyta > Magnoliopsida > Malpighiales > Rhizophoraceae > Rhizophora > Rhizophora mangle. The sequence continues at coordinate 103,302 of JBAPLJ010001378.1, forward strand.
TTCATTGCGATAAGCATGTGCTTACAACTTTAGCACCCCAAATTCAATGACTTCCATCAAACAAGGAGTTATTAATCTTGATTAGCTTTTTTTTTTCTAGGTTTGAATTGTTCAATTCCCAAAGGATGAACCCATAACTTCATTTCTTACTAATAAGAATTCTCCTTCCATTACAAGGACTAATTCACACAATTTTTTTTTCTACACTAAACATTATAATCATTGCAACAAACATGTTCTTACACCTTAGCACTTTGAATCCATTGAATTCCATCAAACAAAGGAGTATCTAATCTTAATTGGACTTTCTTACAAGGATTGAATAGCTCAATTCTTGACAAATGATGTTATTACCTCATTCATTATTAACATGGTTTCTCCTATTGTTCCACAGAATCATTTATACAAATATTCATGAAATTGACCTTTGTATCTATGAAAACATTATATTCTTTATGATACACATGTTCTTGCACCATCAATCCATTTAATTCCATCAAAATAAAAAATTCATTGATATTAATTAGCTTTTCTTGTAGGGATTGAAGGAAATAATTCTTAAAGATTGATACCGTCACTTTATTTGTTGCTAACAAGGCTTAGCCTTTCACTACAAAGACTTATTCACACAAAATGATTATGAAATTAAATTGTGTCTTTGAACCAAAGATTGTAATAATTGTGACAAGCATGTCCTTAAAACTTTGGAACTCTAAGTCCATTGAATTTCATCAAACAAACTAGTTGTTGATTCTAATTAGCTCTTCATAATTGGTTTGAATGGTTCAATTTTTGTAGGATGAGATTGCAACTTTATTTCCATCAAATAAAGCTTTTCCTTTTATTGCAAGGACTCATTCATACCAAATGATTGAGAAATCAACTTTTGTGTCTACATCAAACATTATATTCATTATGACAAGCATGCCTTAACACTTTTGGTACTTTGAATTCATTAAATTCATCAAGCAAAAGAGTCATATATCTTTATTAGCTTTTCTTAGGAAGATTAAATGGTTTAATTTCTAAAACTTAACATTATCACTTCATTTCTTACAAATAAGGCTTCTTCTTTTATTGTAAGGAATCATTCACACAAAATGATGATGCAATTAACATCTTTGGTCTACACTAAATATTATATTTATTGCAAGAAGAATGTCCCTACAACTTTGACAATATTAATCCATCTAATTCCATCAAACAAAGGAGTTATTGATCTTGATTAGCATTTGTTGTTGAATTTGAATGGTTCAATTCCTAAAGAGTGAGATCATCACTTTAATTCTTGCTAATAAGGAATCTCTTTTTGTTGGAAGGACTCATTCACACAAAATGATCATGAAGTTGACTTCTCTATCTACAACAAACTTTATATTCACTATGAAAGGCATGTGCTTACAACTTTGGTATTCTATATTCATTGAATTCCATCAAATAAGGTGTCATTGACCTTGATTAGCTTTTTTATTGAGTTTGAATGGTTTAATTCCTGAATGATGCATTTGTTAGTTCATTTCTTGCTAACATGAGTTCTTCCTACATTGCAAGTTGTCATTGAAATAAGAAGATTGTGAAATTAACTTTTATGTGTACACTAAAGATTATATTTCTTGCAATAAGCATGTTCTTGTACCTTTGGTATTTAGAATAACTTGAATTATATCAAACAAGAGTGATTGATCTTGGTTAACTTTTCTTTTAGGGATTAATTCATTCAATTCATGAAGGATTAACTCATTTGTTGCTAACAAGGACTCTCGTTTTGTTGTAAGGACTTGTTCACACAAAATAATCATGAAATTAACTATTATGACAACACTAAAATTATATGTTCATTGTGACAAGCATGTCCTTACACATTTAGTTCTTTGAATCCATTGAATTCCATCAAGTAAAGGGGTTGTTAATCTTGATTAGCTTTTCTTACTAGGATTGAATGGCTCAAGTTTTAAAGCTTGATTTGATCACTTCATTTCTTGCTAACAAGGTTTCTCCTCTTATTATAAGGACTTATTCACACAAAATGATCATGAAGTTAACTTCTCCATCTACTTTAAACATTATACCATTTCAACTAGAATGTCTTTATAACTTTGGCACTCTAAATTGATTGAATTACATTAAAGAAAGGAGTTATTGATCTTTATTACTTTTCTTACTATGTTAGAACGGTCCATTCCTAAAGGGTGATACTATCACTTCAATTTCTACTAACAAGGCCTCTACTTTTATTGGAAGGATTCATTCACACAAAATGATCATCAAATTAACTTTTGTCTCTGTACTAAACATTATCTTCATTACAATAAGCATGTCTTTACACCTTTAGAACTCTGAATCCATTGAATTTTATCATACAAAAGTGTTATTGATCATGATTAATTTTTCTTGCAAGGATTGAATGGTTCAATTCCTAACATATGAAACAATCATTCCATTTCTTACAAACAAGGCATCTCTTTCTATTGCATGGACTCATTCACACAAAATGATCATGAAATTAACTTTTGTCTCTATTCTAAACATTATATTCATTATGGCAAGTACATCCTTACACCTTTGGCATTTTAAATCCATTAAATTTCATCAAACTATAGAGTTTTTAACCTCAATTAGCTTTTTTTATAGGGATTGAATGCCTCAATTCTTAAATTATGAGACTATCACTTAATTTCTTGCAAACAAGGCACATTTTTCATTGCAAGGACTCATTTACACCAAATGATCATGAAATTAACTTTTGTCTCTATACCAAACATTATATTAATTGTGGCATATATGTCCTTGCACTTTTGATATTTTAAATCCATTGAATTTTAGCAAACTATGGAGTTATTGATTTGGATTAGCTTTTCTATAGGGACTAAATGGTTTAATTGCTAAAGTATAAGACTATAACTTCATTTCTTGCTAAAAAGGCATGTCCTTTCATTACAAGGACTAATTCATTAAAAATGATCATTAAATTAACTTATATATTTATGTTAACCAATATATTCATTAAGATAGGCATGTCCTTATATCTTTGGTATTTTGGATACATTTAATCCTATCAAAGAAAGGAGTTGTTGATCATGATTAGCTCTTTTTACTAGGATTAAATGGTTCAATTCCTTAATGCTCACACAATCACTTCATTACTTGTTAACAAGGCTTCTTATTTCATTGTACAAGGTCATTCATATAGAATGATCAAGAAATTAACTTTTGTGACTATATCAAATGTTGTATTCATTGCGACAAATACATCTTTACACCATTGGTGTTCAAAATCCATTGAATTTCTTTAAATATAGGAGTTGTTGATCTTTATTAGATTTTTTGATAAAGATTGAATAGTTCAATTCCTCAAGGTTGACAAAGTAAATCTTTCATATTTGAAAATTTTTGATTATGTCTCTTATATGCATATGAATTCTTATGAGAAGGATAAAATAAATCCTAACTTATACAAATGTTTTTTCATTAGGTATGGAATTGATGAATTTTGATAATGTCTACAAGATGATTGAAATAGAACAATTATTATAAGTAGGGATGTCATATTCAATGAAAATGTTGTTTATAAAATAGACATGTTGTAGAATCTAATAGTACGAGGAAGCATGCTAGAAAAAGGGATCATAATATTTTAGAGAAAATTTTAGAAGATGATATAGGTAAAAGAGTGCTAGAAAATCTTGAAAATAGGTGAACTATAATGCTTTGATAAAGCAATACAAATTAAGGATTTTTCCAATTAAAAGTTAGTAATGAAAGAGGAGATGATTTCACTACAGAAAAATCATACATAAGAGCAAACTCAATTAAAAAAATGAAAAAGACACTAAACAATAAATGAGTTTATCAAGTCAAAGAAGAACATGGTGGTAGTTGTGAAAGGATTTCAGAAAAAAGAAGTTATTGACAACCCTAAAAATTTCTCTTTTGTTGTAAAGATATGTGGTATAGAGAATCTTACTAACTTGTTAATTACATTAGTGGTAACAAAGAAGTTAAGTTGTGTGTAGCCTCAATTGGCCTTTATTGTTATTTTTTGAGGAGGTATCACACTAAGGTTATGGATTATAAGAGGTGTTTAATTATATTGTAATAGTTGTTGGTTTAATAATTAGTCTCTAAGTGAGAGATTGTTATAGGAATGGAGCATAATTAATATTATATGAGGTGTAAATGTGTAATTTGTCTCCATATAAGTGTTGCTTTTATCTCTTTTGAATAAAAGGTATGCTCATTATATAATTTGAAACTCCTAAAATAGTAAAATTTGAATCTGGCCATGGACTTATGAACATTTAGGTCCCAAGGATTTACATCACATCTCAACACAAAACCTTAAGACATTAGGTTTATGGGTCCTTCCCACTTATATGTTACTCACTCCTTCCTCTCACTTCTAATGTGACATTCCTTAACCACACAATTTACAAATTGACACATGAAATACCAAAAAACTATCTTTTCAATTCCTACTAATATGGCTTCTCCTTCCAATGCAAGAACTCTTTCACATAAATTGATTATACAATTAACTTTGGTGTCTAAACCAAACATTTTATTCATTGTGACAAGCATGTCCTTACAATTTTGGTACTTTTATTCCATTGAATTCCATCAAACAAAGGAGACATTGATCTTGATTAACATTTTTTATAGGGATCAAATGGTTCAATTCCTAAGGCTTCCCACCATCATTCTATTTCTTGCTAACAAGGCTTCTTTTGTTATAAAGACCTATTCAAACAAAATGATCATAAAATTAACTTTTCCATCTACTAAATGTTATATTCATTGTAAGAAGAATGTTCCTACAACATCAACACTATGAATCCATTGAATTTTCTCAAAACAAACAAGTCTTTGATCTTTATTAGCTTTTTTTACTAGGTTATAATGGTTCAATTCTTGAAGGGCAAGATCATCATTTTATTTCAAGCTAACAAGGCTTCTCTTTTTGTTGGCAGAATCTAATCACACAAAATAATGATGAAATTAACTTTTATATCTACACCAAATATTATATTTATTGTGAGAAGCAAAATCTTAAAACTTTGGTACTTTGAACCCATTGAATTCAATCAAACAATGAGACATTAATCTTGATTAGCTTTTTATATAGAGATTAAATGGTTCAATCCCTGAGTGATGAGTAAGTAGCTTCATTTATTGCAAGGGATCATTTAGATAAGATGATTATGAAATTAACTTTTGTATCTACACTAAACATTATATTTGTTGTGACAAGTACATCCTTACACCTTTTGTACCTTAAATAACTTGAATTCCATTAAACAAGGAGTCACTGATCATGGTTAGCTTTTCTTATAGGAATTGAATTGCTCAATTCTTGAAGGATGAGCCCATCACTTCATTTTTTGCTAACAAGGTTTTTCCTTTCATTGTGAGGACTAATTCACACAAAATGATCATGAAATTAATTTTTATGTCTAAATAAAAAATACATTCATTGAGATAAGCATGTCATTACACTTTTTGTACTCTGAATCCTTTGATTTCCATGAAGAAAAAAGGGGTCTTAGATTTTCTTGTAAGAACATAATGGTTTAATTCTTGAAGTTTGATACCATCAATTTATTTTGTGTTAAGATGGCTTCTCCTTTTGGTTTAAAGACTAGTTCACAAAAAATAAAGATCAAGTTTTATATTCATTACAACAAACACATTGTTATAAGTTTTACACTTTGAATCCATTGAATTCCATGAAATATGGAGTCATTAATCTTAGTTAGCTTTTACCATAGAAATTAATTTGCTTAATGCTTGATGGATGAACCCATCACTTCATTTCTTAATAACAAGATTTCATCTTTCATTATGAGGAATCATTCAAACAAATTGATCATGAAATTAACTTATGTGTCTACTCAAAAGATACATTCATTAAGACAAACATGTCATTACAGCTTTGGTACTCTAATCCATTGATTTCCATCAAAAGAAGGGTCTTATGTTTCTTATAGGAATTGAATGGTTTAATTACTAAAGGTTGACTCCATCAATTTATTTTGTGATAACAAGGTTTCTCTTTTTGATTTAAAGGCTAATTTATAAAAAAATGACCATCAAGCTTTATATTCATTGCAATAAACATGTCCTTACAAGTTTTACACTTTGAATCCATTAAATTATATCAAACAAAAGAGTCATTGATCTTTATTAGCTTTTCTTATTGGATTTGAAGGGTTTAGTTCATAATGGATGAGACCATTAATTAAGTTCCTACTAATAAGGCTTGTCATCTCATTGCAAGGTTTCATTAACACAAAATTATCCTAAAATGAACTTTTCTATGTTCATTAAATTTATACTAATTGCGATAAGCATGTCTTTACAATTTTGGTACACTAAATTAATTGAATTCCATTAAACAAAAGAGTCATTGATCATGATTACATTTGCTAATTGTGTTTAAGTTCTTCAATTTTTTAAAGATGATTAGTAACTTCATCCCTTACTAATAAGGCTCCTTTCATTGCTAGGACTTTTCACACCAAATGATTGTGAAATTAATTTGTGTCTACATTAATTATTATATTCATTGTGTTAAAATGATCATGGAATTAACTTTTCTTCTACACCAAACATTATTCATAAAAAAAAAACATGTCCTTACTCTTTTGGTACTTTGAATCCATTGAATTTCATCAATCAAAGGACCTTTGATCTTGATTAGCTTTCTTATAAAGATTAAATGATTTAATAATGAAGGTTCACACTATCATTTAATTTCTTTCTAACAAGACTTCTCCTTCCATTGCACAAAGTCATTCATAGAGAATGATATGAAATTAACTTATGTGACAACACCAAACATTATATTCATTGTGATAAGCATGTCTTTAAAGCTATAGTACTTTGAGTTCATTAAATTCCATTAAATTAAGGACTCATTATTTTTGAATATTTTTTCTTACTGGATTTGATTGGTTTAACTCATGAATGATGAGTCTATAACTTCATTTCTTTATTAAAATACTTTTGCTTTTGTTGCATAGAGTCATTCATACAAAATGATCATGAAATTGACTTTTGTGTCTACACCAAACACTATATTCATTGCAATATGCATGTGCTTACAACTTTGGCCCACTAAATTTATTGAATTCCAACAAACAAGGAATTATAGTTCTTCATTAGGCTTTCTTACTATGTTTGAATGGTTTGGTTCGTAAAGGAAGAGCATATAAATTCATTTCTTACTAACAAGACCTCTCATTTCATTTCAAGATCTCATTCATATAAAATAAATATAAAATTAACTTTTGTGCCTCCATCAAACATTATATTGATTGCAACAAGCATGTGGATACACCTTTGGTGCTTTAAATCTATTAAATTCTATCAAGCAAAGTAATTATTGATCTTGATTAGGTTTTCTTATAGGGATTAAATGGTGAATCGGTCACTTCATTTCTTATTAACAAGGTTTCTCCTTTCATTGTAAGGACTTATTCATATAAAATGATTATGATATTAGCTTTTAGGATAGCACCAAACATTATATTCAATGTTACAATCATGTCCTTACACCTTTGACACTTAGATCCATTGAATTCTATTAAGCAAAGGAGTCATTAATCTTTATTAGCTTTTCTTACTATAATTAAATAGTCAACTTCATGAAGGATCACTTCACTTCTTGATAACAAGGCTTTTCCTTTTATTGGAAGGACTCATTCACACAAAAATAATCATGAAATTAACTTTTGTGATTGTACCAAACATTATTCAAACATTATTTTCATCATAACAAGTGTGTTCTTACACTTTTAGTACTCTAATTCCATTAAATTCCATCAACTAAAGGAATGGTTGATCTTGATTGGCCTTCTTTATAATGAGAGATTCATTCATTGCTTGAAACATAAGCTCATCTCTTTATTACTTTATAATAGGACTTATGATTTTGGTAATCTGACTCCTTTGAAGCCCATCAAATAAAGGACCTATTACTCATGATTAGCTTTTTTAACCAACATAAATTGTTTATTGTTTGAAAAATGAGACTGTCACATGATTCCTTGGTAATAATTTTTCTCTTTTTGTTGCAAGGAATGGTTCACACAAAATAATCATGCAATTAACATCCATGTCTACACAAAAATTTAATTTTATAGTAGCATGCACATCAATACACTTCAAGTAGTCTAAGTCCATTAAATTCCATAAAACAAAGGAGTCATTTTTCCTAAATAGTTTTTCTTAACTGGATATAATGGTTCATTGCCAAAAAGATGAGACTTACACTTCATTTTTAGGTAATAAGGCTTTTCCTTTTGTTTTAGGGAGTCATTCACATAAAGGAATCTTGTACTTAATTATCTACACTAATCAATGATTTTATTTCAATATGCATGTTATTATGTCTCAAGTAATTTAAATCTATTCAAGACCATTCATTAAAAAAGTTATTACTCTTCATTAGAATTTATTCTAAAGAGAATATCAGTTATTACTTAAAATATAAGGTTTTCTTTAGATTACTTAAGAATAAGACTTCTCCTCCAGGTCATTTGAATCCCTTCAAGTCCATTGATTAAAGGATCTCTTACTCTTGATTAGTTTTCTTTGGCTAGTGAGAATTGCTTAGTATTTGAAACTTAAAATCATCCCTTAATTTCTTGGGAATATGGCTTTTGCTTTTTTTGTGAGGAATCATTCACACTAATCAAGTAATTAACATCCATGTCTACATAGAACATTAAATTCATTGTGACATGGTAGTCCATACTCCTTGAATAGGCTTAATCCATTAAATTCCTTTAAACAAAGGAGTAATTAATTTATTATGATTAGCTTTTCTTCCCTATATAGAGTGGTTCACTACTTGAAAAATGAGAATGACACTTCATTTCTAGAAAATAAGACTTCTCCATCTATATAAAAGAGTCATTCACACAAAGCAAAGGTAAAATTAACTTAATTGTCTACACCAATCATTCACTAAATTGCAAGATGCACGATATTCTATGTCAGGTAGTTTTAATCCATTGAAATCTATCTAATAAAGAAGATTTTACTCTTGATTAACTTTACTTATGATGATAGATTCATTCATTGCTTTAAACATGAGATCATCTCTTGATAACTTAACTACAAAATTTCTACTTTGGGTTGTCCAAATCCAATGAAATTTATGGAATAAAGGAGCAATTACTCTTCATTAGCTTTCTTTTACAAAAGAAAATTGTTTGTTGCTTGAATGTTTAGATTGTTATTTGGTTCCTTGGCAATAAGGCTTCTCCTTTTGTTGCAAGTAGTCATTCACACAAATGATCGTGCAATATACATCCATGTCCTTACTAAATGTTAATTTTATTGTAGTATGTAGTTCAATACACCTTAGATAGTCTAAATCCATTGAATTTCATTAAACTAACTAATTGCTAATCTTGATTAGCTTTTCTTGTATGGATATTTTGGCATATTTCCAATGATGAGATCATCACTTTGTTTCTCCCTTGTAAGGCTTTTTCTTTTGTTCTAACAAGTCATTCTCACAAATGGAACATGAAATGAACCTAAATGTCTACACTGATCACTAATTTCATTACAAGATGGATATTATTATGTCTAGGGTAGTCTGAATCTATTAAAGTTTATCCAATATTGAAACTACTGAAAGATGAGAATGCCTATTGATTACTTGGCATTGGGGCTTCTCCTTAAAGTAGTTTGAGTTCAATGTAGTCTATTATATAAAGGAGAATTATTCTTTATTAACTTTCTTTATTAGAAAGGAAAATTTCATTGCTTAAAACATGAGACTGTCATCTAATTCTTGAGCCATAAGGCTTTTCCTTTCATTGTAAGGAATCACTTATAGAAAAATAATCTTCTAATTAACATGCATGACTACACTGAACTTTAATTTCATTGGACTTGCACATCAATAGACCTTAGGTTATTTGAATCTATTGAATTCCACCAACCAAAGGAGTAATTCATCTTAATTAGCTTTTCTTATCAAGATGGAATGGTTCATTGCCTTAATTATCTATATCAATCACTAATTTCATTGTGAGGTGCATGTTATTATGTCTTAGGTAGTCCAAATTCATTCAAGTTGATGCATCACCTAACCTTGATTGAAAATCAAGAGTATTCATTTTGTATTACTCATTCAAAACAAAGATAAGCCCTACAAGCAATGCATTGCTTCTAGAAGGGATGATGGACTGGCCAAAGTGGAACATTAATGGACCGATAATTCTACTTTTGTGGAGTATTTATTACCACCTTGTTACCCCATAAATCAAACATGTAATGGTGGAAAGCTAGCAACATTTTCTAATTACTCAATTTCCATATCTCTTTACATGTTTCCAATGCTTATTACAAGCTTCTTGCATATTATCAATATGTCATTTATTACAAATTGATGGAAATTTCTAATATTTTCTTTACAAAAGGACTAACATCTAGCATTTATCTATCTATTTATCTATGATCATTTATATATAAATTTGAGTTCAATCTCTTTCTTTCTAATTCTTATCACTTATTTTTTTTAAGCGTGGTGAATTTTCAAAATTTTTAGTTTGGTGTGGTTGCATTGCACTATCACCTTTTTGGCAGACTTAACTATTTGATCTCTCCTCTCTAATGGATCAATCTCTTCATTTGGTGTATTTGCTCATCTATATAGCAAGTAACACATAAAAAAGGGTATGTTTAAGAATCTATAAGTCTTTGCTCTAAAGAAGAATGGGACTATGCATATGTGTGTTTACTATCATACTATCAACAAGACCATCATAAATTAGTGCTACTTGATTTCAAGGCTAATTTATCTTGATGGACTACATGATTCCAAAAGAGTGATTATCATCAGATCTATATGAGGGAAAGAGATGAGTAGAAGATAGCTCTTAAAATAAAGCATGGCCTCTATGAATGGATAGTAATGCCTTTTGGTCTTTTTAATGCACCTAGTACTTTTATGAGATTAATAAATCATGTGTTGAGGAAGTTCACTGGCAAATTTATTGTTGTTTACTTTGATGATATTTTAGCTTATTGCTAAAAGCAAGTTGATTATGTTAGACACCTTCTGCATGTGTTTAAAGTGCTAAGGAAGGAAAAGCTTTGTGGCAATATCAAAAAAGTGTTAATTGATTTAGAATCAAGTCACTTTCCTTGGTTATGCAATCCTCCATGAAGGAATAAAGGTAGATGAAGAGAAGGTTCAAGCTATCCAAGAGAGGTATGTTCTAAACTCAATCTATGAAGTCATAAGCTTTCATGAACTTGCATCATTCCATTAGAAGTTTGTGCCAGGATTTGGTACTCTTAGGGCACTATTGACAGAATACAATGTGTGGGAATAACTAATAGGAAGTGGATGAAAAATTCAACTATTGCGTCAATCAAATTAATTATTAGGGTGGCTCGAAGGCTTGTAGTTAGTGGCATGACCCTAGTCGTCTCCCAATGAACCAATGTATTTTTCAGACTATGTGATATGGGACTAACTCCAGTAATTTTGGAACCTTGTTGACATATCCTCGATTCCTAAGGATATAGGAATCTATGTCTAGTTGGTTAGCCCTTGTCCTAGTCGAGATCTCGCACTAGACGACACTGCAGTCCCTAAAATCTCTAGATGATTGCTTAGATTTGACTAACTATGACTCACAAAAAAATCCACTATCGTGCAATTATCATGTAATCTAATTAGCCTAAGCATTGGAGTTCACTAACCTAAGTAGCAAATCTACCCCCTCAATCTCATCTTAAGCGTGACTCAAGTTACAGATCAATAGCTTTCAAGAGACTCCTTAACTCACCCAAAACCAATCGATATTATCACCTAAGGAATCCTATTAAGTGATCAGATGAGAATAAGGCTAGAATGAGAAAAATAGAATGCATTCATTCAATGATAAAACATGATCTCCAGGTACATGAGTTTGAGAAAAATGAGTCTGTTTCCATCTGTCCTCTCCCCCCTCTTTTCAGCTTGTGATCATCCATTTTCTATGTTTGTGCACCACTTCTTTATCTTCCTTGCACATACTGCTCCTTTGGCTGTTCATGCTTGCCTTGAAACTCTTCCCACCTTCTAGAATGGATTATTCCTCAACTTGGACATTAATTCCAAGTGGTTTGGACATGATTCCAGGCCTTGAATTTGGATGGTGGAGTATCATGGCCCAAAACTTACAAATCAGCCCAGTTTCCAGCTCCGCGGAGGCTTCCTGAACTTCACCCATGCATAACTCCATTGAGATGGCCTTATCCTCTTCTATTTCCTTCATGAGAGTTGTAGCTCTCTTCGAGTTAGCTATCCAAGGACTCAAATTTGGCAGCTAAACTTCTTCCCGTTTATGAGATATATAGCCAAAAAACAAAGCAGTGCGTGGCTGATCTGCTCTGTCCAGCGCCCCTCTTGTGATCAGAGTTCAATATTTTTTCTTGCCCAATTGGTTCAGAATTTGCATGTAGTTTCTTAATGGAAGTCATAGCTCAGTCTCTTAGCTATCCATAGAAATTTGTTTCGTTAAAAGAAACCTCCTGCAACCTAAGAAATAACCAATGTACATAAACTACACAAAAACCAAAATTTACCAGATTTTTCTGATAATTAGGCATATGGACAACTAAATGAGAAGCCAATCAAATTATATCATCTAGACTATTAAATATGCATAAAATATTAAGTATGAGGCAAAATATTATGCAAAACTTGGTTGTTATTACTCCCCCACACTTAAATGTTTGCACATCCTCGGTAAAGCAAAAATAAAAATAACTCCAAAGGGTTCCTCAAACTTCCTATCCTATAAATGCTATGTCCATGCATGATGCAACCCTTTCCTAGACATTTCCCACTTTAGATGACATCCTAGGTCTAAGAATAACTCATCAAGAAACAAACAACCAAACTTGAACAACACCACACATCATGGTTCTCATTCATCCACACCATGAAAATCACATACATGTTACCATCATATGATAAACTTCAGCCAAGTGATAGGTCATGGATTCTCTCAACTCTCTTAAGGATTGAGGGACCAGTTTGCACTCAAAACACACTCCATAGACAACCTACACAACCATATGCTTGCAATCATTCTAAATTTCCACCACTTAATACAAGTGTAATACAAAAATCAAGAGGAATTTCACAGATTGTAATAGGGCCACAGGTTGGAAATGCATTAGGTAGGTAAAAGTGAGGGATGAATGGGCTGAAATGTCATTCCAAGGTAGGGAAAATAGAGGAGAGGGATAGAAGATTATTGAAGGAAGAGCTCTTAACCTAAAGGTGAAGGTTTCCCACAATGCAAACAATATCAAACAAAACACTCTTCCCACTGTTCTACCTTTCTTCTAATACCTACTTAAACTCTTCCAATCATTTTGATTTTCCTTTTCTTTTCCTACCGAAAACATACCCAAATGATGATTCTTAGTTGGGTTCTCATGAATTTTGTTTTTTTTTTATTTAGATGAATGCTTTTCATTTTTTGTTGTCTTTTTTTTTTTTTTTACATTTTACGTGCCCCACACAATTGTAATCCCTCCTCCACACTTAAATCATGCTTGTCCTTAAGCATATGAAAGGGACTCCCTCACATTTAAATCAAAAGCTCTTTCTACAATGTCTAGGGGTGTCAATTATGAACGTATAATGGTTAAAAACAAATAAGCTTAAGGCTTAATAGGGCTAGCAATGATCATGATTTATAAGGGGTAGCTTATTTGGCCCAAATTCAAGAAGAAAAAGATGCCTCTATCATTTTCATGCATATAAATGTCATGTGATTTTGATAAAGAAGGAGAGCAAGTTCTAGTGTGCAAAGTTCCTAGGAGTAGACACTCATGAAAGAATGACAAGAATGACATGTGATGTAATCCATTCAATTAGGCTCAAATATCCTCATCCAGTTTCCATCCATCAATGTGGCCAAGCAACCTAAAATCTAGCTCTTAGCATCCTCATTCCATGATGGGATTCACTTAAACCAATCAATGCCATGGAATATAAGTATGTCATTTGTTGTTTAATAGTTTTTCATCGACCTAAGTCATTAGTCGTCATGGTAACTATTTGAGAAATTTTATTCATGAACATAAATGAAACTACCATGTAGTTATCCTTATTTAATGCAAGCAAACACCTACAACTAAAAGAAAATGATGGGATTAAAAAGCTAATCAAGGTGCTAGGTAGTGTGTGTCCAGCAAGTGCAATTCCTCTTCTAGTGGTTCTTCATGGCTGAGTGTTTCATGGAAGTGCTTGAGCTTATGGCTATTCATTACGAACCTTCTCTTTGATGCTGGTTCTTTCACCTACATGGTACCATAAAGATACATATGAGTAACTAAAAAATGTCTTTTAGAATGAGAACATAACTTACTTGGCATGAACTTGAGCCTTGATTTGTAGAGAAGAACTCATTACTTGGGCTTAAATGTCCTATGGTGAATCATTTGGTCATGTAGCTGCTTTGTCCTCTCCTTGTAAATCTAAGCATTTTCGTAAGTCTCCATTCAGATCTCCTTAAGCTCTTGAAGTTATAGCTTCCTTTCAGCTCTTGCTCGGACTAGGTCTAAGTTGTAATGCTTAACTGGCCAATATGCTTTTTGTTTAATTTCCACCAGTAAGTGACATGCCTTCCCATAGACTATTTGGTGTGGGGACATATTGATTGGGGTTTTGTAGGCAGTGTGGTATGCCTATAATACTTCCTCTAGCTATGCACTCCAATCCTTCTCATTTAGTTAAACCATTTTTTTGAGTATGCTCTTGATTTCTTGATTGGAGACCTCAGCTTGGCCATTTGTCTATGGGTTATATGGGGCAAAGATCTTATGGACTATGCCATATTTTTTCATCAAAGCTTCTACTTGTCAATTACAAAAATGGGATCCCTGATCTGTGATGATAGCTTGTGGAACTCCAAATCTATAAACAATTTACAAATGGACAAAGCTTGGCACAACTTAGACATCATCAATTTGGGTAGTCTTAGCCTCTTCCCACTTAGAAACATGATCAACTACCAAAAGAATATAAATATAATTGAAAAAAATTAGGAATAGTCCCCTAAAGTCTATACCCCAAACATAAAAAACTTCATAGAACAATAATGGTTGTTGGGTCATCTCTTGCCTATGTGATAATTTCCCAATTTGTTGACATCGGTCACATGTTTTACAAAAACCATGGGCATCACAAAATAGAGTCAGCTAATAAAGATTGAATCTAGCACTTTCCTAGTTATTCTAAAAGAACCAAAATGGCTGCCACATGCTCTAGAATGACAAAACCTCTAGATAGACTTGTGCTCATGCTTAGGCACACATCTCCTAATTATGTTATCACTACAAAATTTCCAAAGGTAAGGATCATCTTGAATATAATATTTGGACTCACTTTGAAGCTTGTCTACTTGATGCTTAGAAAAATTAGAGGGAATCACCCCAGTAACTTGGAAGTTAACTAAGTTAGCATATCAAGGAGTGTGTTGAATGGGATAAGGTTCTTGACTCTCTTTAATCTAGCTGAGATGATTAGCCACCAAATTCTTAGCTTTACTTTTGTCCTCAATTTCAACATCAAACTCTTGGAGTAATAACATCCGTCGGATTAGTTGTGGCTTTGTGTTGGGCCTTTTCAAGAGATATTTAAGCATTGCATGATCAGAGAAAACTACAACTTTAGAATCAAGTAAATAAGATCTAAACTTGTCAAGATCAAAAACAATAGCCAAAAGCTCATTCTCTATTGTGGTATAGTTGGAATAAGTGGCATCGAGTGTGTAGGATGTGTAATGGATGACTTATGGCTGACCATTAAATCTCTATGCTAAAATAGCTCCCACTACATTGTTGGATGCATCACACATTAGATTGAATGGTTAAGACCAATCTAGGGTTTGCATAATTGGCATGGTGGTCAAGGCATGCTTGAGTTGGTTGAAAGCTTCACGACAATCCTTGTCAAACTTAAACTCCATGTCTGCCTTTAGAAGGTTGGTTAGTGGGAGGGCCATCTTGCTAAAATTCCTTATAAATCTTTGATAAAACCCTACATGACCAAGAAATGATTGAACTTCCCACACACACATGGGGTAAGATAAACGAGAAATAACTTCAAGTTTTGCCAGATTAACTTTAATACCATCCTTGGAAACTACATGTCCTAACACAATTCCTTAACCATAAAGTGACACTTTTCATAATTAAGGACCAAGTTAGTTTCTATGCACCTCTTAATAACTTGAGATAATCTTACTAAACATTTATCAAAAGGAGCCATAGATGGTGAAATCATCTATAAAAGCTTCCATGCCATCCTCCAATAAATAAGAGAAAATACTTACCATACATTGCTAAATAGTGCTTGGAGCATTGCACAACCTAAATGGCATCCTCTAAGAGGCATAAGTGCTAAGAGGACATGTGAAAGTAGTCTTCTCTTGATCCTCAGTGGTGATGTGAATATGAAAGTATCCCATAAAACCATCCAAAAAATAGAAGTGAGATTTCTTGGACAATTTTTCAAGAGTTTGATCAATAAATGGTAAAGGATAGTGATCCTTTCATGTTGCTTGGTTAAGCCACTGGTAGTCTATAAACACTCACCAAGAATTTTGCACACAAGTTGGCAATAATTCATTATTCTTAGTCTTGACTACTATAACTCCAGATTTTTTCGGCACCACTTGGACTGGACTCACTTAATTACTGTCTGAGATTGGATAAATAATTCTAGCTTGGAGCAATTTAGACACTTCATTCTTCATAACATCAAGAATAAGTGGGTTAAGTCTTCATTGTGGTTGCCTCATGGGTTTGGCTCTTTCATCAAGGAAAATTTTGTGCATGCAAATTGCCGGATTAGTCCCCGTGATGTCCCTAAGTGTCTAGCCAATAGCCTTCTTGTGCTCCCATAAAACTTCAAGCAACTAAGCTTCCTACAGCTCATCAAGGCTCCTAGCAATAATCATTGGAAGTTTGCTATTCTCAACTAGGAATGCATACCTGAGATGCTTTGGAAGAGGCTTTAAATTAAGCTCGGGAAGTTGTATAATGGATGGAAGAAGTCTTATCAACTTGCTCTCAATTATTTCTAATCGAGCCTTCTCTATTATTCTCGGTTTTGATCTACCCATTCCCTATTGTTTTGCCAATTATGCCACTTATTTTGTCCTCTTAGGGACTCCTCTAAGTGTGCATGACATCATTCCCAAGTTATGCACTATGACAAGGAACTGGAGGAGAGGGAGAGAGTGCAGTTTCTAGGCTATTTTGATCAACTTTGTTTTTACTACTTCTTTCAAGTTGTTTTGGGCTAAGTGGCCATTCTTTCTTCTGTTCAAATTCAGTACCTTTGTGGACTCCTTGTCCCCCAAAAAGGGTCATGCCATAAGTTAGAGAGTCATTAAAATGAGTTATCTCTGGGAATTCCTTCTCAAGCTCTAGTGGTACTTCCTCTATCAAATCCTTAATGAACTCGATATGGAATAAAGAATGATCCTCTAATGGGTGTTTCATGGCTTCAAAAATGTTAATGTGAACAATCGAGTTGCCAAATTCCATCAACAACACCTCAAAGTGCATGTCAATTTTAGTTCATGCCATTTTAAGGAACAATCGACCAAAAAAATAAGAGGTGACCAGCTGCCTTGTGTCTTGCCCTCCATTTCCAAACTATAAAAGTCAGCGGGGAAGATCAACTTACTAACTTGCACTAGAACATCCTTGACTATTTTGAGTGGATAGGTGTTACTTCTGTTGGCTAATTGGATAACCAATTCCATTCCCTTCAATGGTCTAAGATCCAACTCGATAAACACCGAAAGAGGCATAACATCGATCAAAGCTCCACAGTCCAGCAAGACCCTATCAAACTTTTGATTACTAATAATGCAGGGAATTGTGAAAGTATGAGGATCCTCACATTTTTGTGGCAGAGGTTGTCTAAGAGTCAATACATTTTTTCCCATGTTGACCTTCTCCCTTCCTTGGAGCCTCTGCATATTTGTGCATAACTCTTTCAAAATCTTAACGTATCTCAGCACTTGCTTGATGGCATTGAGAAGCGGAATGTTGACTTCCACCTTTCAGAACATCTCTAGAACTTCCTTATCCTTGTCTAGTATGTCATCCTTTTTCTTAGACTTCATCCTTTGAGGAAATGGGAGTGACTCAATGGATTGGTCAGCTATCTCCTTTCCCTTGGTGGCTTGATCTTCCTGGCTTGCCTAGGTCTTGGTCAGGTTCAAAGCAGATGATTGTTTTTTGTCCTTCTCCTTCATTGGTCTTGGCTGCTCATCCAACACCTTTCTAGACCTTAATTTGATGGCATTTACACCCCACTTTGGATTAGGGAAGGATTGGCTCAGCAATTGCCTGGAGACTTGCTGTGGAAGGGCATTCATTGAAGTGACTAGTTGAGTAATCTATGTCTACAGATCTTGAATGGTTGAGTCAGTTTTCTGCCAGAACTGAATATTTTGATTGGCCAGCTGCATGGTGCATGTTAGCTGTTTCATCATATCCTTTAAAGATGACTCAAACCTACATAGAGGTGGTTGATGTGTCTAGCCATGTGGTTGTTGTTGGTGCTGATGTTGGCTAAATCTCCAAGGTGGCTGCTTAGGTTGCTCTTGTGATGTTGATCCTGAGTTCCCATACTGATGGTTGGGATGATTGCACCACCCTGGGTTGTATGTGACTAAGTATGGGTCATACCAAGGTTGATCTTCCTGTTGATATGGCCTTCATTGATATCCTCTGGTTGCAAGGACTTGATCTTCTGACACCTCTACCAATGTTGGGCATGAGGCAGTAAGATGCCCTGGACTTGCACAAATACCACAAACTTGGCTCGGGGGGGCAAGTCGAGAACCTCTTTTGCCTGGTTGTTGTTGATCTATAGTCAATCTCCTTACAAATGAGGTAAGTTTATTAGGACGGTGCTCCACTCTTTGATGATCTTGACATGTGGCTAATACTTTGTGTACTCCTTGAGATGGAACTCATGCTGAATTGCTGGTAATTCATTGCTATGTTTTCAATTAAGGCTCAAGTGGCCTAGGGTGTCTTATCCACTAGTGTGCCACCACTTGCTGCATCGATCATGCCACGATCCATTGGGAGTAGACCTTCATAAAAGTATTGGATCAAAATCTATTTTAATATCTGGTGAAATGGATAGCTCACACACAACTTATTAAACTGATCCCAGTATTCATATAAAGTCTTGCCATTAAGCTATCAGATCCCACAAATATCTTTTCAGATGGCAATAGTACATGAGGCAAGAAAAAACCTTTCGATGAAGGCCCTTTTCATGTCATTCCAACTCCAGATGGCCTTGAGATGGAGATAATAAAGCTAATCTTTTGCAACTCCCTCCAAAGAAAATGGAAATGCTCAAATCTTGACATGGTCCTTAGAGATTCCTTGTGGTTTCATTGTCGAACAGATAATATGAAATTCCTTGAGATGTTTATGGGGATCTTCACCTGTAAGGCCATGATATTTAGGCAACAAATGAATGAGTCCAGATTTAAGTTTAAAGTTAGCTTCAGCATATGGATACTAAATACACAAAGGTTGGTAATTGATATTGGGTGTTGTTAGCTCTTTCAATGCTCGATTATTATTTCCATTATTCCTAGCTATGATGTTATCCTTGGCTAGCTCCAGTTTTTGATATTCTTCCTTAATGAATTTAGATGAAGATAAAGTGGGTGGAACTGATGATGATCATGTAGTCCTACAATGTCTACTCACATTCATTCTATTTTTGGGTCGAAATCAAACAATAAATTGCTAGACGACCTAGTCATACACTATGCAAACCATGCAAAATAAAGTTGAAACAAGGATAAAACAGAGCTGAACAGAACATGAGCAAACAACCAAGAAAAGTAACTGACTAGAACAACCTTAAATAGTAAAAAGCAGCCAATCCAATCTGAAAATGGAATAGACAAAAACTAAAAAAATGAAACAAGGCAAAGTTGGAAGGAATGACAATAGAACCAGCAAAATATAACCAACATTGATCAAACACTTAAATAAATAGACAAATTAAAGCTAAATCAATAGAATAATGCAAACATGAATCAAATAACATCAACCAGTAGAAAGTGAAAAGGAGAGCCAAAAGAAAACTATGCTAGTTGGACATTGGTAAAAGGCCACATGAGGTAGCCAAGGAAGAAAAAGAACTAGTTGAGATGAATTATCCTGTCTTGAAATTGATGTTCTTCCCCTCCTTCTTTAGTTGTGATAGCAATAAGACACCTACAATAGTGGTTAATTATTTACAAATAAACAAGAAAAGGTCATAAAAATACCTTGGTTGTTATTAGTGGACTAGTTGCTTAAGACTATAGATAGTGAATAGAGTATCATCCTATGAGGATTGAAAGCAAATAAGTACCAAAACACAAATAATCCTAACTTTATTTAGAAGACTAATTTCAAATCATAAAAAACTAAATAAGAGCAAATAAAACCTAAATAGAAAAATCAATTGCTAAATGCAATGTGATTTAACCAAAGAGAGAATATACTAGGGTTTTCAACTTTGTCACACTAAGGTTACAAAAAATTTTTGATAAACTGCCATCAAGAAAAATGTTATTCACAAGATAGCATAATTTTCTATGTTATTGAAAGCATTAGCTCCCACTGCAATATCACTTGGATCTTTTACCTGTACATAAAATTTGAATCATCTTAATGATAGCCGGTTTGATTTCAAAATCATTTACTTGTTTGGCTAACCTCCTAATACTTTATGTGGTCCCTATGACTAAAGGTTTTTTAATTTTCTAGCAAGGACCAGTTAGCCTCATCTCTTTCTTCATTCATCATCTCCACTCTTTTGCTTTGGTTTAACACATGAATTGTTCTTTGAATTTTATGATCAAATGGCATAAGTTTTTTTTTTACCACTTTATCATGTCTTGTACTGGGAAGAACCTTGCAAAACAAAATGAATCAAAACTAAAATTCTAAATTAAAATCATGAAAAAATATTCTATTATTTTTAAGATTTCCAATTCTTGATAATGATGCCAAAAACTTGATGCATATAAATAACTACTAGCAAATGCACTACTCACTCAAGAAATATTAATAATGAATAACACATAACAATAAGTAAATGTAACTTTATGTAGAAGACCAATTTCAAAGTTTTGAAAATTAAATAGGAACAAATAAAATCTAAATAAAAAAATCAATTGGTAAAAATAACGAGATTTAATCAAGAGAGATTATACAATGGTTTTCAAGTACATTATGTAAAGGTTAATAGAATTCTTGCTAAAGTGCTTTGAAGAAAAAGGGTTTATTCATAGGATCGTGAAATTTCTTATATTATTCAATGCTCTTTTTCAAATTATATTGAATTTAGTTTTACCTATTAACCTAATATAACTCTATGTAGAGTAAAATAGATAAAAGAGAATTAACTTTTGTAAAAAGCTCTAGCTTAAGTGGATATTTTTGAAATCCACCCATCATTACTGCATCAATCATGTTTGTTCATCTCCATATTTCATTCAATGTAAGGCATGTATTATTTGATCTAATGTAAGGACTCTCCTCTTAGTCTTAATCATGCATATTAATTCAATTTATGTCATTAGGCTTTTAAGAGAATTAAGCACAATAACATGTACTTGCAATGAAAAGAAAATTGTAAAATAGAATAAAAATAGAGAAAACTATATAATTATGGTTAGGCTACATCATAACCTAAGCTAAAAAAATTAGTTCATCCTAGAAAAGGAAAACCAAATTAAAATTGAAAGGAAGTAGAATTTTAGGTGAATAAAATGATGAAATAGCTTTGAAATCACTCCCTTGATGATGTCATCACTCCTCTTGTCCTAATCTTTTCCCATTGCTTTTCCTTTGGGGCACAATTCTCTCTTTATTTCTATATGATTATGTATAATTTTTCTCTTTTTCATGCCTCCTTTATCATGTGGTAGTCTCTCTTATTGATTAGGGTTTCTTACCTCTAGTCAAATTTTGAAAAGTTTTCGACACATAACTTAAGTTATCTTCCTTCTAGAAACCAAATCAAACTTTGGCATAAGCTAAAATGTTGTAGCTTTATCTTTCAAGTTTCTTTGGCTACAAGAATCACTCAATTTGTATGTGTGTAGCAAAGGTTGTGCTCAAAATATTATATAGTCCTTAATTAGTAACTAGATAGAATACTAATAAGCTTTGGTTTCCTTATTGAGACAACATTCCTTTTCAAGTAAATCTCCAAAATTAGACCAAAACCTCTCTTAAAATTTTTCTCAATTTTTCTTTTTACTTGTCCATTGATAATTCCTTATGTTTATGACTCAAATTAACACCAAATATTCACTTTGCTCCTTTACTACAAAAAGAAAATGCAAATATATAAAATCTAAATAAAAGCAAACTTAAGTAATAATAATAATATTAATTTAAGACCAAAAATGTATGAAAATATATATCAATTTAGATCTTATCAAAATGCATAAAAAAAGGGAGATTTCAAGCAGATTAATGCTCCTCAAAGGAGTTTTGAACTTGCTAGAGAGAAGCTTTGCTCAACTCCCATTTTAGCACTTCTAAAATTTGGCAAAGCATTTAAGATTGAGTGTGATGCTTCTAAAGTTAGCATTGGTGATGTGTTGGTGCAATAAGGTTGCCCTATTGCCTACTTAGATAAGAAACTCTTTGTTTCTTTATTAAACTACTTTACTTATGATAAAGAAATTTGTGCTTTTATTTGTGTATATGAAGCACAACTGAATCTAAGAGATTTTGTTATTGACACTAATCATGTATCACTAAAAGCAATTTAACAAAGGAAGAGTAAAATTAAATTAAATGTCTACATCAATCATTGATTTCATTGTGAGATACGCATTATTAAGTCTTAGGCAATTTGAATCTATTAGAGTCTATCCAATGTTAAAAGCTAGTTCACTTGATTAGCCTTTCAATTATGACAAAATCATTCATTGCTTGAAATGTGAGACTATGTCTTATTTACTAGACAATAATATTTCTCCTTTCATAGTTTGAATCAATTAAAGACCATCAAATAAAGAAGCTATTAATCTTAAGTAGCTTTCTTTGCCATAAGAGAATCATTCACATAAAATTATAATATGATCAACATCCTTTTTTACACATAGCTTTAATTTCTTTGTGATATGCACATTAATAGATGTTGGGTGGCTTTAAACCTTTGAATTTGATCAAACAAAGGAGTCATTCATTAAAATTAGTTTTTCTTACTAGGATATAATGATTCATTGCCTAAAAGATGAGACTAACACTTCATTTCCAAAAAATAAGGCTTCTCATTCTTGAATGGAGTTAGTCATACAAAGGAATCATAATATTAACCTAAATTTCTACATGTTATTTTGTTATAAGGAGTCAAAATCAATTGAAGTTCATTGAATAAGCAAGCTATTATGCTTGATTAGTTTCCCTTTGCTAAGAAAGTAACATTTATTGCCTATAACATGGACCATCTCTTAATTACTTCAAAATATCACTCCTTACCTTGGTTATCTAAATCCATTGAAGTCCAATGAGTAAAGGAGTAATTAATCTTTACTAGCTTTCATTTTCATGAGAGAATCGTTCATTGGTTGAATTATGAGACTACCAATTGATTCCTTGTTATTTAAGCTTCTTCTTTTGTTGCAAGGAATTATCTATACAAGATGATCATTTAATTAACATCTAGCCCTACACTAAACTTTAATTCTGTTGCAATGTGCATATTAGTATGTCATACATAGTGTAAAATCCACTAAATTCCATTAAACAAAATGAGTCATCCATATTGATTAAATTTCCATAAATGGATGGATGGCTCATTGCTTGAAAGATGAGACTAATAGGTGATTTATAGCACATTTGTAGCTAATTAGGGTTCTCTTTATGCTCTAAGGAGTCATTTACATAAAGAAATCATGAAATTAACTTAAATGTTTGCACCAATCAAAGATTTCATTGTGTAATGCATGTTATTATGTACTGTAGAGTCTGAATCCAATGAATTCTACCAATAAAGTAGTTATTACTCTTGATTGGCTTTTATTACCATAAGGGAATTGTTTATTGCTTGAAACTTGAGACCATCTCTTGATTACTTGAAATTATGACTTCTCCTTTAGAGTAGTCCATATCCATTGAAGTCCATTGAGGAGAGGAGCTATCACTTTTAATTAGCTTTTCTTACTAAGGAAGAATCTTTCATTATATGAAACTTGAGACATATACCTATTCTTGGATAATTAGGCTTTTCCTTTCATTGTGAGGAATGATTCACACAAAATGACCCTTCAACCAACATCTAGGTTTACTAAAACTTTAATTTTTTGTAACTTGCTTATCAATACACCTTAGATAGTTTAAGTCCATTGAATTTCATCAAATAAAAGGAGTCATTCATCTTGATTACCTTTTTCTTAGATGGAAAAAATGGTTCATTATGAGATAGATGGGACTAACAATTCATTTCTAGTTAATAATGGTTTCATTCTAATGAGTTGTTCATCAAATAATGAAAGGAAAACCATTATTAGCTAGATGCGCATTATTATGACTTACATCAATGATTTCTATGATTTCATCAAATCATCGATGAAATCATAGAAACCATTATTGTAATTAAATTATTATCCCAAATCATGAATGTTTACATCGATCACTAATTTAATTGCAAAATGCGCATTATTATGTCTTAGGAAGTCCAAATCCATTGAATTTCTTCAAATAAGGAATCTATAATCTTTGATTAACTTTCTTTTCTAAGTGAACATTGTTCATTGCTAGGAACATAAGACTATCTCTTGAGTACTTGATAATATCACTTCTTATATGGGTTATTTGAATCCAATGAAGTCCATCAAATAATCAAGTCATTACTTTAAAATAATATGACTATCATTTGATCCCTCAACAATAAGGCTTCTCTTTTTATTTCTAGGAATCACTCACACATAATGCTCATTCAATTAACATCTAGGACTACATTGAACTTTATTTTGTTGTAATATGCACATTGAAAAAATGGGCTATTACTCTTGATTAGGATTCTTTAGCAAGAAAGAATCATTGATTGCTTGAAACTTGAGACTGTCACTTGATTCCATTGTAATAAATCTACTCCATTTGTTGTAGGGAATCATTCACACAAAATAATCATGCAATTGGCTTTCATCTCTATAGCATTTATTGAATTTGTTGCTACATACACATCAATATAACCTGGGTAAACTAAATCTATTGAATTTCATCAAAGAATGAATCTTTGTCTTGATTAAGTTTACTTACATGAATAGAATGGTTCATTGCTTAAAATATCAACACCTTATTTGTAGTTATAAGGGTCTTTCTTTCATTCCAAGGAGTCGTTCACCCAAAGGAATCATTCAATTAACTAAAATATCTATGCTAATCACTAATTTAAGTGAGAAATGCATGTTATGAAGTCTTAGGGAATCCAAATCCTTTGAAGTTCATCCAATTAAGAAGGAGTTATTATATATTAGCTTTCCTTATAATGAGATAATCATTTATTGCTTGAAACATGAGACCATCTCTTAATCACTTGAAATTAGGACTTCTCCTTCAAATTAGTCTATATCCATTAAAATCCAATGAAGAAAAGACTTATTACTCTTGATTAGCTTTTCTTACAAGGAAAGAATTATTCATTTCTTGAAACTTGATACTTTAATTGATTCCTTTTCAATAAGGCTTCTCCTTTTGTTATGAGAAATCATTCACACAAAATGATTTTTCAATTAGCATCTAGGTCAACACCAAACTTAGATTTGTTTTAACATGCAAATCAATACACCTTAGGCAGGCTACATTTATTCAATTCCATCAAACAAAGGGAGTCAATCATCTTGATTACCATTTCTCAAATGGATAAAATGGATCATTTCTCAAAAGCTAAGACTAATACTTCATTTCTAGGCAATAAGGGTTATCTTTTTGTTTTGAGGAGACATTATGAAATTAACATAAATGTCTACATCCATTAAGATTTCAATATAAGATGCATGTTATTATGACTTGCAAAGTTTGAATCTGTTGAATTCCACTCAATAAAGAAGCTATTACTCTTTATTAGCTTTCATTACTAGGATTGAATTGTTGATTGTTTTATACATGACTTATTGGCTAAAATTTGAGACCTTCACATGATTCCTCAACAATAAGGTTTCTCTTACATGGATTGAATGGTTCAATCCTTGAAACATGAGACTAACACTTCATTTCTTACTAATAAGGTTTCCCCTTTGGTTCCAAGAAGTCATTCACACAAAGGAATCATGAAATTAACTTAAATGTCTACACTTATCACTAATTTAATTGCAAGGTATGTATAATTATATCTTGAATAACTTAAATCCATTAAAGTTTATCCAATAAAGAAGCCATTATTCTTGATTAGCTTTCTTTCTTATGAGAGAGAACCATTTATTACTTGAAACATGTGATCAACTCTTAATTACTTGACAATATGACTTCTCCTCTAGGTAGTTTAAATCCATTGAAGTCCATCAAATAAAGTTGTTATCACTTTTGGTTAGTTTTCTTTACTAAGAGTGAACCCTTCATTGCTTGAAACTTAAGGTCATCACTTGATTTCCTAGTGATAAGGCTTCTTATTTTCTTGCAAGGATACATTCACATAAAAAAATTATGCAATTCACATCTATGCCTATATAGAACATTAAATTCATTGTGACATTCAAGTTAATACAACTTTGGTAGTATGAATCCATTAAATTCCCTAAAAAAAAGTTGTCATTCATTTTCTTTATTTTTTCTTAAATGGATGGAATGGTTTGTTGCTTAATAAAGGAGACCATTACTTCACTTCTATTTAATAAGGCTTCTTTTTTCATTCCATGGATGATTCACATAAAGGAATTATGAAAATAATGTTACTGTTTGCACCAATCACTAATTTCATTATGAGAGGCGTGTCATTTAATATTAGGTAGTTTGAAATGATTGAAACCTATATGATAAAGAAGCTATTACTCTTGATTAGATTTTTTCGTTGTCAAAAAATTGTTTATTTCTTGAAACAAGAGACCACCTCTTGATTACATGATAATAGGTCTTCTCCTCTGGGTTGCCAAATACTTTCAAGTCTAATGAATAAAAGAAATATTACTCTTGATTACCTTTCTTTACCAGAAGACAATTGTTCATTGCTTGAAACTTGAGGCTATCATCTGACTAATTAGCAATAAGGCTTCTCCATTCATTATATTGAAGCATTTATACAAAATAAACATTTAATTAATATTCATGTCTACACCAAATATTGATTTTGTTGCAACATGCATGTCAATTCACCTTAGGTTGTCTAAATCCATTAAATTCCATAAAATAACAAAGTCATGCATCTTGATTAGCTTTTCTTACATAGATAGAATGGTTCATATCCTAAAACACAAGACTATCACTTTATTTATTGCTAATATGACTTTTTGCATTCTAAGGAGTCATTAACAAAAATGAATCATGAAATTAACTTAAATGTCTACATCACTAATTCCATTAAAATCACTTTATTCTATCTTAGGTAATCCAAATCTATTGAAGTCCATCCAATAAAGAAGCTATTATGCTTGATTAGCTTTCCTTAGTATGAGAAAATAATTTATTACTTGAAACTTTAAACACCCTGTTGATTACTTGACAAGAGGACTTTTGCTTTAGGCACTTGAAATCCATTGAAGTCTATCAAATAATGGAGCTATTACTCTTATTAGCTTTCTTTACTAGGATAGAATTTCTCTTTGTGGAAAGTAAAGACTATCACCAATTTCCTAAGTAGCAAGGCTTCTCTTTTCACTATAATGAATTATGCACACAAAATAAGCATACAATTAATATTCATGAGTACATCAAACATTAATTCCATTGCAACATTCACATCAATACACCTTTGGTATTTTGAATCAATTGAATTCCATTAAAAAAGAAGTCATTCATCATGATTGGCTTTTCTTACATGAATATTCATTAGATGAAACATAAGACCAAGACTTTTTTTTAGCTAATAAGGCTTCTCTTTCCCTTCTGAAGAGTTAATTAACACTTCACACAAAGGAATCGACTAAAAAGTCTATAATGATCATTGATTTGTTTGTGACATGCATATTATTCTATTTTTAGTAGTTGAATATATTGAAGTTCATCCAATAATGAAGCATTTACTCTTGATTAGCCTTCTTTACTATGATTGATTTGTTCATTGTTTAAAACATGAATTTATCTCTTTATTACTTACAATAAGGCCTCTTATTTTGTTAGTCTAAAAAAATTGAAGGCCATCAACTAAAGGAGCAATTACTCTTGACTATTTTTCTTTACAAGGAGAGAATCATTCATTGCTAGAAACTTAAGGCCATCACCTAATTCCTTTTCAATAACACTTGCAAGGAATCATTCACAAAGAATAATCATTTAATTCACGTAGACATCTATGAAGAAAATTAACTTCATTATATGCACTTTAATACCCTTAGGTAACATAAGCCCATTTGTTTCCAAAAGACAAAGAAGTCATTAATCTTGAATAGTTTTTCTTACATAGATAGAATGGTTTGTTCCTTGAAACATGAGACTAACACTTCATTTCTAACTAATAAGGTTTCTCCTTTGGTTCCAAGAAATCATTCAATGGATTCAAGACTCATTTTGCTTGATGGAATTCAATGGATTCATAATATCAAAGATGTACATATGTGCAAGTTCCAATGAATAGAATGTTTTGTGCAAAAAGAAACAAAAAACTAAATTGCACCATCATTTTGCATAAATAAATCTTTGTAATGAAGGATGGAGCCTTGTTAGCTAGAAATCAAAGATGTACATACATGCTTGTTCCAATGAATAGAATGTTTTGTGTAGACAAAAAGTGAATTTCACCATGATGGGTAAGAAAGTCTTTGCAACAAAGGAAAGAGCCTTGTTAGATAGAAATGAAGAGAAGGACTCATTATTTAGGATTTAAAACCTTAAATATGTATAAGAAAAGCCAATAAAGATCAAAGAAAGTTTTTTTTTTTTTGATAAAATTCAATGGATTTAGAGAACCAAAGATGTGCAAAATAGCTTATTACTAAAAGAAAAAAAAGAAAGGAAAAAATGCCTCAATTTATTCAATTTAGAGAAAAAGGAGTCTTTGATATTCTAAATCCATTGATGGAATTCAACGAATTTAGAATATCAATGATGCATATATGTGCTTGATCTAATGAATAGAATGTTTTGTGTAGACAAAAATTGAATTTCACCATCATTTTGGGTAAATAAGTCTTTGCAACAAAGGTAGGAGCCTTGTTAGTAGAAATGAAGTGAAGGCCTTATTATTTAAGATTTCAAACCTTCAATATGTATAAGAAAGGCTAATCAATATCAATCAAAGCTTTGTTTGATGGAATTCAATGGATTTAGAGAACCAAAGATGTGCAAATGAGTTTGTTGCAAGAATAAAAGGAAAAGGAAAAGTGCCTTAATTTATTCAAAAGGTTTATCAACTTCAAAGAAAATCTTTTCCCAATTTTTCAGCCCTTAATAAGTGTCTAGCTCTCAAAATTGCTTATCAAGAATATTTGAAAAAAAAAGGGTAAAAGTGTTAGTAGCATTCATTCTCCACCTTTAAATCTCTCTATTAAAATTGATGATAATGAGATTATTATTTCACCTTATAAGGTTGAAGTAACCATTAGTGCTATTATACAACAAGTTAATTAGAGTAATCTTTATCTTCAATTTGTTAGATCTTAGCTTATGCGTATTGAGAAAATGCTTGAGGAAATAGCTCAAAATAGCTTATTTAAACCTCTTTCATCAAAAGAAATAAATTACAAAATGGCAAATAAAAGTTTGACTAAAGCAAAACTGTTAAGTGAAATTTTGAAGAGACTTAAAGGTATGAGATTAAAAGAAAGAGAAGCCATAGTGCAAGAAAAAGGGAACATACTAAATTTGAAAGTGAGATAGAAGATTATATAGATCAATTACAAAATATGTTCTTATTAGAATAATAGACTTTAAAGGATAAACCTTCTCCTTCTTATGCAAAGAAACCTTTTGATATTAATAAAATGACCTTTAATAAGGCTCATACAAAATTATATTATCCAAGACCAACACTTGTTGATCTTTTATTAAAAGAACAAGTTGATTATAACTATGTTTAATATTATGGCAATAGTATAATGAAATGGAATCTAGAAGGTCAAATAAAATGTCAAATTGTTTTACTATTACATTATATGTTGATGTTTGCAATTATTGCTAAAACAAAGGGTAATTCTAACCTTGAAATTGCAAAAAAAATTACTTGTAGATTTACTAAACAACTTAAAGGTGGGTAGGATTTTTATTTGTCTAAGGAGGCAAAACAACAAATATTTTCTACAATTAAGACTAAATCTAAAGAATTTCTATTTGATTATGTTAATACATTATTTATACCATTACTAATCATTTTATTTGTATTCCACTTTGCTAGTTGATAAGACTTATGAGTAACTTATTAATTTGAGATACCCTAACTTATCACACTTTAGGTGGTATGAAGATGTATTATTTACTAGAGTCTTTGCTTAAGATGATAGCTAGAATATTTTTTGGAAAGAAAAACTTCTTTTAGAGTTACCAACCTTATTTGCAAAAAGAGTTAAGACTCGATTAAAATCCAATAATGTTAGAACTATTCATTATAATCAATATACTCATGAAGGATTAGCTACTAAAGTAGTAACTAAAGGAGTTAAACTCTATAATGAAATGAAATTGCATAGGCAAATGCAAAATGACAAAGCTTAAGGGTAAGAAAGCTTTTGTGAGCAAATGGGTTATTCACCCATTATATATCCTTCAAAACAAAGGAGTAGGAGTTATCGCTCCAATATTAAGAAAAAACAATTTCATACAAAAGAAAAGGTACTCATAATTAAAAGACTAGCAAGGAGACTTATTCTTTGCAAGAGAATTAAAGGACTAGTGAAAGTTTAAGACCTTTAATTATTTTAATTATAAAAAGGCTTTGTTATATGAAAACTAGCAAAAAAAATTTAGTTGGTGGATTCAAATCCATTTCCCACATGACCTATATGATTTCCTAACTAGTTTAAAATTGGTTCTTTAAATGGAATTTACATCCCATTACTTTACCTAATAAGGTAAGAACTACTTATGAATAGTTTTGTGAAGAAAATAATGATATAGAGATATGCTACTTTTATTTGCTTCCTAGTAACATGTCCCATGGATTTTTAAATGGGATTATATCATAGTGGTGAAGCACATTAATATCATGCTCCATGGCTCACTAAAAGGATTAATATCCACCAATGGGACAAGTTTGATTTTTTCCATGATGGAGTTTATACAACTAAAGGGATTGTTCATATTAATGGATCACACCTTATTGCTCATAAGCTTAACTCTTCTCAATCTTTAGAATAACTAGTTAAAGCACTAATGGAATTTACATCCAAAGAGAAGCCATTAGAAATGATGACTACTTTGCTTCAACCTCAAGCATCAGCTTCTCAAGCATCTTTCTTACAAGAACTGATGCAAGATGACAATAGTCAACCAAGGTTTACTGAGGATGATATCATGCAAGATTCCCAAGACTCCTATGACTCTAAAAGACAAATAACTTATATCTACTTTATGAAAAAGAAAAAAAAAGAAAAGCTGCTTTTGTAAAGTCATTTTATGAAAAATAGTAAAAGACATCACTTTATTAAAGTGACTTTTCATGTGAAAGGAATCCAAGGCTAGGTAAATAAGACTAAGAGTCAAGAGAAGGAGGCAAAATCTTCTTCTCTTCCTATCTTCATCTTCTTCTTCTTACCTCTCTTGTAAAATTTTCCTTTCACACAAGCAAACAAACAAGTAAGTAATAGTTCTTTAACAACAAATGAGCAACAATACTAGTTTATAAACCTTTTGAATATATGTAAAAATATCACCCATCTCAGCAATATATTTTTTTTGACTTTGATACCATTACCCCTACTGAGTAGGAGTAAAAGTCATAAAAAACCATTTTCTTTTTAACTTGTTTTCAAATGGGTCAAATAACTCTTTATCTTTTTCCTCAACCTCATTATAGGTTTTAAATACATAGATTCTCCAATTTTCATCATGACAACCCATATTAGATAAAGAGGGAGATCTCAGTCTCGAAGCATGATGTAATGGTTTATTAACCATAAAAGTAGAAGTAGAAGGAAGAAAGTCAATTTTATATTGTGGTTGATTAACTTGTTCCCTTGTTCTTTGAATTCCATCTAACTTTGTTAGTGGAATAGAAGAAGTAGAGTATCTGCTCAGTTTTAAATCTTTAAGATCTTTTTGACGTTTAACTTCACATTCTTTATGGAGCAAATCCAATTTTGACATATTCACCTTAATATTCAATAACTTCTTTTAATTGTTGATCATCTTATTTAACAAGTTTGGCTACTTTTTCTAATGTCCATTTTTCAAGTAATTTAACTTGATCCCATGTTATAGTTCTAGGAACCATAACATATGTTTTAGATCTAGTAGTTAGAAATAAAGTGGTAGTTCCTTTATTAGCATATTTAGAAGGTATTTCTTTTACACTAGGAATTGAGGTGTTCATAACCTTATCATGGATTCTATATATAAGAATCAAATTTTCAAAGGTAGACATTATATCAAATCCTTTGGTTTTAATATATAGAGACAAAGCATGGATTAAATTAGGATTTAATAATGATAGTGTAAAATTAGGAAAACATGAGAATCATATAGGTCCTTCACTTAAACTTGATTTAATTACTTGTAATAAAGAGTCATAATCACTTTAATATATGGAATTCAATAGGCATAAAGTGCCAAAAGTATCCAAATGTGCATGTTCCAATAAATATAATGTTTTGTGAAGACAAAAAGATTAATTCCACCATCATTTTGTGTAAATATGTCCTTGCAATGAAAGAAGGAGCCTTGTTAGCTAAAAAATGAAGAGAATGTCTCATTATTCAAGAATTAAATCATAGTTGTAAGAAAAGCTAATGAAGATTAATCTAGCCTTTGTTTGAAGGATTTTAATGGGTTTAGAGTACCAAAGTTGTATAAATATGTTTGCTGAAATGAATATAATGAATATAGATGTCATTGTTATCAAAAAATGAAGAGACAACCACACCTTTTGTTGATGGAATTAAATGGATTTAGAGTGCTAAAGATGTACAAACAAGCTTGTTGTAGTGAATATTGTTTGCTATTGACAAAAAAGTTTATTATGAGATCATTTTGTGTGAATGAGTTCTTGCAAGGAAAAGACAAGTCTTGCTAAAATAATATGATAGTTTCATTGTTTAAGAATTGAACCATTTAATACCTACAAGGAATGCTAATCAAGATCAATGATTTATTTGTTTGATGGAATTTAATGGATTCAAAGTACCAAAGGTGTAGAAATGTGCTTGATCCAATGAATAAAATGTTTTATATAGGCTTAAATATTAATTTAACCATTTTTTTTTGTGTGAATGACTCCTTACAACATTGAAAAGAGCATCATTAGCTAGAAATGAAAAGGTCTCATTATTCAAGAATTAAGACATTCAAGAGGTATAAAAAAAGCAAATAAAGATAAATCAAAGCCTTGTTTGATAGAATTTAATGGATTATGTGTTGCAAAGATGTAGAAATGAGTTTCACACAATGTATACAATGGTTGTTGACACAAAGTTAGTTACAAGATCATTTTATGTTAATGAGTTCTTATAATGAAAAGAGAAATCTTGTTATCAAAAAATGAAGAGGTGGTCTCATTGTTCAAGAGTTAAACAATTTAATACCCATAACGAAAGCTAATTATCATCAATGACACATTTAATTGATGGAATTCAATAGGTTTAAAGTACCAAATGTGTCCAAACATGTTTGTTCTGATGAATATAATGTTTTGTCAAGACAAAATGGTTAATTTCACATTGTTTGGGAATTATACCATTCATTAACTATAAGGAAAGCTAATCAAGATCAATGGCTAATTTACTTGATGGAATTGAATTGGTTCAAGTACCTAAGATGTACCAATGATCTCATTGCTATGAGTATACTATTTGCTTTTGTTACAAAAGTTAATTGTGAGATCATTTTGTGTAAATGACTCTTTGAAATGAAATAGAAAGCCTTGTTGTCAAAAAATGAAGAGGTAGTCTCATTAATGTTGAACAAATGATTCAATACCTATAATGAAAGCAAATTAGGATCAATGACTCATTTACATGATGGAATTCAATGGATTGACAATACCAATGATGTATAAACAAGCTTGTTTCAATGAATGTAAATTTTGATGTTGATACATAAGTTAATTAAAGGATCATATTATGTGAATGGGTCCTTGCAATTTAAAGAAAAATCCTATTGTCAAAAAAAAAAAAAAAAACTAGATAGTCTCATTATTTAGGAATTGAAACACTTAATACATATAAAAAAATGTAATCTAGACCAATCACACTTTTTTTTGATGGAATTCAATGGATTAGGGTGCTAGAGATGTACACATG
Source organism: Rhizophora mangle (assembly GCA_037832345.1). Lineage (NCBI taxonomy): Eukaryota > Viridiplantae > Streptophyta > Magnoliopsida > Malpighiales > Rhizophoraceae > Rhizophora > Rhizophora mangle. The sequence continues at coordinate 137,930 of JBAPLJ010001378.1, forward strand.
AGCTTATTGCAATGAATATAATATTTACTATTGACAAAAAATTAATTATGAGATTATTTTGTGTGAATGATTGCAATGAAAAGAAATGTCTTGTTATTAAAAAGATATGAGATAGACTCATTATTTAGGAATTGAAATGCTCAATACTTATAAGCTAAGGTAATCTAGACCCCTACCTTTTTTTTGATGGAATTCAAAGGATTATTGCAATGAATATAATGTTTGTTGTTGATACAAAAGTTAATTACAAGATCATTTTGCATGAATGAGTCTTTGCAATGAAAAGACAACTCTTGTGATCAATAAATGAAGAGATAGTCCAATTGTTTAGGAATTTAACCATTCAATACCTATACAAAAAGCTAATCAAGATTAATAACTCATTTTCTTGATGGAATTCAATGGATTTAAAGTACCAAAGGTTTAAAGACATGCTTGTTCCAATGAATAAAATATTTTGTGTGGACCAAAAAGTTAATTTCACCATCATTTTAAGTAAATGAGTCCCTGTAATGAATGAAGGAGCCTTGTTAGTTAGAAATGATGACAAAATCTCATTATTTAAGAATTAAAATGCTCATATGTATAGGAAAAGCTAAGCTAAACTAATCAAACTTTTTTTTTTCTATGGAATTCAATGTATTTAGAGTAGCAAAGATGTAAATAAAAGTTTCTTGCAATGAATATAATGGTCATTGTTAAACAAATGTTGGTTACAAGATCATCTTGTGTTAATGAGTCCTAATAACAAAAAGAGAAACCTTTTTATCAAAAAATGAAGTGGCAATCTCATTGTTCAAAAATTAAACTATTTAATACTTAAAAGAAAGCTAATTAACATTAATGACTCATTTAATTGATGGAATTCTATAGGTTTAGAGTACCAAAAGTGTCCAAACTTGTTTGTTCCAATGAATATAATGTTTTTTGAAAGCAAAAAGGTTAATTTCACCATCATTTTGTGTAAATGAGTCCTTACAACAAAGGAAGGATCTCTGTTAGCTAAAAATGAAGTGAAGTCTCATTATTCAAGAATTCAAATATTAAATAGCTATAAAAAAAAGCTAATGAAGATCAATCTAACCTTTGTTTGAAGGATTTCCATGGATTTAGAGTTCTAAAGTTTTATAGATGTGCTTCCTTGCAAAGAATATAATGAATATAGACATCCTTATTATCATAAAATGAAGAGACAATCACATTATTTAGGAATTATACCATTTAATGCCTATAAGGTAAGCTAATTAAGATCAATGACCCATTTACTTGATGAAATTTAGTGGGATAAAAGTACCAAAGATGTACCAATGATCTTATTGTAATGGGTATAATGTTTGCTCTTGGCATAAAAGTTAATTACAATAACATTTTGTGAAAATGACTCTTTAAAATGAAAAGAGAAGCCTTGTTATCAAAAAATGAAGAGGCAATCTCATTGTTGGAGAATTAAACCATTTAATGCCTATAAGGAAAACTAATCAAGATCAATGACTCATTTCTTACAAGGAATTCAATGGGTTTAGAGTACCAATGAAGTACCAATGATCTTATTACAATGAGTATAATGTTTACTTTTGGCACAAAAATCCATTATGAGATCATTTTGTGTGAATGACCCTTTACAACAAAATGAAATGAAGAGATTGTGTCATTGTTTGGGAGTTAAACCATTTAATGCCTATTAGGAAAGCTAATCATGATTAATAACTCATTACCTTGATGCAATTTAGTGGATTTAGAATACTAAAGGAGCACTAACATGCTTGTTCCATTGAATAAGATGTTTTGTGTTACACAAAAATTAATTTCACTATCATTTTATGTAAATAAGTCCATGCATTGAGGGAAAGAGCCTTGTTAGCTAGAAATGAAGAAAATATCTCATTATTCTAGAATTAAAAACTTAAATAGCTATTAGAAATGCTAATCAAGATCAATTTGACCCTTGTATGTTGGAATTCAATTAGTTTAGAGTACCAAAGTTGTATAGACGTGCTTGCTGCAATGAATAAAATGATTGTAGACATCCTTGTAAGCAAAAATGAGGAGATGATCACCTTGTTTAGGAAGTAAACCATTTAATACCTATAAGGAAAGCTAATCAAGATTAATGACTAATTTATTTGATGGAATTCAATGGATTTAGAGTACTAAAGATGTACAAATGAGTTTGTTGTAATGAATGGTAATCTAGACCAATCACACATTTTTTGATGGACATCAATAGATTTAAGGCACCAAAAATGAAGAAATGAGCTTGTTAAAAGGAATATAATGTTTGTTGATGACCTAAAATATAATGAGTCTTTGTAATGAAAGGGAAGTCTTATTATCAAAAAATGAAGAGATAGCCTCATTGTTCAAAAATTAAACCATTCAATACTTATAAGGATAGCTTATGAAGATCAATGACTCATTTACTTGATGGAATTCAAAGGTTTGAGGCATCAAACACTTAATACATATGAGAAGAGCTAATCAAGACCAATCAAACATTTTTTTTTAATGAAATTTGATCAATTTAGAACACTAAAGATGTACAAATGAGCTTGTTGCATTGAATACAATGTTTGTTGGAGACACAAAAGTTAATTATGAGATCATTTTATAAGAATGAGTCCTTATAATGAAAAGAGAAGCATTGTTATCAAAACATAAAGAAGCAATGTCATTGTTTGGGAATAAAACTATTTTCTACCTATAAGGAAATCTAATCAAGATTAATAACTCATTTGCTTGATGGAATTCAATACATTAGGAGTACTAAGGGAACTTAAATGTGCTTATTTTAATTGATATTTTGTTTTATGTTGACAAAAAAGTTAATTTCATTATGATTTTGTGTAAAGGAGTCCTTGCAATGAAGGAATGAACCTTGTTAGTTAAAAAAGAAGAGAAAGTCTTAATATTGCAATTAAAACACTCAATTAGTATAATAAAAGTTAATTTAGACCAATTGCACCTATTTTTGATGGAATTCAATGGATTTACAACACAAAAAATGTACAATTGAGCTTTTTGCAATGAATATAATGTTTGTTGTTGGCATAAAAGTTAATTATGAGATCATTTTATGGTAATGAGTCCTTGGAATGAAAAGAGAAGTTTTGTTATCAAAAAATGAAGTGGACTCATTGTTTGAGAATTAAACCATTCAATATCTATAAGGAAAGCTAATTAAGATTAATGACTCATATGCTTGATGAAACTCAATGGGTTTAGAGTACCAAAGGTGTATAAATGTGCTTGTTCCAATGAATATAATGTTTTGTGTATGCACAAAAATCAAATTTACCATCATTTTGTGTAAATGTGTCCTTGTAATGAAGTGGGGAGCCTTATTGATTAGAAATGAAGAAGTAGTGTCATTATTATGGAATTAAAACACATAATGCTTTTGAGAAAAGATAATTTAGACCAATCACACCTTTCTTTTTAGTTAGAATTCAACAGATTTAGAGTACCAAAGATGTACAAACAAGCTTGTTCTTACAATTCAAGCTTGAAGGGCAATAAAACATATCTCAATGCAGGCTAAGGTTGTATTAATTTGATTAAAGTACTTAATAGGCTAGAGTTACAATGAAATTCACTCCTAAATAGCTATTTTTTTTATAAAATAAGTGATTGCAATAAAATAGGAGTGTTTTATATTTTATAAGTTCATCAATGTCTTTATTTTTAGGGATTTTAAGGTTGTTAATTTAGGCTATAATGAGATTGATTTCATTTTTTAAATGTGCAAAACATTAGTAAAAATAAAAATGAAAATTTTCTTCCTTAGTTTTTTCAAGAACTAACTCTTCTTATGGCATTTAACCTGACTTATCAATCTTTCATTGCTAAACTATGACATCCATATACTTCTTTAACCTTAGGTTCTTGTTCCTTGTACTTTGGGTCTAGGTTTTTCATAATTGAAATATGATTTAGCTTTCATAGGTTCTTGTTCAATTAGTTGTACATGATGGGTCCCTAAGACACATCTTTCAAGATTCACATCAATTAGTATCAAAGCTTTAAGGATTACAAGTTTATTTATCTAAAATTTGAGTTTTTCTTTTATTCTTCTTCTTAACCACATTTTATATAACCTCTTGTTCTTTGAATATGCAAACACTAACTCTTCTTTTATTTTTGTCCACAAACCTTAGGTTGCTAGCCACATTTTATAGAGGCTTTATTTCCTTATTTTATTCTAATTCCTACAATGATTTGGATAGAATTAATCCTTTTTCTTGTGTGCTTTGCAATTTAATCTTATCGTGATTTGCAATGTCATTATTCAAAAATTATAACACTTAATATATATAAGAAAAAAGTAATCTAGATCAATCACAAATTTTTGTTTTTTTGATAAAATTCAAGGATTTAGAGTACCAAATATGAAGAAACAAGCTTGGTGTAATAGATAGGACATTTGATGTTGACATAATAAGTTAATTGTGAGATGATTTTGTCAAAATAAACCCTTACAACAAAAAGAGAAGCCTTGTTATCAAAACCTAATGAGGTGGTCTCATTGTTTAAGAATTAAATCCATTCCTTATAAGGAAAACTAAACAGGATCATTGACTTATTTACTTGATGGAATTCAATGGGTTTAGAGTACCAAAGGTGTGCAAACATGCTCATTCCTATGAATATAACGTTTTATGTAGACACAAAAGTTAATTTCACCATCATTTTGTGTAAATGAGCCCTTGTAATGAAGGAAACAACCTTATTTAGGTATTCAAACACTCAATACAAATAAGAAAAGGTAATCTAGACCAATCACACCATTTTTTGATGGAATTCATTGGATTTTGAGACCAAAGATATACAAATGAGCTTGTTGCATATAATGTTTATTGTTGACACAAAAGTTAATTATGCAATCATTTTGTGTGAATGAGTCCTTGCAATGAAAAAAAAGCCCTATTATCAAAAAATAAAGTAATGGTCTTTTTGTTTGATAATTAAACCATTCAATACTTGTAAGGAAAGCTAATCAAGATTAATGACTTATTTACAAGATGGAATTTGATGGGTTTAGAATACTAAAGATGTTTAAATGTGCTTCTTGTAATGAATACATTGTTTATTGTTGTCACAATAGTTAATTATGAGATCATTTTGTGTGAATGAGTCATTGTAACAAAAAGAAACTTCTATTTATCAAAAAAATGATGAGACAATCTCTTTGTTCAAGAGACAATCTCTAAGGAAAGCTAATCAAGTTCATTAACTCATTTACTTCATGGAATCTAATGCATTCAATGTACAAAGGTGTACAAATGTGCTTGTTCCAATGAATATAATATTTTGTGTAGGAACAAAAGTTAATTTCACCATCATTTTGTGTAAATGTATCCTTGCAACATAGGAAGGAGCCTTGTTAGTTAAAAATGGAGAGATGATGATGTGATACAAAGAGGATCAACTGCATAGAGGGCTTCTGAGGATCCATTGAGGTTTCAAGAAGGGCTAATAACATGTTTAAGAGCTAAAAGGATAAAAGAGGCACTTGACAGGTTACTTAAAGAAATTTTGGCCAAAGAAACTATTTTAAGCTTAAAGGGCTACAAAACATATCTTAATGCAGGCCAATGCTTTATTTATTATATAAGTATGTTGAATAAGTCTATGTCAAGTGATTGTAAGGATTTTACAACAACTTCAAAAATAAATAGGAGTAGAATTATTATTAGCTTACTTAGGATATTTGTTATTTTTTGTAGGGTTAGAATTGTAAATTTAGCATGTAAATAGTCTTGATTTCATTATGAAAAATAAGTAGAACATTAGTGAAGTTAAAAGTGAGAATTTTCTCCTTTTGTTCTTTTGAGAACTAAGAACTTGTTAAGAATTAACTCTTCTTATGGCATTTAACCCAACTTATCACTCCAAAATCCCTTCCTTTTTTTGGAGTGTGGTGTTCGTATCCTTCTTTATTCCTTAGGTTCATTTATGCCAAACATTGGGTTTAGGATTTGCAAGATTGAAATATGATTTAGCTTTCTTGGGTACTCGTTCGAATTTTTTGTTCATGTTGGGTCACTAAGCTATGTCTTTTAGGGTTCACACCATAATTTGGCTCTAAATCAAGTTTCTTTATCTAATTTTAAGGTTCATTATTTTTGTTCATCTTCTTAGTTGTATTCTATAACCTCTTGTTCTTTGAATATGTAAACCCTAGTTTATCTTTTCTTATATTAAATTTTTTGCTAAAAAAATCAAAAAAATGAAAATCTTGTTTAATAAAGAAAAAAAGAAAAATATTCTATTTGATTCCTTCCTATTTCAAAAGTAAATCCTATTTAATTAGGTGAAAGGGAGCTAATGGCTTTCTTTCCTTATTTTTTCCAATTCCCACAAGGATTTGGATCCAATTAATTCTTTTTTTTTTGTATTTTGCAATTTAATTTTGTTGAGTTCTTCTCATCCATAACCTTAAATTCATTGCACTGTCCTAAACTTCTTTGATTCTAGTTTGTTTGAATTAGTTAGTTATAAAGTGACTTTGATTGAGCTTGTTTAGTTCATTAAAGAAGTGAAAGAGAAAAGCTAAATTTATATAGTGCGCAAACATGAGAGTGAGTGTCATATTGTGGGAGAGTTGAGTGAAACACATGAGGGAGTGTGTGTGAGTTTATTCCCAACATATGTTTTTTTATATGGGTAATGATTTGAGGTTGAATCCTTTTAAGGAGAGGCAAAATGATGAGATCCATAAAGGATTTAATTCATTGAGGGCTTTTAAAGATCCATTGAGCATTCAATAAGGCCCAACAACATGTTCAAGAGCTAAAAGGATGAAAGAGGCACTTAATGAGCTGATTGAAAAAATTTGGACCGAAGAAACTAATTCAAGTTTCAATGATAATAAAACATATCTTAATGTAGGCCAAGACTTTATTTATTGCTTAAGTAGGCTAAATGGGTATATGTTAAGTGATTGTAAGGATTTCTACAACACTGAAAATGAAATAGGACATTTGTTGTTAGCTTATTTAGGAAGTTTATAATTATCTCTAGGGTTAGGATTATTAATTTACAATAACTACAAAAACAATTAGGAGTAAATGTTGTTAGCTTATTAAAAATTTTTTTCATTAACTATAGGGTTAGGGTTGTTAATTTAGCTTATAAATGGGCTTGATTTCATTGTTAAAAATAAGTAGAACATTAATGAAACTAAAATTGAGAATTTTCTCCTTCAATTATTTCAAGAAGTAAAGAACTTATGAAGAACTAACTCTTTATATGGTGTTTAACATGACTTATCACTACAAAATCCCTTCTTTTTTGGAGTATGACACCTATATCCTTCTTTATGCCTTAGGTTCATGTTCCTCAAACATTGGGTCTTGTATAATTGAAATCTAATTTTGCTTTCTTAGGTTTTTATTTGAATTCCTTGTATATGTTGGGTCCTCAGGCCAATTCTTTTGGGGTTCATAATAAGAGGTCTCATTATTTAGGAATTAAAATATTCAAAACATATAATAAAAGTTCTAGACCAATCACACCATTTTTTTTTTTTGATGAAATTCAATGGATTTAGAGTTCCAAAGATGTACAAACAAGCTTGTCGCCATGAATATAACAAATGTTAATTGTGAGATTATGTATGAATGAGTCCTTGCAATGGAAAGAGAAGACTAGTTATCAAAATGAAGAGAGAGTCTCCTTGTTTGGAAATTAAAGTGTTCAATAACTATAAGGAAAGCTAATTAAGATTAATGACTCATATGCTTGATGGAATTCAATGGGTTTAGAGTACCAAAGGTGTATAAATGTGCTTGTTCCAATGAATATAATGTTTCACCATTATTTTGTTGAAATGAGTCCATGTAATGAAAAGACAAGTTTTGTTATCAAAAAATGAAAAGATAGTTGCATTGTTTGGAAATCAAACCATTCAATATAAGGAAAGCTAACAAAGATCAATGTCTCATTTCCTTGATGGAATTTAATGGATATAAAGTACCAAGGGTGTATAACAAAGCTTGTTTCAATGAATAGAATGCTTTGTGTAGTCACAAAAGTTAGTTTCACATCATTGTGTGTAAGTGATTCACTAAAATGAAGGAAGTAGCCTTGTTAGTTAGAAATGAAGAGATGGTCTCCTTATTTAGGAATTGAAACACTTAATATGTATATAAAAAGGTAATCTAGACCAATCACACCTTTTTTGGTGGAATTCAATGGATTTAGAAAATCAAAGATGTAGAAACAAGCTTGTTGCAATGAATATAATGTTTAATGTTGATACAAAAGTTAGTTACAAGATTATTTTGTGTGAACGAGTCCTTGCAACAAAAATAAACGTCTTATTATCAAAAAATAAAGAGACAATCTTATTGCTTAGGAATTAAACTATCCAATACCTATAAAGAATGTTAATAAGGATTAATGCCTCATTTACTTAAAGGAACTCAATAGATTTAAAGTACCAAAGATGTACAAATGTGCTTGTTCTATTGAATATACTTGTTTGTGTAGATATAAATGTTAATTTCACCATCATTTTGTGTAAATGAGTCTTTTCAACGATGGCAGGAGCCTTGTTAGATAGAAATGAAGAGATGTTATCATTGTTCAGGAGTTGAAACACTTAATACATATAAGTAAAGGAAATATAGACCAATCACCCCTTTTTTTTTATGAAATTCAATGGATTTAGAATGCCATAAATGTATGTACAAGCTTGTTGTGATAAATACAATGTTTGTTGTTGATATAAAGTTAATTACAAGATCATTTTGTATGGATAAGTCCTTTTAATGAAATGAAAATTTTTGTTGCCAAAAAACGAAGATATGGTCTCATTGTTCATGAGTTAAACCATTTAATACTTATAATGAAAGCTAATAATGATCAATGACTCGTTTACATGACATAATTTGATGGATTTTAAAAACTGCAGGAGTACAAACATGCTTGTTCTAATGAATATAATGTTTTGTGTAGACACTAAAGTTAATTTCACCATCATTTTGTGTAAATGAGTCCATCCAATGAAAAGAGAAGTCTTGTTATCAAAAATTAAAGAGACAATCACATTGTTTGGGAATTAAAGCATTTAATGCTAATTAGGAAAGCTAATGAAGATCAATAACTCATTTACTTTATAATATCAAAGATGTACAAATGAGATTATTGCATTGAATATAATGTTTGCTATTAACAAAAAGGTTAATTACAAGATTATTTTATGTGAATGAGTCCTTGCAATTAAAAGAGAAGTCTTGTTATCAAAAAATGAAGAGACTATCTCATTCAATACTTATAAGGCATGTAAATCAAGATCAATAAGTCATTTGCTTGGTGGAATTTAATGGATTTATAGTACCATTTAGGAATAGAGACATTCAATACAAGTAATCTAGACCAATCACACATGTTTTAGATGAAATTTAATGGATTTGAAGTACCAAAGATGTTAAGATGAGCTTCTTGTAATGAATACAATGTTATTCATGGAGATATAGAAGAGCATATAAGTTATCATGCTTAGATATCCACCATTTGAGTCTCTAACAATTATTCCAATAATTACATATCTAATTTGACCTATGGATGAATAAGCAAGCATACATTTAATGCTTGTTTAAGTAATAGCAATGAGATTTTCCATTATCATGCTTAGGATAGCTAGGATTTCTAGAAGAGGATGTCATTCATTTAATGAGAAATAAAAAGGACTATAAAAAATTTGAGTGGCTGAAGTTAAAGCACCTACTTTCAAAGTAATGAAAAGAAAAGCAATGACTAGAGTGGGAGAGTTAGAGTCAAAAAGAGGATTTGTTGTTGAGACAAAAGTTAATTTTGAGATCATTTTGTGTGAATGTGTCCCTACAATGAAAAGAGAAGTCTTGTTATCAAAAAATGTAGAGATGGTCTCATTGTTTAAAAATTAAACCATTTGGTGCCTTTAAAGAAAGCTAATAAAAATTAATGACTCCTTTACTTAATGGAATTCAATAGATTTATAGTACCAAAGATGTACAAATGTTGCAATGAATATAATATTGGCTATTGACACAAAAGTTAACTACGAGATTATCTCTATGTGAATAAGTCCTTCAATCTAGAAAAGAAGTCTTAATATTAAAAAATGAAGAGATGATCTCATTGTTTAGGAATTAAACCATTCAATACCAATTAGGAAAGCAAATTGAGATCATTAAGTCATTTTCTTGAAGGAATTCAACCTGTATAGGGTACCAAAGTTATAAAAACAAGCATATTAGTTTAAAATGAAGGACAGACTTCAATATGTATAAGAAAAGGTAATATAGACTAATCACATATTTTTTATGGACTTTAATGGATGTAAAGTACTAAAGATGTAAAAATAAGCTTCTTACAATGAATACAATTTTTGCTATTCACACGAAAGTTAATTTCAAGATCATTTTATGTGAATGAGTCCTTGCAACAAAAAGAGAAGTCATGTTATCAAAAAATGAAGAGGTAGTTTCATTGTTTAAGAATTAACCCATTCAATACCTATAAGGAAAATTGATGAAGTTGAATGACTCATTTTCTCAATGAATTCCATCAAAAAAAGGTGTGATTGGTCTACATTAGCTTTTCTTATACTTATTATGTGTTTCAATTCTTGAATCATGAGACAAGTTCTTCATTTCTAGCTAACAATGTTGCTTCCTTCATTACAAGGACTCATTTATACAGAAGGATGGTGAAATTTACTTTTGTGTCTACATAAAACATTATTTTCATTAGAGCAAGCATGTTTGCAAACCTTTGGCAAACACTTTAAACCCATCAAATTCCATCAAATCAATGAGTCATTACTCTTGATTAGCTCTTTTTTTAGGTATTGAATGGTTTAATTTCCCAAACAACGAGACCATCTCTTCATTTTTTGATAACATGACTTCTTTTTTATTACAAGGATTCATTTACACAAAATGATCTTGTAATTAACATTTGTGTGAACAATAAACATTATATTCTTTATAACAAGCTTGTTTATACATATTTGGTACTCTAAATCCATTGAATTGCTTTAAACAAAGCTTTGATTAATCTTGATTAGCTTTTCTATACCTATTGATTATTTTAATTCCTAAATAATGAAGCCTTCACTTCATTTCTAGCTAATAAAGCTCCTTGCTTTGTTGTAAGGACTCATTTACACAAAATTAGGGTGAAATTAACTTTCGTGTTTACACCTTTGGTACTTTAAATCCATTGAATTCCATCAAGTGAGCCATTGATTTTGATTAACTTTCCTTATAGGTATTGAATAGTTTAAATTTATAATAATGAGACTACCTCTTCAATTTTTGATAATAAGGCTTTTATTTTTATTATGAAGACTTTAACACAAAATGATCTTCAAATTCACTTTTATGTCAATAACAAACATTGTATTAATTTCAAGAAGCTCATTTTAACATCTTTGGTACTTTAAATCCATGGAATTTCAACAAAAAAAGGTATGATTATTCTAGATTAGCTTTTCTTATAGTAATGAGTGTTTCAATTCTTGAATAATGAGACTATCTCTTCATTTCTAGCTAACAAGGCTCCTTCCTTCATTACAAGGGCTCATTCACACAAAATGATTTTATAATTTGCTTTTATGTCAATATCAAATATATATTCATTACAACAAACTCATTTGTATATTTTTGGTACTCTATATCTAATGAATTCCATAAAAAAAAGGTGTGATTGTTCTATATTACCTTTTCTTATACATATTATGTGCTTGAATTGTTGAATAATGAGATTGTCTCCTCATTTCTAACTAACAAGGCTCCTTCCTTCATTGTAATGACTCATTTACACAAAATAATGGTCAAATTAACTTTTGTGATGAGATCTATGGAAGACTTGATGCATGGAGGGTTTTTAAGGATCCATTAAGCATTTAAGAAGGGCTAGGGACATATTCAAGAGATAAAAAGATAAAAGAGGTAGTTTGTGGACAAATTGAAAAATTTTGGCTAAAAAAGATAATTCATGGTTGAAAGGTAGCAAAACATATCTTAATGTTGGCCAAGGCTTTATTAATTTAATTAGAGTACTTAATGGGGTAGGGTTATAATAAAATCAACTCCTAAATAGAAGTTTGTTATAAAATATGAGTCTATGATAAAATAGGTGGATTTTTACATTTTAGGAGTTTATCATTGTCTTTATTTTTAGGGTCTTTGGGGTTGTTGATTTAGCCTTTAAATAGGCTAGATTGCATTGTTAAAAAGGGAAAAATATCAATGAAAATAAAAGTGAGAATTTTCTCCTTTGGTTCTTTCACGAACCAAAAAACTTATCAAATACTAAATCTTCTTGTGGCTTTAACCTAACTTATCACTCGTAAATCTCTTCTTTGCTAAGTGTGGCATCCATATCCTTCTTTATACCTTAGATTCATGTTCCTTGAACATTGGGTCTATGTATTGCATGATTGAAATTTGATTTAGCTTTCTTGGATTCTTGTTTGACTCCATATGCATGTTGGGTTCCTAAGCCATATCTTTTGCAGTTCACATCATTTTGTGTCTACACAAAACATTTTATTCATTACAAGAATCATGTTTGTACATCTTTGGTACCAAAAACCCATTGAATTCCATCAAGTAAATGAGTCATAGATCTTCATTAGCTTTCCTTACAAGTTTTGAATGGTTTAATTCTTGAACAATGAGATCACCTTTACATTTTTTGATAACAGGGCTTCATTTTTGTTGTAAGGACTCATTCACAAAAAAATGATTTCATAATTAGCTTTTATGTCAATAGCAAACACTATATTCATTGCAACAATCTTGTTTGTACATTTTTAGTACTTTAAATCCATTGAATTTCTCCAAAACAAATGTTTGAATTGTCTAGATTACCTTTTCTAATATGCATTATGTGTTTCAATTTCAAAATAATGAGTTTGTCTCTTCATTTCAAACTAACAAGGCTTCTTCCTTCATTCTAAGGACTCATTTACACAAAATGATTGCAAAATTAACTTTTGTATCTGCACAAAACATTATATTCATTGCAACAAGCACTTTTGTACACTTTTGGTACACTAAACCCATTGAATTTCATCAAATAAATGAGTCATTAATCTTGATTAGATTTCCTTAAATTCTCAAACAATGGGACTACCTCTTCATTTTTTGATAACAGGGCAATGAGATCCATGGAGAAGCCAATGCTTAGAGGCTTCCAAGGATCTATTGAGCATTCAAGAAGGGCCAATGACACATTCAAGAGCTAAAAGGATGAAAGAGGTACTTAGTAGGTTGATTGAAGAAATTTGGGACAAAAATGGTAATTCAAGCTTGAAAGGTGACAAAACATATCTTAATATGGCCCAAGGCCTTTTTAATTTGATTGGAGTACTTAATGAGCTAGGGTTATAGTAAACTCTACACCTAAATAAGACTTTATTACAAAATAGGATAGTTCCTAAAACAAATAGGAGTAGTTTTGTTGTTAGCTTATTTTGGAAGTTTGTCATTATCTCTAGGGTTAAAGTTGTTAATTTAACATATAAATAAGCTTGATTTCATTACTAAGAAAGAAAATCAAAACATTAGTGGAAATAAAAGTGGGAATTTCTCCTTTGATTTTTCAACAATTAAAGAACTTATCAAGAACTAACTCATTGTAAGCACTCATTTACACAAAATATGTATAAGGATGGGCAATTTATGCCAATCACACAATTTTTTGATGGAATTCAATGGATTTAGTGAACAAAGGATGTAAAAATGAGCTTGTTGCAAGGAATATAATGTTTGTTGTTCACCTTAGAGTTAATTGTAAGAGCTTTTTGTGTAAATGAATCCTTACAACAAAGGAAGGAGCCTTGTTTAGCTAGAAATAAAGAGATGGTCTTATTTAAGAAATGAAACTCTTCATACATATTTGAAAGGGTAATCTAGGCCGATCACACCTTTTATGATGAAATTTAATGGATTTAGAGTATCAAAATGCATAAATGAGCTTGTTACAATGAATATAATGTATGTTGCAAACTAACAAAGCTCCTACTTTCATTGCAAGCACTTATTTACACAAAATATTTTGAAAAAATGGTAATCATGGCCAGCCACACCATTTCTTTGATGGAATTCAATGGATTTAGTGCACTAAAGATGTACAAATAAATTGTTGCAATGAATACAATGTTTTGTGTGGACAAAAATGGTAATTTCACCATCCTTTTGTGTAACTTTTTCCTTCCAATCAAATGTTACATCTTGTCATGCAAAATTGAAGAGATCATCTCATTGTTCTAGTATTAGGCCTTTTAATATCTATGAGGAAAACTAATAAAGTTCAATGACTCATTTTACTTGATGGAATTCACTGCGTATATAGTACCAAGGGTGTGTAAATGTGTTTGCTCCAATGAATATAATGTTTTAAGTGGACATAAACTTGCTTATATGAATTGAATGCTTCAATTCCTAAATAATGAGACTGTCTCTTCATTTCTAGCTAAAAAAGCTCCTTCTTTCATTGCAAGCACTCATTTACAAAAAAATATGTATAAGAAATGGTAATCTAGACTTATCACACCATTTTTAAATAGAATTCAATGGATTTAGTGTACCAAGGATATACAAAGAAGCCTATTGCAATGAATATAATGTTTGTCATCGACACAAAAGTTAATTACGAGATCTATTTGTGTGCATCAATCCTTGCAATGAAGGAAGGAGGCATATTAACCAGAAATTAAGAGATGGTCTCTTTTAGAAAATGAAACTCTCAATATGTATTTGAAAAGGTAATCTAGACCAATCACACCTTTTTTTTTTATGAAAATCAATGGATTTGGAGTACCAAAGAGGTACAATCAAGCTTACTGCAATGAATATAATATTTTATATGGACACAAATGTTAATTTCACTATCATTTTGTGTAAATTTGTACTTCCAATGAAAAGTGAAGTCTTGTCATGAAAAATTAAGGAGTCAATCTCATTGTTTAGAAATTAAACCATTCAATCCCTATAAGGAAAACTAATAAAGATCAATGAATCTTTTTCACTTGATGGAATTTAATGGGGATATAATACCAAAGGTGTGCAAATGTGCTTATTCCAATGAATATAATGTTTTATGTAGACGAAAATGTGTTTATATATATTAAGTGTTTCAATTCTTACATAATGAGACTATATCTTCATTTCAAACTAACAAAGCTCCTTCTTTTGTCGCAAGCACTCATTTACACAAAATATGTAAATGAAATGGTAATATAAGCCAATCACACCATTTTTTGATGGAATTCAATGGATTTTGATTTCCAAAAATGTACAAATGAGCTTATTTCAATGAATATAATATTTTGTGTTGACACAATTGTTAATTTCACCATCATTTTCTATAAATTTGTCCTTCTACTAAAAAGTTAAGTCTTATCATGTAAAATTGAAGAGACAATCTCATTGTTTAGGAATCAAACTAGTTAATACCTATAAGGAAAACTAATAAAGAACAAACACTCATTTTACTTGACGGAATTTAATGGGTATAGAGTACCAAAGTTTGCAAGTGTGCTTATTCCAATGATTGTAATGTTTTGTGTAAACATAAATGTGCTTTCAAGTATTAAGTGTTTCAATTCCTAAATAATGAGATTATCTCTTCATTACAAACTAATAAAGCTCCTTTTTTCATTGCAAGCACTCATTTACACAAAATATGCAAAAGAAATGGTAATTTAGACCAATCACACCACTTTTTAATAGAATTCAATGGATTTAGTGTACCAAGGATGTATAAACAAGCCTATTGCAAGGAATATAATGTATGTTGTAGACACCAAAGTTAATTAAGAGATCTTTTTGTTTGAATGAGTCCTTGTGATGATGAAAAGGTCCTTGTTAGCTAGAAATGAAGAGATAGTCTCATTGAGGAAATGAAACACTTAATATGTATTTGAAAAGGTAATCTAGACCAATGAAACCTTTTTTTTTGATGAAATTTAATGGATATAAAGGACCTAAGAGGTACCAACAAGCTTGTTGTAATGAATATAATGTTTTGTGTCGATACTGATGTTAATTTCACTATCATTTTATGTAAATTTGTCCTTCCAATGAACAGTGAAGTCTTATCATGAAAAATTGAAGAGACAATCTCATTATTTTGGAATTAAACAATTTAATACCTATAAAGAAAGGTAACAAAGATCAATGACTCATTTCACTTGATGGAATTCAATAAGTATAGAGTACCAAAGGTGTGCAATCATGCTTGTTCCAATGAATATAATATTTTGGTAAACATAAACATGCTTATACATATTTAGTGTTTAAATTCCTAAATAATGAGACTATCTCTTTATTTCTAACTAACAAAGTTTTGTTATTCATTGCAAGCACTCATTTACGAAAAAAATGTATAAGAAGTGGTAATTTAGACCAATCACACCTTTTCTTGATGAAATTCAATGGATATAAGGTTTTATGTAGACACAAAAGTTAATTTAACTCTATCTTTTTGTATAAATTTGTTCTTTTAATGAAAAGTGGATGACAATTTTTTTTTTTGATGAAATTCAATACAATTAGAGTAACAAAGCTATACAAATGAGCTTGTAGTAATGAATATAATGTTTTATGTAAACACAAATGTTGATTTCATCGTCCTTTAATGTGAATTTTTCCTTCAAATAAAATGAGAAATCTTGTTATGAAAAATTGAATAGATAGTCTTATTGTTCAAGAATTAAACTACTTAATACCTAGAAGGAAATGTGTGCAAACATGCTTTGTTCCAATGACAGTAATGTTTTGAGAAGACACAAACATGCTTATATGTATTGAGTGCTTTAATTCCTAAATAATGAGAACATCTCTTTGCTTCTAACAAAGCTTCTTCTTTCATTGCAAGCACTCATTTACATAAAATTTGAATAAAAAATGGCAATCTAGACCAATCACACCAATTTTTGATGGAATTCGACAAATATAGAGTACCAAATATTTACAAACAAGCTTTTTGTTATGATTATAATGCTTTATGTAGACACAAATGTTAATTTCATCATCATTTTGTGTAAATTTTTCCTTCCAATGATAAGAAAATTCTTGTTATGAAAAATTGGTTTAAGAATTAAACCATTTCATATTTGTAATTGATGAATGAATCATTTTACTTGATGGAATTCAAGGGATTTAGTGTACCAAAGATGTACAAATGAGCTTGTTGCAATAAAGTTAATGATTATTGTGGACATGATAGTTAAATTTGAGATTGTCCCTTCATTTCTAACAAACAAAGCTCTTTTTTTTCATTAGAAACACTCATTTACACATGTGTATAAGAAATGGTAATCTACACAAATCACACCAATTTTTGTTGGAATTTAATGGATTTAGTGTACCAAATATATACAAACAAGCTTGTTGCAATGAATATTGTTTGTTATTGATGCAAAAGTTAATTACAAGATCATTTTGTGCAAATGAGTCCTTGCAATGAAGGAACAAGTCTTTTTTGCTAGAAATTAAGTAATGGTCTCATTCAGGGATTAAAAAGCACAATACATATTTGAAAGGAAATTTAGACCAATCAAACCTTTTTTTTTATGTAATTTAGTGGATTTAGAGTATAAAAGATGCACAAACAAGCTACACTAATGGTAATTTCACCATCATTTTGTGCAAATTTTTCCTTCCAATGAAAGGAGAAGTCTTGCAATAAAAATTGAAGTGATAGTCTTATTGTTAGGTAGTAAACCATTCAATACCTATAATGAATTTTAATAAAGGTCAATTATGCATCTTACTTTATTAAATTTAATGGGTACAAAGTATCAAGGGTGTGCAAACATGTTTGTTCTAATGTAAAAGTTAATTTCACCATTATTTTGTCAAAATGAGTCCTTGTGACAAAAGCAAGAGCCTTGTTACTTAGAAATCAAGAGATAATCTCATTATTTAGGAATATAAAGAGATAGGGGAAAAGGTAAAAATGTTATTTTACTCTTCTAAAAATACCTTAAAAGGAAAATGTTTTGTATGACCTTTAAACAAGGATAACAAAGACTTTGGCATTAAAGGCATAAAAATATATATTGCAAAAATGGGTATTATTGATATTTTTACTAATATTCAATGAAAACCTTTACCTAATTTTTTGGCATAAAAAAACTATCTAATTCTTGAACAAGCTTACCAAGAGTATTTAGCCAAAAATGGCAAAGGGGTTAACAATATTTTATGCTCTTGCTTTAAATCTCTCTTTAAAAATTGAGGAAATTGAGGTTATAGGTTCACCTTGTAAGGCCAAAGCTATGACCGATGCTGTAATATAGTAAAGTAGTTGTCCTAATTTATATCTTAATTGGTGGGTTCTTAATTGATTAGAATAGAGGAAAAAGTTGAAGAAATATTTCACAAATGGGACTTTATTCCTAAGCCTTTGATTAAATTAGAAATAGAAAAAAGGATTTCATTTAAACCTTTTTCATCAAAGGATATTAACTATAATATGACCAACAGTAGTTCTAAAAAAATAAAACTAATGGAGGAAATAGTTAAACAACTTAAAAGCCTTATAAAAAATAAAAAAGCTATAATTCTGGAAAAAGGAAATTAGATTAAATTTGACAATAAAGGTGAAAATATCAAAGAAGACTTAGAAGAGTTAGATCAAGTTCAACAAATGTTCTTATTAGAACAATAGCCATTTGAGAGTAGTCTTCTTATATGAAGGAACCTCTTTTTATTAATAAATTAACCTTTAATAAGGTTCCTACTGTGTTACGCTATCCAAGATCACTACATGTTGACCTGTTATTTGAAGAACAATTAAAGTATATTTATGTTCAATATGATAGTAGTAGTATAGTTGAATAGAATCTTGACAATGTGATTGAACATCAGATTCTAATTTTGTTGCATTACATGATGATGTTTGTAACTACTATCAAAACAAAGTGTAATTTTGACTCTCAATTTGCTAAAATCATAACAAGGGGGTTTACTAAATAACTTAAAGGCTGGTGGAATTTTTATTTATCTAATAAGGTAAATAATCAAAATTTTTTTTGCCATAAAACCAAAAGCAACAATACTGACCTTTGATTGTGTTAATACACTAATTTATACAATCACTGATCATTTTATTAGTACTATCGTTTTGTTAATAGACAAGACTTATGAATAACTCATTAATTTGAGATGTCCTAACTTGTCTCATTTTAAGTGGCATAAAGATGTATTTTTCTTTAAGGTCTTTGCTTGAGTCAAAGTATCTTCTAGAAAGAAAAAATTTTTCTCTAGGTTACCTACCCTATTTGCTAGTTAACACTAGGCTTAAAGTCAATCATTCTACAATAATTGATTATAATCACTGCACCTATGGTGAACTAGCTATTAAAGTAGTCACTAAAGGAATTAAACTCTATAATAAAATTAAATGACATAAGTAGTTACAAAATAAAAATCTCAAGGGAAAAGGGTTTTGGGTAGTTTTTGCAAGCAAATGGGTTATCCACACACAAGATATCCCAATAAACAAAAAATGAAAGGTTATCAACCTTATGTGAAATGAAAAATTTCTTATAAGAAGAAAGGAATAGAGCAAAGAAAATCCCTATAAAGCCAAAACCAAAAAAAAAAAAAACAATTGTTTGCAATAAATGTGGCAAAATAGGGCATAATTCAAATAAGTGCATGACAAAGTGAAAAATTCAAGAGTTAACTCTCAATAAAGGTTTAAAATATCCTTAATACACATTTTCTTGGTAAAAAGTGATCCTAATGAATCAAATTTAGAAATTGAAGTTTTTAAAGAGGATAATTCTTTTGAGTCTAATTTAGACACTAGCTACAAAGGAAAATGGGATCCTTATCAACCTATGTGTAAATATAATGGCTTATTAGTCTTAACAAAAATAGATAACATCATTTTGGATCTTATTGACAAAAGTCCAAATCCTAAAGACAAATGAGAACAACTAGAAAAATATTTACATCTAACAAAAGATCATATGCTAGTTTTAGCCAACAAATTGTTAAAATAGAAGAAAGTTATAGTTTAAAAATTGTCATATATAAAATAAAAGAAAGCACTTCTAACATAAAAACTGGAGAGGAACCAATAATTATGGAGCTTGAAGTTGACATTAAAGAATTAAAAATTAAGCTTAGAAAATCAAAAGAGAGGATCATTATCCCAAAGACTATTACTAAAGATAAAGAATAAAGTACTTTAGATCTACCAAACACTTCATTGAAAGAAGATGAGTTAAAAACTCTTCAACATGTTAATCTTATTGATAGGGTTATGGGTAATAATAGGGATGTTATGCCCTTAGGATTAAAAAAATACTCTTTCTAAATTTCAAAAAATTATGAACAAAATATTTAATGATTATTTAGCATTTACTCTTGTTTATGTTGATGATGTATTGTTTTCTTTTTAATACCATCGAACAACATTTTAAGCATTTAAATATTTTCTTAAATATCATGAAATGGGTAGGTCTAGTTGCTTCTAAAAGAAATGAAGTTATTTTAAACCAAGATTTGCTTCTTTGGTCACTTCATTGAAATGGAATTACTAAGCCCATAAATCAAGCAATTGAGTTGCCTCTAAATTTTCAAATGAAATTAAGGACAATCAATAGTTGCAATGCTTTTGGAAGTTTGAATTGTCTTCCAAATTTTATAAAGAGTTAGCTTATGATGATAAACCTTGATTTGATAGGCTTAAAAAAAATCCTTTAAATTGGATGGATCACCATAACTTTCCTCTTATTACAACAAAAATACAAGAAGTTCAATTGGCAATGAATTCTTTGATATGTGTTGAAATCTCTACTACTTTTAAGAGTAGAATTAAACATATTATGGAATTACCTTATGGGTTAACTTTTAATGAAGTCAAATTCTTACCTAAGCTAGGTTGTTACTTTGAGGCTTAGGGATTTAAAAATTTGTAAAACAAAAATTGCTAAACTCTTAAAGAAAGCGCTTATTAGAAAAAGTAATAGTCCCTAGAGTTGTCTTACAGTTTATGTAGAAAATGCAGCTAAATTGGAATAAGAAGCTCTAAGATTAGTAATTAATTACAAACCTTTAAATAAGGTTTTACTGGATTAGGTAGCCAATATGTAATAAAAAGGATTACTAAACTAGCTCTATGAAGCCAAAATCGTTTCAAATTTTGATATGAAATTTGGTCATTGGAAAATCTAGATCACATAAGGAATTGAACCAAAGAAAGTTTGTTAGAAAAAAAATGAAGTGATTATTTCATTGTTCTAGAATTGAACCATTCAATACCTACAAGAAAGGATAATCATGTTCAATTACTCTTTTGTTTAATGGAAATCAATGGATATATAATGTGAATGTCATAAGGTAGTTATTACAATGGTTAATAAAATGTTTAATGCATACATTAATGATAATTTCATGATCAATTTGTGTGAAAGAGGCCTTACAACTAAATGAGAAATTTTACTAACCAAAAATAAAGTGGTGATTTCATCCTTTTCGAATTAAACCATTCAATACCTTTAAGAAAGGATGATCATAATGATTGACTCCTTTGTTTGATGGAATTTAATGGATTTAGAGTGCCAAAGTTAGAAGGTTGTTACTGTTGTGAGTAATATAATGTTTGGTGCATACATCGATGTTAATTCTATGATCTATGAATGAGTCCTTGCAATTAAGAGAAAAAACTTGTTAACAAGAGATGAAGCAATAGCTTTTTCTTGAATTAAACCACTTAATACCTACAGGAAAGGATAATTATGATGAATGACTCCTTTGTTTGAAGGAATTTAATGGATTCAAAGTGTCACAATTGTAAGGTCATTATTGTCATGATAAATATAACGTTTGACACATACAATAAACCCCAGAGCCTAGTTCACATTAACATAAATACAAATTCATCCTTGTTGGGATAACATTAAACCTTGCTACCTAATTGGGTTTAAACAACTTAGCAATTATCTATGTAAGTGATAAACAACATAATCATTCATGACTCCTTGTTAAGAGTAGTTGAATTAAGGTTAAGTGATAGACCTATTTGGTTCTCTCTTTTCCAAACTCTACATTGTCATATTCAGACTTGGAATTGTGATATTCATAACATTTAGAAGGAGTTTTGTTAGATAGAAATGAAGAGATGGTCTTGTTATTCAAAAATTGAAACACGTAATATGTATAAGAATAGGTAATCTAGACCAATCATGCCTTTTTTTTTTTATGAAATTCAATGGATTTAGAGTACAAAAGATGTACAAATGAGCTTGTGAAAATGAATATAATATTTATTGCTAACACAAAAGTTAATTATGAGGTCATTTTATGTGAATGAGAAGAGAAGCTTTGTTAATAAAAAATGAAGTGATGGCTCATTATTCAGAAATTAAACCATTCAATACCTATGAGGAAACTAATAAATATCAATTACTCATTTACTGGATGGAATTTGATAGGTACAAAGTATTAAAGGTGTGCAAACATGCTTGTTCCAATGAATACAATGCTTTATGTAGACATAAAAGTTATTTTCATCAACATTACGTGTAAATGAGTCCTTATAATAAAGGATAGAGCCTTGTTAGCCAGAGATGAAGACATGGTCTCATTATTTAGGAATTGAAACACTCAATATGTTTAAGAAAATTGTAATATAGACTAATCACACCATTTTCTTGATGAAATTCAAAGGATTTGGAGCACCAAAGATGTACAAATGAGTTTGTTGTAATGAATATCATGCTTACTATTAACACAAAATATAAATATGATATCATTTTGCGTGAATATGTCCTTATAATGAAAAAAGAAGTCATGTTATGAAAGAATGAGGTGAAGATCTCATTATTTAGAAATTAAACCATTCAATACCTATAAAGAAAGCTAATAAAAGATCAATTACTCATTTAATTAATAGAATTCAATAGGTTCAGATTACCAAAGGTGTACAGACATGCTTGTTCTAATGAATACAATGTTTTGTGTAGAGATAAAAGTTAATTTCACTATCATTTTGAGTAATTGAGTCATTACAATGAATGAAAGAGCCTTGTTAGCTAGAAATGAAGAGATGGTCTTATTGTTCAAGTATTGAAACACTTAATAGGTATAAGAAAAGCTAATCAAGATCAATCAGAGTTTTGTTTAAAAGAATTCAATGGATTTAAAGTATCAAAGAATACAAATGAGCTTATGGCAAAGAATATAATGTTCACAATAGACACAAAAGTTAATTAGGAGATCATTTTGTGTGAAGGAGCCCTTATAATGAAAGTGAAGTCTTGTTATCAAAAATCAAAGAGATGGTCTCATTGTTTGGCAATTAAGCTATTCAATGTTGATTTAAGCCAATCAAGATCATTAACTCATTTATTTGACAAAATTTAATGGGTTTGAAGTACCAAACATGTGCAAATGGGCTTGTTGCAATGAATACAATGTTTTGTGTCAACACAAAAGTTAATTTCACCATCATTATATGTAATGAGTCATTGCAACAAAGGAAAGAGCCTTATTAGCTAAAAATGAAGAGAAGGTCTCATTATTTAGGAATTGAAACATTAAATAGCCATAAGAAAAGCTAATCAAGTTCAATCTAACCTTTGTTTGAAAAAATTTAATGGGTTTATAGTACCAAAGTTGTGTAGACATGGTTGATGCAATGAATATAATGAATATAGATGTGCTTGTTATCAAGAAATAAAGAGATAATCACATTGTTTGGGAATTAAACCATTCAATATTTATAATGAAAGCTAATTAAGATTTATGACTCCTTTGTTTAATGATTTCAATGGATTTAAAGCACAAAAGGTATACAAACGTGCTTCGTCCAATGAATACAATGCTTTTATGTAGACACAAAATTTAATTTCTCCATCATTTTGTGTAAGTGAGTCCTTGAAACAAAAGAAGGAGCCTTCTTATCTAGAAATGAATAAAATGTTTCATTTTTTAGGAATTGAGACACTCAATATGTATAACAAAAGCTAATCATGACCTCACACCATTTTTTTTTTTTGACAAAATTAAGTGGGTTTAAATACTAAAGATATAAAAACAAGCTTGTGGGAATGAATATAACGGGTGCTGTTGACATAAAAGCTAATTATGAGATCTTTTTGTGCGAATGAGTCATTGCAATGAAATGAGATGCATTGTTAGTTAGAAATGGGGAGAAAATGTCATTATTCAAGAATTGAGACACTCAATATGTATAACAAAAGCTAATCAAGACCTCTTGCAACTTTCTTTTATGAGATTCAATAAATTTAAAGTGCCAAAGATGTACAAATAAGCTTGTTGGAATGAATATAATTGGTGTTGTTGTCATAAAAGTTAATTATGTGATCCTTTTACTAGAATCAGTTCTTGCAACAAAAAGAGTGTTATCAAAAAATGAAAAGACAGTCTCATTACTAGAGAATTAAATCACTCAATACCTATAAGGAAAGCTAATCTTGATTAATGACACATTTGCTTGATGGAATTCAATGGATTTAAGTACCAATGGCATACAAATGTGCTTGTTCCATTGAATAGAATGCTTTATGTTGACATAAAAGTTAATTTTGCCATAATTTTGATTAAAAAGGAAAATTGATTTGATTGCTATGATACTAACCCCCACTTTTGTCAAGGGAGTGTGTAGTTTTCTTAGTTATGTAGGTTTTTATAGGAGTTTGATCAAGGATTTTTTAAAAATATGCAAGCCTTTATGTAATTTGTTGGCTAATGATGTTAACTTTAATTTTGACAATGGTTGTCTTGATGCTTTTAAAAATTTGAAAGAAAATTTAACATTTGCTCCTATTCTTACTACAACTAATTGGTTTCTCCCTTTTGAAATAATGTGTGATGCATTTGATAATGCTATTAGGGCTATTTTAGGACAATGATGTCACTCTTAAATTTTTACTCACAATGAAATATACTAAATGTAGATTGCTTAGGTGGATTTTATTATTGTAAGAGTTAGATTTGACAATTAAGGAAAAAAAAAGGAGTGAGAATGTGGTGGCAAATCACTAGTCATGGCTTGGGGAGGAACCTAGTCATGGAAACAAAATTTATGATTTGTCGTTGAATGAAAAATTTTTTGATGAACAACTTTTCTCAATTAATGAGGACAAGCCTTGGTATGCAGATATTGTAAACTATTTAATTGGTGGCATTTTTAATCTTGATTTAAACTCACAAGGGAAGAAGAGATTTCTATGCATGGTGAAGCATTATTTTTGGATTCAGCCATACTTGTTCAAGCATTATTCAAACCAAATTATAAGGCAATGTGTCCCTAAATATGAGTAGAGGAGCATTTTGTAACACAACCATAAGCCTAGTTATGGGGGAAATTTTGGTGGAAAAGAATGCTAGCTAAGGTATTGTTGTTAGGTTTCTTTTAATTGAATTTGTTTAAGGATCTCATTTGTTTTTGTACCATATGTCATAAGTGCCAAAGAGTGGACAATATAAGCAAGCAACATGAGATGTCACTCATAAGTAACCTAGTTGTGGAATTGTTCAATCTAAAGGGATTAATTTTATAGGGCCCTTTCCTACTTCTTTTGGGTATAATTATATACTTGTTGCTATTGATTATGTGTCTAAGTGGATTAAGGTAATGGCTACCAGGACCAATGATGGTATGGTTGCGCTTAGTTTTTTGAAAGATACGATTTTTACTAGATTTGGTACTCCTCAAAACATCATTAATGATGGAGGAACTTACTTTTTAACATAGCATTTGCAACATTATTGAAGAAGTACAACATTACTCATTGAGTAGCTACACCATATCATCCACAAACCTTAGGACAAGTAGAAATGAGCAACAAGCAACTAAAGGCAATCCTAGAGTAGACTATGAATACTTTAAGAAGGATTGGGAAATGAAATTAAATGATGCTCTTTGGGCATATAGAACTACATACAAAACTCCAATTGGAATGAAACCATATAAGCTTGTCTTTGGTAAAGCAGGTCACTTAACAATAGATTTGGAGCATCAAGCTTATTAAGCAATCAAACATCTTAATTTTGATATGAGTAAGGTTAGAGATACAAGAAAGTTGTAGTTGAATGAATTGGAGGAGCTTCTGAGTGAGGCTTATGAAAATGCTAAGATTTACAAGGACCAGACCTATCATGATAATTTAATACAACAGAAAGAGTTTCAACAAGGTATGAAAGTTCTACTATATGACTCACATTTGCAACTTTTTGTAGGAAAATTGAAGTATAGGTGGTTAGGACCATTCTTGGTGAGGCATATTTCCTCATGGTGTTATGGAGATAGAGAATATCAAAACAAAAATTATTTTAAGGTGAATAGGTTTTGCTTGAAACCATACTTAGAGAGCTTCCCACATCGATAGTGGTGGATTTTGTTGATTTAATTTATTCTTAGTTGTTGTATTTCATTTTTCCTAGACATTAAATAAAGTGTTTGTTAGGAGGCAACCCAACAGGTATGGTTGTTTTTTTTATTAAGTTACTAATTTTGTCGTGCATTTCCAAATGTTCATACATTTTAAACTTTGAGGACAAAGTTTCATGTAAGTTTGGGGGTATTTGTTATTCATTTATTTATTTTTCTCTCTCTTTTCATTATAGATTTAGTGAATGATACTCTTTTTACTTGGTTATTGATTCAAAATTTAACAAGTGCTTATTGATTGAGTTGAAAGTATTTGATTATTATGACTGTTGAAATATATGTGTTCATGTTGAGGTTTATGTGTATCTATGAGAAAGCACAATCATTCATGTGATGTTTTGCTTGCTGTTATCTCTTGAATCTAGGCCTAAGTAGAGTTTAAGTAAACAAGTAATTCAAAAACAAAATTAAAATTACTCCAATGTTTTGAGTTGCTTAGTAACTAGAAGTTTGACATTACATCCATGTCAACTTTCATGTCAAACAATGGCTTGAGTTATGAGTACATAAAGCATTATAAGTTAATTACTTATTGAATGGTCAAGTGCTTTCATCACAAATGATAGTATTCACATCAAAAGGCAAGTGAGCAAGGAAGATTTTTTTTTTTTTTTGGTTAAAAAGAAGAGATACTATATATGTATGTATACTCAATTTGCTACTTTTGCTTGTAGTAGTTGAAAGGGAGATTGCAAGTAAAGTGTCATATATTTGATTATGTTGATTGTAAATGTGCGTAAATTGATTAAGAGGTATGCATGGATAGGGGAGTAATCTATCATACATGACCAATTTGCTTTTGTGGAATTCTGAGTTTAGAATTAACATGTTAAGGGTGTTATTTTGTTAGCTATTGTTTTCCTTTGAAGACATAAATTGCATTCATGTAAGATTTTGTGGGTAGATCTTCTAAAAACACTCACAAGGCACAACTCATCCACTAAGGGTGACCTAGGGGTTCAATGGCTTGTTGCATGTGCTAGATGCAATCATAATTCCTATGAAAATGAGTTAGATTTTATTTTATTTAGTTTTGTTTACTCTGCTCAAGGACAAGCATAATGTAAGTTTGGGGGTATTTGATAGTGTCATAATTGTGACATCATTTATGTTTATTATTTTATAACTTATTTTCGTTAAATTGGTCATTTGATATATTTAGTGAGTGTTTTGTAGGTAAGTGATTTTAGAAGTAACTTTTAAAGATTATGACGTGGATTAGAGGACAAAAAGGCTAAGGAGTCAAACGAAATTAATTTACACGACATCCTAATTTTCTGCAGTCAACCATTTGAATGCCTTAAAAAAATATAGGAGGTAATGTCAGATTGATGTGACTCTTGAAAATACAGAAAGCTTAGACATGAGACTACAACTTTTAAGTTATAGCTCAGTCCGATTCAATCATTTTCAAGATAGAAACTTCGTTGCAATTTGAATTCGCTGGAATTACGAGATTTAAAATGTGATTTTAAAGAGATAATTGGGCATCATAAGTGGAGAAAGATCAGCAACCAATATTGTACAACTATTTCAGTAATTAAAGGAGACTTATCAATGAAATCAAGTGCTAAAATTAAGGGGACAGATTAGGAAAGAACAACCTTATTTAGTTTGTTTCACTTGGATTAGGAGGCTAATTATATACTTAGGTGGTCTCCAAGGCATATAACTTGTTGGGTCAATTTCATTGTTACTAACCAATTATTTTGATTGCTTTAATGGAGAACTTGCTAAAATATTGACTTGTCCAAACTAGCCACCAAGTATAGAAATATTGATTTGTTTGTTTTGTAGAGTGATACTAATCAATAACAACCTTATGTGTTAATAGACGTGTGTTGTGCAAATACTCAAAAGTATTAAATTTCTATCACATGGAATATATATATATATATGCTTGATAAGTGAGACCATTTATAGATGCTTGGACCTTAGATGCTTGTAGCTTGACAAGATGCTTGAAGCTTGAAGCTTGAAGATAGTTGCTTTTGGTGAAAAACAAATGCTTTGGCTTTTTGAAAAGTATATTCTCTTACTTTTAAAAAAGGTAGATGCCTTTTGCTTTAATTTTGAGTGAAAGCAGAGTTTCCTTTTACTACAATGGGTAATCAATTTTCTTCATTTTAGCCTTATCCAAGTTAGTATCAATCCTTTGTCTAGAGAGGGCCTAGAAACCTCAGTCTTGTAGCACTCAAGGATTGTAGATTAATCAATTTTGATGATTCTCCTTTGGGAATCATTGAAACAAGCCTATGTTTAGAACCAATTTATTTTAATTGTTTTCCTAATTTCATAGTCTCTTTGCATGGCAAGAACATCCTAAATGTTCTAACCTTACAGCTTAAGCTCAACAACAACAAATTTTTAAAGGGATCCATTTCTTTGAGTTTGATGTACCAAATCCATTATAAGGCTATGAAGATAGCCTTTAACACAAAGGCACTTAGGTAAGGGCATAAGTGGTGAAATAGTCTTATGACAGATTGACATTCACTGCTTAAACATTCAAACACCTAAATTTATTGAATGGCATAAGTGTCACTTCACCTCAGCCTCCAACCACACAAGCTATTGACAAAATCACACAATTTCTTAATGGTAGTGTCAACATATCATATGTATGATCATGATACTCCACAAGCACTAGATTTCTTTTATGTGCCTTTAATCTCTTGCATTATAGAAACTTAACTATGTTCTCTTAAGTGTATGTCAGTTATACTTATTGGTCTTTAAGAGGTAAATTTGTGGGATTAGTTAATTGTGTGCTAATTGATTTTATTTTCAATTGTGATTTGATTATTTGTTTTATATTTATTCTCTAACCACTTTTTTGTGCTTGTTGATATGGCTTTTAGGGAAAACAAGTCATGATTAGAATTAATGACACTCATCATAAGAACAATGAGGCAAATCATTATAACCAATCAAACATTTCTTTCAATGAAATTCAATCAATTTAGAATGCTAAAGATGTACAAATGAGCTTGTTGCACTAAATATAATGTTTGTTGTAGTCACAAAAGTTAATTATGAGATCATTTTGTGGGAATGAGTCATTGTAATGAAAAGAGAAGCATTGTTATCAAAAAATGAAGAAGCAATGTCATTGTTTGGGAATAAAACTATTCTATACCTGTAAGAAAACCTAATCAAGATTAATGATTCATTTGCTTGATGTAATTCAATGCATTCAAAATACCAAGGGCACTCAAATGTGCTTGTTTTAATTAATATTATGTTTCATGTTGACACAAAATTAATTTCATTATGATTTTGTGTAAACCTTGCAATGAAGGAAGGAACCTTGTTACTTAGAAAAGAAGAGACAATCCCATTATTTAACAATTAAAACACTCAATTAATATTCAAAAAATGAAGAGACAACCACATCTTATGTTGAAGGAATTGAATGGATTTGGAGTACCAAAGATGTAAAAACATGCTTGTTGCAATGAATATTGTTTGCTATTGACATAAACGTTAATTACAAGATCATTTTGTATGAATGAGTTCTTGTAAAGAAATGACAAGTCTTGCTAAAATCATATGACCATCTCATTGTTCAAGAATTAAACCATTTAATACTTACAAAGAAAGCTAATCAAGATCAATGATTCATTTGTTTAATGGAACTTAATGGATTTAGAGTACCAAAGGTGCAGAAACAGGCTTGATCCAATGAATAGAATGTTTTGTATAGACTCAAATACTAATTTAACCATTATTTTGTGTGAATGAGTCCTTGGGACATTGGAAGGAGCCTCTTTAGCTAGGAATAAATAGAATGTCTCATTATTCTAGAATTAAAATATTCAAGCATTGTATACAAAAAGCAAATAATGATAAATCAAAGCAATGTTTGATGGAATTCATTAGATTAAAAGTAGCAAAGATATAGAAATGAGTTTCATGCAATGTATACAATGGTTGTTGTTGCCACAAAAGTTAGTTACAAGATCATTTTACGTTAATGAGTCCTTACAATGCAAAAAGAAACCTTGTTATCAAAAAATTGAAGAGGTGGTCTCATTGTTCAAGAATTGAACCATTTAATACCTATAACAAGCTAATTAAGATCAATGACACATTTAATTGATGGAATTTAATAGGTTTAGAGTACCTAATGTGTCTAAACATGTTTGTTTTGAAGAATATAATGTTTTGTGAAGACAAAGTGGTTAATTTTACCATCGTTTTGTGTAAATAAGTCCTTGCAATGAAGGAAGGAGCCTCATTAGCTAAAAATGAAGAGGTCTCAATATTTAACAATTGAAACATTCAATAGCTATAAGAAAAGCTAATAAAAATCTATCTAACCTTTGAAGAATTTCAATTGGTTTAGAGTATCAAAGTTGTATATACATGTATTTTACAATGAATATAATGAATATTGACATCCTTGCTATCAAAAAAATGAAGAGATGATCACATTGTTTGAGAATTATACCATTCATTACCTATAAGCAAAAAATGAAGAGATGATCATCTTGTTCAAGAATTAAACTATTCAATATTTGTAAGGAAAGCTAATTAAGATCAATGACTTATTTATTTGATGGAATTCAATGAATTTAGAGTACTAAAGATGTACAAATGAGTTTGTTATAATGAACATAATATTTTTTGTTGATATAAAAGGTAATTACTAAAGAATGAGCCTTATTAGTTAGAAATGAAGAGATAGTCTTGTTATTTGGTAATTTAATCACCCAATATGTATAAGAAAAGATAATCCCAGCCAATCACAACCCATTCTTGTTGGAATTCAATGGGTTTAGCATGCCAAAGTTGTACATGTAAGCTTGTTGCAATGAAAGGAGATCATTTTATGCAAATAAGCCTTTGCAATGAAAGGAGAAGACTTGTTATCAATAAATGAAAAGGAGGTCTCATTGTTTGAGAATTAAACCATTTAAGGAGAACTAATCAAGATCTATAAGTTATTTACTTGATGGATTTTGATGGGTTCAAAGTACCAAAGGTTTACAATCATGCTTATTGTACTGAATATAATGTTTTGTGTTGACACAAAATGATGTGAATCCTAAAAAATATGGCTTAGGAATCCAACACACTTGAGGAATAAAATAAGAATTTAAGAAAGCTAAATCACATTTAAATCATGCAAGACCTAGACCCAATGTTCAAGGAACATAAACCTAGGGTATAAGGAAGAATATAGATACCACACTCTAGCAAAGAAAGGATTGAGAAATGATATGTTAGGTTGAACAGTACAAGAAGAGTTAGTTCTTGATAAGTTCTTTAGTTTATCAAATAAATCAAAGGAGAAAATATTCATTAATGTTACACTCTTTTTATTAAAAAAAAATCAAGCTTATTTATATACTAAATTAATAACCTCACCCCAAAAAAATAAAGTTAGTTATAGATGAACAGGTGATCTCCTTATTCTAGAATTCAAACACTTAATACAGATAATAATAGCTAATTTTGACTAATCACACCTTTATTTGATGCAATTGAATGGATTTAGAGTACTAATGATGTAGAAATGAGCTTTATACAATCAATACAATGCTTATTGTTCACAAAAAGTTAATTTTGAGATCATTTTGTGTGAATGGGTCCTTGACAATTTTGACTGTTGCATTAGTCAAATTAATTTTTAGGGTGGCCTGAATGCTTAGAGTTAGTGGCAAGACCCTAGTCGTTTCCCAATGAACCAATGTATTTTTTTTTAGACTATATGATATGAGACTAATTCCAGTGATTCTTGAACCTTGATGACCTATCCTTGATTCCTAAGGATATAGGAATGTATGTCTAGTTGGTTAGCCTTAGTTCTAGCCTAGATCTCACACTAGATGACTTTGTGCTCCCTAAAATCTCTAGATAATCACCTAGATTTAACTAACTATGACTCATGAAAAACCCATTATCGCGCAGTTATCATGAAATCTAACTAGCCTAAGC
Organism: Rhizophora mangle; assembly: GCA_037832345.1. Classification (NCBI taxonomy): domain Eukaryota; kingdom Viridiplantae; phylum Streptophyta; class Magnoliopsida; order Malpighiales; family Rhizophoraceae; genus Rhizophora; species Rhizophora mangle. Next base: position 170,306 of record JBAPLJ010001378.1, read on the forward strand.
ACCGAAGTTTATTACCTAAGTAGCAAATCTGCCCCTCAATCTCATCCTAAGTGTGGCTCAAGTTATTGATCAGTAGCTCTCAAGACACTCCTTAACTCACCTAAAACCAATTGGTATTATCACCTAAGGAATCTCATTAAGTGACTGAATGAGAATACATATAGAATGAGAAAACTAGAATGCATTTATTCAATGATAGAACATGATCTCCAGGTACATGAGTTCAAGAATCCTAGAGTTGAAATGATTTACACAATCATGGAACAAAGGAAAGAGAAATGCAAAAATGAGAAGAATTAACTCTTTCCATCCGTCCTCTCCCCCTTTTTTCAGCCTATGACCATCCATTTTCTATGTTTGTCCACCACCTCTTTATCTTCCTTGCACTTAGTGCTCCCTTGGCCATTCATGCTTGCCTCTTCATCTTCCTACCTTTTATAATGGATCATTCCTTGACTTGGAAATTAATTCCAAGTGGTTTGGACATGATTCCAGGCCTTGAATTAAGATGGTGGAGTATCATGGCCCAAAACATACAATTCAGCCTAGTTTCCAGCTCCATGGAGGCTTACTGAAATTCACCCATGCATAAGTCCTTTCAGATGGCCTTATCATCGTCTGTTTCCTTCACAAGAGTTATAGCTCTTCGAGTTAGCATTCCAAAGACTCAAATTCGGCAGCTAAACTCCTTTCTGTTTATGAGATATGGCCAAAAAACTAAGTAGTGTGTGGCTGATCTGCTCTGTCCAGCGCCCCTCTTGAGATCAGAGTTCAATATTTTTCCTTGTCCAATTGGTTCAGAATTTGCACGTGGTTTCTTAGTAGAAGTGATAGCTTAGTCTCTTAGCTATTCATTGAAATCAGTTTCATTAAAAGAAACTTCCTGTAACCTAAGAAATAGCCAAAGTATGTAAACTGCACAAAAACTGAATTTTGCCAGATTTTTTTTTATTATTAGGCATATGGACAACTAAGTGAGAAGCCAATCAAATTATCTAGACTATCAAACATGCATAAAATATTAAGTTTGAGGCAAAATATTATGCAAAACTTAGTTGTTATCAGTCCTTGCAACGAAAAGGGAAGCCATGTTGTCAAAAAATGAAGAGGTGTTCTCATTGTTCAAGAATTAAACCATTCAATATTTGTAAGGAAAGCTAATCAGGATCAATGACTCATTTACTTGATTGAATTCAATGGATTTAGAGTATTAAAGGTGTGCAAATGTGCTAGTTCCAAATAATGTAATGTTTTTTTTGTCAACACAAAAGTTAATGTCATCATCATTTTGTGTAAATGAGTCCTTGCAACAAAGGACCCTTGTTAGTCAGAAATCAAGAGATTGTCTCGTTATTTAGTAATTGAAACACTCTCTTTGTATAAAAAAAATGGTAATCTAGACCAATCACACATTTTTTTGATGGACATCAATGGGTTTAGGGCACCAAAAATGAAAATTGAGCTTGTTGTTGACCCAAAAGCTAATGAGTCTTTCTAGCAAAATGGGAAGTCTTGTTATAAAAAAAATGAAGGGATAGCCTCATTGTTTAGGAATTGAACCATTCAATACCTATCATGAAAGCAATTCAAGATCATTGAGTCATTTGCTTGAAGGAATTCAATGTCTTTAAAGCACCAAAGTTATACAAACAAGCATGTTAGTTTGAAATGAAGGATGGATTTCAATGCGCATAAGAAAAGGTAATCTAGACTAATCACACCTATATTTGATGGATTTCAATGGATTTAGAGTACTAAAGATGTAGAAACAAGCTTCTTACAATGAAAACAATTTTTGCTATTCACACAAAAGTTAATTTCGAGATCATTTTGTGTGAATGAGTCCTTGCAACAAAAAGAGAAGTTTTGTTGTCAAAAAGTGAAGAGACAATTTCATTGCTCAAGAATTAAACCATTCAATACCTATAGAGAAAGCTAATGAAGATGAAAAACTCATTTTCTCAATGGAATTCCATCAAAAACAAGTATGATTGGTCTACATTAGCTTTTCTTATACATATAGTGCGTTTCAATTCTTGAATCATAAGACTAGCTCTTCATTTCTAGCTAACAATGTTGCTTCCTTCCATGCAAGGACTCATTTACATAGAAGGATGGTGAAATTGACTTTTGTGTTTGCATAAAACATTATATTCATTAGACCAAGCATGTTTGCATACCTTTGGCAAACACTTTAAACCCATTGAATTCCATCAAGTCAAGGAGTCATTACTCTTGATTAGCTTTTCTTATAGGAATTGAATGGTTTAATTTCCCCAATAATGAGACCATCTCTTTATTTTTTGATAACATGACTTCTCTTTTATTGCAAAGATTCATTCACACAAAATGATCTTGTAATCAACATTTGTGTCAACAATAAACATTATATTCTTTACAACAAGCTTGTTTATACATATTTGGTACTCTAAATCTGTTGAATTCCTTTAAACAAAGCTTTGATTAATCTTGATTAGCTTTATTAAACCTATTGATTGTTTTAATTCCTAAATAATGAGGCCTTCTCTTCATTTCTAGCTAATAAGGCTCCTTACTTTGTTGTAAGGACTCATTTACATAAAATCAGGGTGAAATTAACTTTTGTGTTTACACAAAAATTATATTCATTGAGACAAACATAATTGTACATCTTTGGTACTTTGAATCCATTGAATTCCATCAAGTGAGTCATTGTTCTTGATTGGCTTTCCTTATAGGAATTAAATAGTTTAAATATATAACAATGAGATTGCCTCTTCATTTTTCGATAACAAGGCTTCTATTTTGTTATGAAGACTCATTCACACAAATTGATCTTCAAATTAACTTTTATGTTAGTAACAAACATTGCATTAATTGCAAGAAGCATATTTCTACATCTTTGGTACTCTAAATCCATGAAATTTCAAAAAAAAAGGTGTGATTGTTCTAGATTAGCTTTTCTTATAGTAATAACTGTTTCAATTCCTAAATAATGAAACTCTCTTCATTTCTAGCTAATAAGGCTCCTCCTTCATTGCAAGGGCTCATTCACACAAAATGATATCATAATTAACTTTTGTGTCAACATCAAATATATGTTCATTGCAACAAGCTTGTTTGTACATTTTTGGTAACCTAAATCCATTGAATTCCATCAAAAAAGATGTGATTGGTCTATATTACCTTTTCTCATACATATTGAGTGTTTGAATTGTTGAATAATGAGATTCTCATACATATTAAGTGTTTGAATTGTTGAATAATGAGATTGTCTCCTCATTTCTAGCTAACAAAGGCTCCTTCATTGTAAGGACTCATTTACACAAAATGATGGTCAAATTAACTTTTTTGACGAGATCCAATGAAAATTTGATGGATGGAGGGTTTCTAAGGATCCATTGAGCATTTAAGAAGGGCCAATGACATATTCAAGAGATAAAAAGTTAAAAGAGATAGTTAGTGGATAAATTGAAGAAATTTTGTCTAAAAAGGATAATTCATGCCTGAAAGGTAGCAAAGCATATCTTAATGTGAGCCAAGACTTTATTAATTTAATTGGAGTAGTTAATGGGCGAGGGTTATAATAAAATTAACTCCTAAATAAAAGTTTGTTATAAAATATGAGTCTACAATAAAATAGGCAGATTCTTACTTTTTAGGAGTTTATCATTGTCTTTATTTTTAGGGCTTTTGGGGTTGTTGATTCAGCCTATAAATAGGCTAGATTGCTTTGTTAAAATGAGCAAAACATTAGTGAAAATAAAAGTGAGAATTTCCTCTTTAGGTTCTTTCAAGAACTAAAAAACTTATTGAGAACTAAATCTTCTTGCGACGTTCAACCTAAATTATCACTCCAAAATCTCCTCTTTGTTGAATGTGGCATCCATATCCTCCTTTATACCTTAAATTTGTGTTCCTTGAACATTGGGTCTATGTATTGCATGATTGAAATTTGATTTAGTTTTCTTTGTTTCTTGTTTAACTTCATGTGCATGTTGGGTTCTAAGCTACAACTTTTGGGGTTCACATCATTTTGTACCTACACAAAACATTATATTTATTGCAAGAAGAATGTTTATACATCTTTGCTACTCTAAACCCATTGAATTCCATCAAGTAAATGAGTCATATATCTTGATTAACTTTCCTTACAAGTGTTGAATGGTTTAATTCTTGAATAATGAGATTACCTCATCATTTTCTAATAATAAGGCTTCATTTTTTGTTGTAAGGACTCATTCACACAAAATAATCTCATAATTAGCTTTTGTGTCAATAGCAAACACTATATTCATTGCAACAGTTTTGTTTGTACATTTTTAGCACTTTAAATCCATTGAATTTTACCGAAACAAAGGTTTGAATTATCTAGATTACCTTTTCTAATATGCATTATGTGTTTCAATTTCTAAATAATGAGTTTGTGTCTTCATTTCTAACTAACAAGGTTCCTTCCTTCATTGTAAGGACTCATTTACACAAAATGATTGCAAAATTAACTTTTGTATCTAGATAAAACATTATATTCATTGCAATAAGCACTTTTGTACACCTTTGGTACCCTAAACCCATTGAATTCCATCAAATAAATGAGTCATTAATCTTGATTAGAATTTCTTAAAGGTATTAAATGGTTAAATTCTCAAACAATGAGACTACCTCTTCATTTTTTGATAACAAAGCAATGAGATCCATGGAAAAGTTGATGCATGAAGGTCTTATAAGGATCTATTAAGCATTTAAGAAGGGCCAATGACACATTCAAGAGGTAAAAGGATGAAAAGGTACTTAGTAGGTTGATTGAAGAAATTTGGGACAAAAATGCTAATGTAAGCTTGAAAGGTGGCAAAACATATCTTAATGTGGCCTAAGGTCTTATTAATTTGATTGGAGTACTCAATGAGCTAGGGTTATAGTAAACTCCATTCCTAAATAAGACTTTATTATAAAATTGGATGGCTTCTAAAATAAATAGGAGTAGATTTGTTGTTAGCTTATTTAGAAAGTTTGTCATTATCTCTAGAGTTAAGGTTGTTAATTTAGCTTATAAATAAGCTTGATTTCATTATTAAGAAAAAAAAAACAAAATTTTAGTGAAAATAAAAGTGGGAATTTTCTCCTTTGATACTTTCAAGAATTAAAAAATTTATCAAGAACTAACTTTTGTTATGATGTTCAACCTAACTTATTACTCCCAAATCCCTTCTTTTATGGAATATGGTGTCAATATCCTTCTTTATACCTTAGGTTTGTATTCCTTAAACATTGGCTCTATGTCTTGTATGATTGAACTTGATTTAGCTTTCTTGGTTTCTTATTTGATTCCTTATATATGTTGAGTCTCTAAGTCATGTCTCATGGGGTTCACATTTGTCGTTATTAGTGCTTAGATCTAAATCAGGTTTGCTTATCTAAATTTTATTTTTTTTTCATTTTTCTTTTTAGCTATATTCTATAACCTCTTGTTCATTGAATTTTCAAACCCTAATTTATCTTTTCTTATCCATAAACCCAAGTTTATATTTCTTTGTCTTCAAATTTGTGAAAAGAAAAAAGAGAAAAAGGACAAAAAAACCAAAAAAGAAAAGGGTCAACTTTGAGTGATTATGGCTAACATTTTGGTTAGTCTGTCCATAATAACAACTAGTTTCTAGCTTATCTCTTAATCTATCATATATTTCATTTTCCTTATTTTATCTTTTAACTTTCTTTTTTTTTTTCCTTTGTTCAATTTTTGCTCCATTTATTTTATATGGTAAGTTTGGTACCTTTAACATTAATCTTCTTGATTTAGCTTGTTTAGTTCTTAAAGAGCTAAAAGGGGAAATTTAAGTGGTAAAAGCCAAGAGTATGAGTGCAAATTAAGAAAAACCCTTAAAGAGTATAAACATGAGGGTGAGTCACACTATTTTTGAGTGAAACACATGAGGGAGTGTTTTGTGAGGTATCTTAACCATTTTGCATAGAATTAAGACTATGCCTACCAAAAATGAAGTGTAGATGAGGACAGTGGAAGTGGTGTCATTCATGATCAAAGGCTATGCAACAATAATTTGAGCAAATGAACACCAAATTTGATGATACAAGGGATAAGATGGAGAAGCAAGCCAATACAATAGCAAAATTGCAAAGGAGGCATAAGGGCCATGAAGTTCCTAATGCAATAAGGCTAAAGAGATGAGATTATGGTCATGAAGATGATGTAGATGATGAAAAATTTGATGATCCTATAACTTTGTTTAAAATTGCCAATAATAGAAATGGTTAAAAAATTTTTACAAGGTAAGACACCTCTAACCATGATTTAGGGAGCATTGAAATGAAAATTTCTTTGTTTAAAATGAAAAAAATCTTAAAGCCTTTTTAGAATGGGAGAAGATGGTTAAGGTCTTTGACTACCATAACTACTTCAAAAAGAAAAAGGTAAAACTTATTATTATTAAGTTTACTGATTATGCTTTTATTTGGTGGGATCAACTTGTTTTGACTAGGAGAAGGAATTGTGAGAGGCTTATTTAGGAGGAGGTTCATCCCTAATCACTATTATAGGGATTTGTACCAAAAGCTGTAAGGACTTACTTAAGGCACCAAAAGTGTGGAAGACTACCATAAGGTGATGGAGATTGCCATGATCCAAGCAAATGTGGAGGAGGATAGTGAAGCAACCATGGCTCAATTCTTGCAAGGGTTGAAAAGAGACATCACCAACATAGTTGAATTACAACATTATGTGGAGTTGCAAGACATGGTGCACATTGTGATGAAAGTTGAAAGGCATCTCAAATAGAAGGGTTCTACACAATTTAAATAGAAGTTGGGTTCCTTTTCATCTTGGAAGCCAAATTGGAGAAAAGGTGATGGTAAGGCTAATTACAAGCCCAAGGTCAAATCTAATAAGAGTAAGTAAGTGAGTCCTAACAAGGAGAAAGGTAATTTAAATTTCTAACCTAGTAAAAATAGAGATGTTAAATACTTGAGTATTTAGGAAGGGGACATATTGCATCTTAATGTTTAAATAATTGTATCATGGTGTCAAAGTGTAATGGTGATGTTGAGATAAAAAGTGAGTCTGATGATGATTCCATGCCACAATTGGAGGATGTAAGTGATGGATAGGTGTACTTAGTTAAGGGAGATGTGTTCATGGCTAAATGAGCATTAGGAGCACAAGCCAAGGAAGATGATGAAGTGTAAAGAGATAATATCTTCCATATAATGGCATATCAAAGAAAGGTATGCAACATGATCATTGATGGGGGTTGTTGTACAAATGTAGCTACTCTGGTTGAAAAGCTTAATTTACCTACCATGAAGCACCCAAGGCTATATACGCTTCAATGGTTGAATAAATGTGGGGAGGTTAAGGTAAATAAATAAGTATTATATCATTTACTATTGGGAGATATACTGATGAGGTCTTATGTGAAGTTGTACCCATGTATGCTAGCATATTTTATTAGGAAGAGCATCACAATATGATTACATGTAATGCATGATGGGTTTAAAAATAAGTTCTCTTTTGTAATATATGATAAACCCATTACTCTTGTACCTTTGACACCTTGCTAAGTATAAGATGATCAATTAAGGAATAAAAAAAAGGGTGAGAGGAGAAAAAAAAAAAAGAAATTGAGGCTGAGAGAAGAAAAGAGGAAAAGAATGGAAAGAAATGAGATAAAACTAAGAGAAAAGAAAAAAAAGGGTAAAAGAGAAAAATTGAGAGTTTGTATGCAAAGGAGAGTGATGTTAAGAGAGGTTTCTATTCAAAATAGCCTATAGTTGTACTTTTATACAAAGAAGCTTATTTTAGTATTAATGAGCTTAGCCCTTCTTTGCCTAGTGTTATCATTTCTCTTTTGTAGGAATTTGATGATGTTTTTCCCAATCAACCAAGAGGCTTGCCACCATTAAGGGGAATAGAACATTAGATTGAATTCATCCATGGTGTGATAATTCCAAATTGATCAACCTATAAATGTAATTTTGAGGAGACAAAAGATCTTTAAAGGCAAGTTAATGAGCTTATGGCAAAGGGATATGTAAGGAAGAGCATAAGTCCATGTGTAGTTTTAGTATTGCTTATGCCTAGTGCAGTTTTAGTAATTGTCGAGTAGTCAACAAAATCATTATAACATATGACCATCCTATACCTAGATTGGATGACATGTTAGATAAATTGCATTATTCATGTAACTTCTTCACCATTTTGGCCTTGTGTTCACCATCTAAGCTAACATATCATCAGCAAGTAAAAGCATCAAATCTAAAGGAGTCAAAGGATTTAAACCATACACCATTTCAAATAGAGAGTAACTAGTAGTAAAATGAACACTCATATTACATGCAAACTTTATATGCAAGAAACAATCTTCCCATGTTTTTAAATTTTTTAAGGAATGCATCATATTGAATCCTTGGTTTTAACATCAAAGCACAAAGCATGCATGAGATTAGGATCTTAAAGAAAGAGTAAAGTTGGGGTGACATGAAAAATAAATAGGTCTATCACTCATACTAGATTTTATTAGTCTTAATAAGGAGTCACGAAACCTATTATGTCTTTAGTCTCTAACATAAATTATGGTAGAGTTATTTAAACCTAATCTTGTTGCAATCTTCAAAGCTACTTGAAACATGCTAATATGGCAAAATTTGTATTTCCTCTAGTATGAACTAATAAGTTCTTGGGATAGCAAGAAAAAAAAATCATTATAACCTTAAGATAAGGGTAAAGCTTCTTTAATTCTTTTAATAACAACACATTTAGATAAAAGAAAAAAAATTACCACTTGATATATATATGTGACAATGAGGATGATGGTAACTTCCAATTATAAAGATAAATATCATTTATATTTTTATTAATAATAATTTTTTTATTTTTACTATTAGAGTGCTAGCTTTAGTGAAGTTTATCCATGTGTCATGGAATCACTATCAATGGTTTACCCCACAAACACTCAATGCTTAACCAAAGCTTACACAAGCTAAAAATGAAAACACAACTTAGGTTACAACTAGAACTTATAATAGATACTTCACTAGGTTTGGCTCTAATACTCTAAATTTGTATTAAGAAGGAATAATACCTTTAAAATACTTTTCAAAATCAACAAAAGTATTAAACACTATTGATTAGAGAAAGCTTGTTATTAAATATATGCTATCATAAGTTATTATTTGTAATAATGGTATATGTTTAGTAATTCCTTTTGTGATGATTAAAATTTTATAACAAGATTTCATATTAGGAAATCATTTCTTATACATGTTATAGCCAATAATGAAAATAGATGATGATGCATAAAAGCAGAGATTACTAGAAAGCTTATTAGCTTTAAATTTATTTCTATTCTTCAATATAGAGATATTGATTTAATTTAGAAAAGGATTAAGAGGAATGAAAGATTCATTAGTTCCTTAATTAATGAAATTACTTATAAGCATTTACAATAGAAACTTAAAACACCTTTTAATTAAATGATAATACAATGAATACATAAAGAAATAGAATCAAAAATTGAGAAGGTGGTCTCATTATTTAAGAATTAAGCCATTCAATATCTATAAGAGAAAGCTAATCAAGACCAAAGATTCATTTACTTTATGGAACTCAATGGGTTCCAAGTAACAAAGGTGTGCAAACATGCTTGTTTGAATGAATATAATGTTTTGTAGAGACATAAAAGTTAATTTTACCCTCATTTTGTGTAAATGAGTCATTGCAATGAAAAGAAAAGTCTTGTTATAAAAAAATAAAGAGTGTCATTATTTAGGAATTAAACCATTCAATACCTATAAGGAAAGCTAATAAAGATTAATGACAACTTGATGGAATTTAATGGATTTAAAGTACCAAAAATGTACAAATGAGCTTGTAGCTATAAATATAATGTTTGCTATTGACACAAAAGATAATTATGAGGTCATTTTGTGTGAATGAGTCCTTGCAACAAAAAGAGAAGTCTTGTTATTAAAAAATGAAGAGATGGTATCATTGTTCAAACATTAATCCATTGAATACCCATAAGGAAAGATAAAGATTAATTAATAATTTACTTGATGGAATTCAATGGGTTCAATGTATCAAAGGTGTGCAAGCATGCTTAATCACATGAATATAATGTTTTGTGTAGACAAAATGTTAATTTCACCATTAATTTTGTGTAATTGAGTCCTTTCAAAGAAGGAAGGAGTCTTATTAGCTAGAAATGAAAAGAAGGCCTCATTATTCAAGAATTAAAGCACTCAATAAATAAAAAAATGGTAATTGAGACCAATCACACCTTTCTTTGATGTAATTAAATGGATTTAGAAAACCAAAGATGTACAAATGAGCTTGATGTAAAGAATATAATGATTATTGTTGGTACAAAAATTAATTATAAGATCATTTTGGGTGAATGAGCCCTTGCAACAAAAAAGAAGTCTTGTTATCATAAAATGAAAAAATAGTCTCATTGTTTTGGAATAAAACCATCAAATACCTATAAAGAAAGCTAATCAAGATTAATGACTCTTTTATTTGATGGAATTCAATGGATTCAAAATACCACAGGCATATATATGTGCTTGTTCTAATGAATAAAATGTTTTATGTAGACATAAAAGTTAATTTCCATTCTCTGACCAAGCCATTGTTAAGATCCATGTTGTAGGATTCTCAAGACAACAGAAAGGCTAATGGGATCACATACTCACTCTAGTTGACCACCACAACATTTTCCAAGCTATCAAGAGAGATTTTCATGGTGAACCTCTCCTTGATAATAACCAACAAACAATCCCTAATGCTATGCAAGTCTTATCTTTTTCCTAACAAAGCAATTTATTGGTGATCCATCTCACTTAAAGGATAAGAACATTGAACTCTTATATAATCTTAAATGCAAATATTTGCACATTTTTTGTTGGCACAAAGATACATTTCAAACATGTGTCATATAGTGAGATGATGTGAATTAAGTTTTTTGGAAAGAAAAGTTTTTTGTAGGATTACCAAGGCTACTTAATGATAAGGTAAGATCTAAACTGTAAGCTTAATATAATGGTCAAATTCCTTATCATTAGTTGGCCTATAGTGAACTAATAAGCTTTGTCTAGAAAGAAGAACTGTAGATCTATGCAAATTTAAAGCTCTAAATATTGATCAAGTAAGAACAAAAGTAGACTTACAAGGAGTTAGGATCCTTTTGTGCCCTATTTGATGATAACCTTTATCATAAAGAAAAGACTAAAAGATAGCATAGGCCCAATAACAAATTAAAAAATGCTTTTTACTCAAAATTTGAGCCCAACAAACACCAATAATCTTCTAAGCCCAAATCAACTTTTAGGCCCAAAGCCTATAAACCTATACAAACAAAAACCCAAACATCCATGTATGTATATTATAACTGTGGTAAGCCTACTCACATGTCCAAATACTATAAACTTCACAAAAGACTCCAAGCCCTTGAACTACCTGATACTATTCAAGCCTAATTATAGGCATTGTTGGTTGAAACCTTGGAGGTTAGTACTCTTAAATTATCTATTGAGGATGAAGCTGGTCTCCAAGTTGATGAACTTGAAGCCTCTTTTGAAATAAGGTCATAAGAGAAAGAGGTAAGTGTCTTAATGTGTAATCAAGGGCAAATCCATGAGATACTTGGTATGTTACAAAATGATCAAGCTAAAGCCTAGTTTCTACAAAAGCTCCTTGAAAGTCCATCAACTTCAAATTCAAACCCATTACGTTAGTCCATCCAAGCTCCTTACAATCTTAAGGATGTTCTAAAAAGGTTTAACCAACCCCAAATTGAGCCTGTCACTTTAACATACCTCAAACATGAAATAAACAAAATCAAGTAAGAGATCCAAGATCTTAAGGCCCAACAAACATAAGACCATCAAATGCTAGTGTCCTTACTAGGCCTAGTAAACCTTTAAAATATAGAGGTTTTAGATCAACCAAAATCTTCTAAAGCCAAACAACTTGAAAGCCTTTAAAATAATGAATTCCTATTTCTTTTAACAAAAATCTCACTATTGAAAAATGGCTTATTAAAATCCTTTTGAGAATTGTTGACTAATTTGTTTTGGAAACCATAGCTTTAGTAAATACTAGTGTAGATCTTAACTGTATATAGGAAGGCCTTGTAGCTACCAAGTATTTTGAAAAAATGTTGGAAAGCTTAAAGTCTACCAACAATCACAAGCCATAAGTCAACTACAAGCTATCTAGTCTCCAAGTTTGCCAATAAGGTATCAGCTTCCAAACCTCCTTTATTCTTGTCAAAAACCTAAAGCAAAAGAATTGAACACCACATGAAAAGTTATTTCTTAATAAGTTCTTTAGTTCTTAAAAGAATTGAAATAGAAAATTCTCACTTTTATTTCACTAAATATTCTACCTCCTATAACAATGAAATCAAACTTATTTATAGGAAGAATTAACAATCATTGAGAAACCCTATAGATAAGGACAAACATCCTAAATAAGTTGACAATAAATCAACTTTTTATTTTAGAGTTGTTGTAGAAAGCCTACTCCTATTTTTTAGGAGTTATTGTGGAAACTCTTATGATCACTTAACATAGGCCTATTAAGTATACTTTAAAAATTAATAAAGCCTTAACCCATAATAAGATATGATTTGCCACCATTTAGCTTGAATTAGCTTTTTTGGCCCAAATTTATTCAATCAACTTGCATTAAGATATGCTTTGTTACCCTTCAAGCTTGAATTATCTTCTTTGGCTTAAATTTTTTTAATTAGTCTGCTAAGTGCCTCCTTCATCCTTTAAGCTCTTGAATGTGAATGAAGAAATTTAAGCCACAAAAGATAATTCAAGCTTGAAGGGCAATAAAGCATATCTTAATGTGGGCTAAGGCTTTATTAATTTGATTAAAGAACTTAATCGGCTAGGGTTACAACAAAATCTAGTCCTAAATAAGAATTTGTTATAAAATAAGAGTCTATAATAAAATAATAGTGTTCTTATATTTTAGGACTTTATCATTATCTTTATTTTTAGAGGTTTTAAGGCTGTTAAATTAGCTTATTAATAGGTTTGATTTCATTGTTAAAAATGGCAAAACATTACTGAAAATAAAAGTGAGAATTTTTTCCTTCAATTCTTTCAAGCACTAAAGAATTTATTTTGGTACAAATGAGCTTAACCCCTCTTTTCCTAGTGTTGTTGTTTCTCTTTTGCAAGAATTTGGTGATGTTTTTCCTAATGTATGAAATGGTTTGCCACCATTTGATAGGAATAGAACATCATATTGAATTCATCCCTGGTGCAACAATTCTGAAGGATTCAACATTGCAATCTAGCAACCTTGTCAGTGTGAAACAAAGAAGGGGTCTCCTTATTCAAGAATTGAAGCTTTCAATACCCATAATCAAAGTTTAATCAAGATTAATGACTCCTTTGCTTGATGGAATTCAATGGATTAAAAATATTAATGGATGGGAAACATGCTTAGAGTAATGAATATAATGTTTGGTGTAGACACAAAAATTGATTTTAAGATCATTTTGTATGAAGGAGTCCTTGCAACAACAAGAGAAATCTTGTTAACAAGAAATGAGGAGATTGTCTTGAAATTCAATAATTAAAAATTCCAATACTTGTAAGAAAATCTAATTAAGATTATTAACTCCTTTGTTTGATGGAATTCAATGAATTTAAAGTACTAAAAGTGTACAAATGTGCCTGTGACCATTAATATAATAGTTAATGTTGACATGGAAGTTAATTTGAAGATCATTTTATATGAATAAATCCCTGCTACAAAATAAAGGACCTTGTTCGCAAGAAATTAAGAGACAATCTCATTACTGAGGAATTCAACCAATCTATACTTAGAAATAAAGCTAACCATGATCAATCACTCCTTTGTTTGATGTAGTTCAATGGATTTAAAGTACAGATGTGCTTGTTGCAATGAATGTAATGTTTAGTGTAAATATAATAGCTAATTTCATGATTATTTGTGTGAATGAGTGCTTACAATGAAAGGAGAAGCTATGATAGAAAGAAATGATGAGCTCATCTCATTGTTAAGTAATTGAACCACTCAATACCTATAAGAAAAGCTTATCAAGATTAATGACTCCTTTGTTTGATGAAATTCAATGGATTTAGAGTGTTAAGGGCTTATAGACATGTTTACTGTAATGAATTCAATGTTTGGTGTTGACAAAAAAATTAATTTCTAGATTATTTTATGTGAATGAGTCCATGCTAGGAATCAAGGAGCCTCATTAGTAGGAAATGAGCCACTTAATACATGTAAGAAAAGTTAAAATTAGAGCCTATTTTCATTGCAAGCACTTGTTTTACACAAAATGTTTAAAAGAAATGGTAATCTTGGCTAGCCACATCATTTTTTTTGATGGAATTCAATAGATTCAGGGCATCAAAGGTGTACAAATAACCTTGTTGCAATGAATATCATGTTTTGTGTGGACAAAAATGGTAATTTCACCATCCTTTTGTGTAACTTTGTCCTTCCATTGAAATGTGACATCTTGTCCTAAAAAATTGAATAGATCATCTCATTGTTCAAGTTTTAGGCCTTTCAATACCTATAAGGAAAACTAATAAAGATTGATGACTTAATTTACTTGATGGAACTCAATGGGTACATAATTCCAAAGGTGTGCTAATGTGCTTGCTCCAATGAATATAACTTTTTGGGTGGACGCAAGCTTGTTTATATGAATCAAATATTTCAATTCCTAAATAATGAGACTGTCCCTTCATTTCAAGCTAAAGCAACTCCTTTTTTCATTGCAAGCACTCTTTTACACAAAAAAATGTATAAGAAATGGCAATCTAGACTAATCACACCATTTTCTTGATAGAATTTAATGGATTTAGTGCACCAAGGATGTACAAATGAGCCTATTGTAATGAATATAATGTTTGTCATTGAGACAAAAGTTAATTACAAGATCTATTTGTGTGTATCAGTCCTTGCAATGAAGGAAGGAGGCCTATTAGCCAAAATTAAGAGATGGTCTCATTTAAAAAATGAAACTCTCAATATGTATTTGAAAAGGTAATCTAGACCAATCACACTTTTTTTTTGGTGAATTTCAAAGGATTTGGAGTACCAAAGAGGTACAATTGAGCTTGTTGTGATGAATAATGTTTTATGCAGACACAAATGTTAATTTCACTATCATTTTGTGTAAATTTGTCCTTTTAATGAAAAGTGATGTCTTGTCATTAAAAATTAAAAAGTCAATCTCAATATTTAGAAATTAAACCATTCAATCCTTGTAAGGAAAACTAATAAAGATTAATGAATCATTTCATTTGATGGAATTCAATGGGGACATAATACCAAAGGTATGCAATTGTGCTTGTTCCAATGAATATAATTTTTTATGTAGACACAAATGTGCTTACTTATATTAAGTGTTTCAATTCCTAAATAATGAGTTTACCTCTTCATTTCAAACTAACAAAACTCCTTTTGTTGCAAGCACTCATTTACACAAAATATGTAAAAGAAATGGTAATATAGGCCAATCACACCATTTCTTGATGGAATTCAATGGATTTTGATTTCCAAAGATGTACAAATGAGCTTATTGCAATGAATATAATATTTTGTGTTGAGACAAATGTTAATTTCACCATCATTTTCTATAAATTTGTCTTTCCAATAAAAAGTTAGGTCATATCACGTAAAGTTAAAGAGACAATCTCATTATTTGGGAATCAAACCAATCAATACCTTTAAGGAAAACTAATAATGAACAAACACTCATTTTACTTGATGGAATTCAATGGGTACAAAGTACCAAAGTTTTGTAAGTGAGCTTGTTCCAATGATTGTAATGTTTTGTGTAAACACAATTATGCTTTTAGGTATTGAGCATTTCAATTCCTAATGAATGAGATTATGTCTTCATTCCAAACTAATGAAGCTCCTTCTTTCATTGCAAGCACTCATTTACACAAAATATGTATAAGAAATGGTAATCTAGACCAATCACACCATTTGTTAACATAATTTAATGGATTTAGTGTACCAAGGATCTATAAACAAGCCTATTGCAATGAATATAATGTATGCTATTGATAGGAAAGTTAATTAAGAGATCCTTTTGTGTGAATGAGTCCTTGCAAAGATGAAAACATCCTTGTTAGCTAGAAATGAAGAGATAGTCTCATTGAGGAATTGAAACACTGAATATGTATTTGAAAAGCTAATCTAAAACAATGAAACCTTTTTTTGATGAAATTCAAAGGATTTAGAAGACCCAAGAGGTAGCAATAAGCTTATTGCATTGAATATAATGTTTTGTGTAGACACTAATGTTAATTTCCCTATCATATTGTTAAATTTGTCCTTTTAATAAAAAGTGAAGTCTTATCATTAAAAATTGAAGAGATAGACTTATTGTTTAGGAATTAAACAATATAATATCTTTAAGGAAAGGTAATAAAGATCAATAACTCATTTCACTTGATGGAATTCAATAAGTACAAAATACCAAAGGTGTGCAAACATGCTTGTTCCAATGAATATAATATTTTGGGTAGATGGAAACATGCATATACGTATTAAGTGTTTCAATTCCTAAATAATGAGTTGATCTCTTCATTTTTAACTAACAAAGCTTCACTGTTCATTGCAAGCACTCATTTACAAAAAAGTATGTATAAGAAATGGTAATCTAAACCAATCACACATTTTCATGATGAAATTCAATGGATTTAAAGTACCAAAGAGGAAGAATTGAGCTTGTTTCAATCAATGTAATGTTTTATGTAGACACAAAAGTTGCCTTAATTATCATTTTGCATAAATTTGTTCTTCTAATGAAATGTGAAGTCTTGTCATGAAAATTTGAAGAGATAGTCTCATTGTTTGGGAATTAAACAATTCAATACCTATAAAGAAAGATAATAAAGACCATTGACTCATTTTACTTCATGGAATTTGATGGGTACAAAGTATCATAGTTGGACAAATGTGCTTGTTCCAATGAATATAATGTTTTGTGTAGACACAATGTGCTTATACATATCAACTATTTCAATTCTTGAATAGTGAGCTTGTTTCTCCATTTCAAACTAACGTGGCTTCTTCATTTGATGGAAGCACTCATTTATAAAAATATGTATAAGAAATGATAATCTAGACCAATCACACTAGTTTTTGATTGAATTCACTAAAAAGGTACAAACAAGCTTGGTTCAATGAATATAATGTTTTATGTTGACACAAATGTTAATTTCATCATTATTTTGTGTAAACTTTTCCTTCCAATGATAAAAGAAGTCTTGTTACAAAAAATTAAAGAGGCAGTCTCATTATTCGAGAATTAAACCATTCAATACTTGAAAAGGAAAGCTAATAAAGATCAATGACTCATTTTACTTTATGGAATTCAGTAAGTGTAGAGCACTAAAGGTGTGCAAAAGTGCTTATTCCAATGATTATAAGGTTTTTGTGTAGGCACAAACATGCTTAGATGTTTTGAATATTTCAATTCTTAAATAATGAGATTGTCTCTTCATTATTAACCAACAAAGCTCCTTATTCCACTCCTTTACACAAAATATGTATAAGAAATTATCATCTAGACCAATCACACCATTTTTTGATGGAAAGTGTATCAAAGATGTACCAATGAGCTTGTTGCAATGAATATAAAGTTTGTTATGGGCACAAAAGTTAATTACAAGATCATTTTATGTGAATGAGTCTTGCAATGAAGGAAAGAGCCTTGTTAGCTAGAAGTGAAGTGATTGTCTCATTCAGAAATTGAAACACTAAATATGTATTTGAAAAGGTAACATAGATGAATCACACTATTGTTGTTTTTTTTTTTTTGGATTAAATTCAATGAATGTAGAGTATGACAGATTTATGAATGAGCTTTTTGCAATGAACATAATATTTTGAGTAGACAAAATTGTTAATTTCATCATCAATTTTGGTAAATTTGTCCTTCCAATGATAAGATAAGTCTTGTTATGAGAAATTAAAGATGCAGTCTCATTGCTTAGGAATTAAACCATTCAATACTTATTAAGAAAGCTAATAAAGATCAATAAATCATTTTACATGATGGAATTCAATGGTTACAGAGTACCAAAGGTGTTCAAACATGCATATAAGTATTAAGTGTTTCAATTCCTAAATAATGAGACTAACTCTCCATTTCTAACTAACAAAGTTCCTTCTCTTGTTCCAAGCACTCATTTACACAAAATATGTATAATAAATGGTACTTTAGACCCATCATACCATTATTTGATGGAATTTAATGGATGTAGTGTATCAAAGAAGTACAAACAGCCTTGTTGCAATGAATATAATGTTTGTTGTTGACACAAAAGTTAATTAAGAGATCATTTTGTCTAAACAAGCCTTGCAACAAAGGAAGGAGCCTTTTTAGTTAGAAATGAAATGATTGTCCCATTCAAGAATTGAAACACTAAATACATATTTGAAAAGGCAATCTACACCAATGACACCTTTTTTTTTTTGGATGAAATTCAATGCATTTAGAGTACCAAAGATGTACAAATGAGCTTGTAGCAATGAACATAATGTTTTATGTGAACACAAATGTTGATTTCATCATCATTTAGTGTAAATTTTTCCTTCAAATAAAATGAGAAATCTTGTTATGAAAAACTGGCCAGACAATCTCATTATTCAAGAATTAAACCATTCAATACCAAAGAAAGTAATGTTTTGAGAAGACACAAACATACTTATACATATTAAGTGCTTCAATTCTTGAATAATGAGAACATCTCTTCTTTTCTAACTAACAAAGCTTCTTCTTTCATTACAAGCATTCATTTACACAAAATATGAATCAAAAATGGTAATCTAAACCAATCACAACAATTTTTGATGGAATTTGATCGATATAGAGTACCAAAGATTTACAAACAAGCTTTTTGCTATGATTATAATGTTATCTACAAACACAAATGTTAATTTTATCATCATTTTGTGTAAATTTGTTGTTCTAATGATAAAAAAAAATTCTTGTTATGAAAATTGGCTTAGGAATTAAACCATTTAATACTTGTAATTGATCAATGACTCATATTACTTGATGGAATTTAGTAGATTTAATGTACCAAAGGTGTACAAATGAGCTTGTTGCAGTAAATATAATGTTTATTATGGACAAAGATGTTAATTTTGAGATCATTTTATGTGAATTAGTCCTTGCAATGAAGGAAGGAGCCTTGTTAGCTAGAAATGAAGAGATGGTCTCATTAAGGAATTGAAACACTTAATACATATTTTAAAAGGTAATCTAGACCAAAGACACCTTTTTGTTTTTGATGAAATTCAATGAATTTAGAGTACTAAGATGTAACAAAATTAGAAGTCTTGTTATGAAAAATGAAGAGACAATCTCATTATTCAAGAATTAAACTATCTAATAGTTATAAAAAAATCTAATAAGGATTGATGCCTCATTTACTTGATGGAATTCAATCAATTTAGAGTACCAAAGATGTACCAATGTGCTTGCTCCATTGAATATGCTCCTTTGTGTAGACACAAATGTTAATTTCACTATCATTTTGTGTAAATGAGTCTTTTCAACGAAGGAAGAGCCTTGTTAGATAGAAATGAAGAGACATTATCATTATTCAAGTGTTGAAACACTTAATACATATAGGTAAAGGTAATATAGACCAATCATACTTTTTTTTTTTTTGATGAAATTCAATGGATTTACAATACCATGAATGTATGTATGAACTTGTTGTGATAAATATAATGTTTGTTGTTGATATAAAGTTAATTCCAAGATCATTTTGAGTGGATAAGTCCTTTTAATGAAATGTGAAATCTTGTTATCAAAAAATGAAGGTATGGTCTCATTGTTCATGAGTTAAACCATTCTATACTTGTAATGAAAGCTAACAAAGATCAATGACTCATTTACATGACATAATTTGATGGATTTAAACTACCAAAACAGTACAAACATGCTTATTCTAATGAATGGAATATTTTGTGTAGACACTAAAGTTAATTTCATCATCATTTTGTGTAAATGAGTCTATGCAATGAAAAGAGAAGTCTTGTTATCAAAAAATGAAGAGATAGTCACATTGTTTGGGAATTTAGGCATGTAATACTTATAAGAAAGCTAATAAAGATTGATGACTCATTTACTTGATGGAATTCAATAGATTTAAGTGTCAAAGATGTACAAATGAGATTGTTGTAATGAATATAATGTTTGCTATTAACAAAAAGGTTAATTACAAGATTATTTTGTGTGAATGAGTCCTTGCAATAAAAAAAGAAGTCTTGTTATCAAAAAATGAAGAGACCATCTCATTCAACACTTATAAGGCAAGCAAATCAAGATCAATAAGTCATTTGCTTAATGAAATTTAATGGATTTAGAGTACCATTTAGGAATGGAGACACTCAATACAAGTAGACTAGACCAATCACACATGTTTTAGATGAAATTAATGAATTTAGAGTACCAATAATGTCAAGACGAGCTTCTTGCAATGAATACAATGTTTGATATTGAGACAAAAGCTGATTTTGAGATCATTTTGTGTGAATGAGTCCTTGCAATGAAAAGAGAAGTCTTGTTATCAAAAATAAAGAGATGGTCTTATTGTTCAAAAATTAAACCATTTGATGCCTATAAAGAAAGCTAATAAAAATCAATGACTCATTTACTTGTTGGAATTCAATAGATGTATAATACTAAAGATGTACAAATGTTGCAATTAATATAATGTTTGCTATCGACACACAAGTTAATTATGAGATTATTTCTAAATGAATGAGTCTTTCAATGGAGAAGAGAAGTCTTATTATCAAAAAATGAAGAGATGATCTCATTGTTCAGGAATTAAACCAATTAATACCTATTGGGAAGGCAAATCAAGATCATTAAGTCATTTGCTTGAAGGAATTCAATGTGTTTGGAGAACTAAAGTTATACAAACAAGCATGTTATTTTGAAATGAATGATGGACTTCAATACGTATAAGAAAAGGTCATATAGACCAATCACACCTATTTTTTGTGAATTTCAATGGATTTAGAGTACTAAAGATGTAGAAACAAGCTTCTTACAATGAAGACAATGTTTGCTATTCACATAAAAGTTAATTTTGAGATTATTTTGTGTGAATGAGGAGTTCTTATAACAAAAAGAGAAGTCTTGTTATCAAAAAGTGAAGAGGTAGTTTCATTGTTCAAGAATCAAACCATTCAATACCTATAAGGAAAGCTAGTGAAGTTGAACGACGCATTTTCTTGATGGAATTCCATCAAAAAAAGATGTAATTGGCCTACACTAGCTTTTCTTATATGTATTGTGTTTCAATTTTACAATCATAAGACTAGTTCTTCATTTCTAGCTAACATTGTTGCTTCCTTTATTGCAAGGACTCATTTACATAAATGGATAGGGAAATTTACTTTTGTGTCTACACAAAGCATTATATTCATTAGACCAAGTATGTTTGTAGACCTTTGGCAAACACTTTAAATCCATTGAATTCCCTCAAGTCAATGAGTCATTGCACTTGATTAGTTTTTCTTACAAGTATTGAATGGTTTAATTTCCTAAACAATGAGACCATCTCTTCATTTTTTGATAACATGACTTCTCTTTTATTACAAGTATTCACTCACATAAAAAGATATTGTAATTAACATTTGTGTCTACAATAAACATTATATTCTTTGCAACAGGCTTGTTTATTCATATTTGGTACTCTAAATCCATTAAATTCCTTCAATCAAAGCTTTAATTAATCTTAATTAGCATTCTTTATACCTATTGATTATTTTAATTCCAAAATAATTAGGCCTTCTCTTCATTTCTAGCTAATAAGGCTCCTTACTTTGTTGTAAGGACTCATTTACACAAAATCAGGGTGACATTGACTGTTGTGTTTAGACAAAAATTATATTCATTGGAACAAACATGATTATACACCTTTGGTACTCTAAATTTGGGTTCCTCTTCATCTTGGAAGCCAAATTGGAGAAAAAGGGATGGTAAGGCTAATTACAAGCCCAAGGCCAAATCTTAGAAGAGTAAGGAAGTGAGTCTTAACAAGGAGAAAGGTAATTCTAATTCCTAACCTAGTAAAAATAGAGATGTTAAATGTTTAAGTATCTAGGAAGGGGACATATTGCATCTTAATGTTTAAATAAGTATACCATGGTGTTGCAGTGTAATGGTGATATTGAGATAAAAAGTGAGTCCAATGATGATTCCGTGCCATCATTGGAGGATGTAAGTGATGGAAAGGAGCATCTAGTTGAGGGAAATGTGTTCATGGCTCAATAAGCATTGGGTGTATAAGCCAAGGAAGATGATGAAATGCAAAGAGATAATATCTTCCATACATATTGGCACATCAAAGATAAGGTATGCAACATGATCATTGATGGGGGTTATTGTACAAATGTAGCTACTTTAGTTGAAAAGCTTAATTTACCTACCATAAAGCACCTAAGGCTATATAGACTTTAATGGTTGAATGAATGTAGGGAGATTGAGGTAAATAAGTAGGTATTAGTATCATTTACTATTAGGAGATATACTTATGAGCTCTTGTGTGATGTTGTACCTATGCATGCTGCACATATCTTTTTGGGAATACGATCACAATATGATCAACATGAAATGCATGATGGGTTTAAGAATAGGTACTCTTTTGTAATAAATGATAAACCATTACATTTGTACCTTTGACTCCTTACCAAGTATAAGATGATCAATTAAGGAATAAAAAAGAGCGTGAGAGGAAAACAAACAAAAAAGAAATTGAAGTTAAGAGGAGAAAAAAGGAAATGAATGGAGAGAAAGGAGATAAGATTGAGTGAGAAGAAGAAAGAGGATAAGAGAGAAAAATTGAGAGTTTGTATGCAAATGAGAGTGATGTTGAAAGAGGTTTTCATTCAAAATAGCATATAGTTGTACTTTTATACAAAGAGGCTTATTTTAGTACTAATGAGTTTAGCCCCTCTTTGCCTAGTGTTGTCATTTCTCTTTTGTAGGAATTTGATGATGTTTTTCCCAAACAACCAAGAGGCTTGCCATCTTTGAGGGGAATAGAACATTAGATTGAATTCATCTATGGTGTGATAATTCTAAACTGGTTGGCCTATAGAAGATGTGTGCATTAGTATAGGCCTTAGAGATATGGTAGTACCACCTTTGGCCTAATGATTTTGTCATCCATACTATCCATGAATCCTTGAAGCACTTAAAGGAATCAAAGAAGATGAACAAGAGACATGCCAAATGGGTCAAATTCATTAAAACCATTCCCTACATCATCAAATATAAACAAGGTAAGGGGATTATGGTAGTTGATGCATTATCTTGCTAGTATGCCCTTATCTCTATACTTAGTGCAAAATTGTTAGGAGTTGAATCTATAAAAGATTTATATGTGAAAGATCCTAACTTTGCTAATGTGTATAAGACATGTAAGAAGTCAGCCTTTGGGAAATTTTATGGGCACAAGGGTTTTTATTTAGGGAAAATTGATTACCTGCACCTATGAGTTCCTTAAGGGAGTTAGTTGTGAGAGAAGCACATGGGAGATGGTCTAATGCATCATTTTAGAGTTAGAAAAACTCTAGATGTCTTAGTTGAACACTTTTTTTGGCCATATATGAAACAAGTAGTTGATAGGGTGTGTAAAAAGTGCATAACATGCAAATAGGCCAAATTTAGAGTTTTACCCTATGGCTTCTACACTTCTGTACCCATTCTTAATTAACCCTAGTTTGATTTATCTATGGACTTTATGCTAAAGCTACCATGATCAAAATGGCATAAGGATTCTATATTTGTTGTTTTGACAAGTTTTCAAAGATGGCACTCTTCATCCCATGTTATAAAATTGACAATGCAAACAATGTAGTTAAATTGTTCTTTAAAGAGGTACATTTGCATGGCATGCCTCAGAGCATTGTTTCAAACCAAGAAATAGAGTTCTTGAGCTACTTTTGGAAGATGTTATGGGTAAGTTAAGCACTGAATTGTTGTTCTTAACTACTTACTATCCAATAACCATTATATTCACTCCAACAAGCTTGTTTCCACATCATTGGTACTCTAAATCAATTGAATTTTGTTAAAAAAAAAAAAGGTATGAATGGTCTTGATTAGCTTTTCTTATATGTATTAAGTGTCACAAACCCTAAATAATGGCACCATCACTTTAGTTCTAACGAACAACTCTCCTATTCCTTTGTTGCAATGACTCATTTACACAAAAAGATGGAGAAATTAAATTTTGTGTTTGCATAAAACATTGTATTCATTGGAAGAAGCACATTTGTACACCTTTAGTGCTCTAAATCCATTGAATTTTATTAAACAAAGGAGTCATTGATCTTGATTAACATTTATTATCGATATTAACTGGTTTAATTCCTAAATAATGTGATAATCTCTTCATCACTTCATTTTTTTTTATAATAAGCATGTTTATATTCATTTTATTATTATATCAAACTAGATTTTCATGCCTTTTTGGGTTTTTGGGCTTAAGGCTTCAATATTAGGCATGCTTATGGCTAAAGACTCAAAAGAGTCATCAATGGCTTACTTTCAAGGGCTTGGAATGTTTTGGGAACCTAAAGGGTTTGAGCTTCAGCTTTTTGAGCTAAACTTGTCAACCCATGCTTTTTGTTGGGTTATTTATGATTAGATCTTTTCTTGTTGGGTTTTATTTTCTTGGGCTTTCTTTTTGAATTTCTTGGGCTTTTTGGGCTTGTTTTAAGGTTAAGGTTCTTATTCCTTGCAAGAATTCTCTTGTAAGAAAATATGGTAAGCAATTTGAAGAACCTCAAATATGTTCAATTTCAAAATTTAAAACACTTAAAATTACTTGCCATCATGCAAAAATCTATTTTGATGCAATATTTTGAATGTTATTTTAATAACAGATTTTGCTACTTAATAATCAATGCATAATAAAAATTTTTGATTTAGCAAATCATGTTGAAATTTTGAAATGTATAATATAATTGCCAAAATTTCCTTTTTAATGGTGGAATATCACCTTTGATAGTCATTCCAATGCCTAGATGTGAAATCAACAAGTTGTTCATGCTAATCCTTGACTTGTTTCAAAATTCCTCCATATCTTAGCTTAAATACATTAGTCTTAACTATTTTGGGTAGGCTGGGATTTCTTAGGTAAAGAGAGGGCAACTCTTTGACTTGACATTCAATCTCTCTCACTATGGTTGTGTGTTGATCAAACCATTGTTGATATAAGGCTTAGTTTTGGGGTTGGTTGAACCTTTTTAGAACATCCTTAAGATTATAAGGAGCTTGGATGGATTAAAGTAATGAGTTTGGATTTAAAGTTGACAGACTTTCAATGAGCTTTTCAAGAAACTAGGCTTTAGCTTGATCATTTCCTATCATATCAAGTATCTCAAGCATTTGCTCTTAAGCACACATTGAGAGACTTACCTCTTTCATTTTTGACCCTACTTTAGAAAAGGCTTCAAGTTCATTAACTTGGAGACTAGCTTCATCTTCAAAAGATAGTTCAAGAGTACTAACTTCTAAGGTTTCAACCAATAATTCCTATAGTTGGGCTTAAATAGTATTAGGCAATTCAAGGGCTTGGAGTTTTTTGTGAAGTTTATAGTATTTGGACATGTGATCAACCTTATCACAATTATAACAAACATATATGGATGTCTAGGCTTTTGTTTGTTTAAGCTTATTAGGTTTGGGCCTAAAAGTCGTTTGTGGGCTTAGTTTTGAGTAAAAAGGATTTGTTGATTTGGTATTGGGCCTATGCTTCCTTTTGGTCTTTTCTTTGTGATAGAGGTTTTCATCAACCTGGGTACAAGAGGATCCTAACTCCTTCTAAGTTTACTTTTGTTCCTACTTGATCTATTTTCGGAGCTTTAGATCTACACAGATCTGTAGTCCTTCTTTCTGGACAATGTTTATCAGTTCACCATAGGCCAACTGATGATAAGGAATTTGACCATTATATTGATCTTGCAATTTAGATCTTACCTTATTGTCAAGTAGCCTTGGTAATCCTACCCAAAACTTTTCTTTTCAAAAAACTTGATTTGCATCATCTTACTGTATGACACGTGTTAGAAACATATTTTTGTACCAACAAAAATTAAGCAAATATTTGCAATTAAGATTAGATAAGAGTTCAACATTTTTATGCTTTAAGTGATATGGATTGCCAATAAAGTGCTTTGCTATGCAAAGATAAGACTTGCCACAACATTGGGGATTGTTTGTTGGATATTATCAAGTAGAGGTTTACCATAAACATCTCTCTTGATAGCTTGGAAAATGCTATCATGGTTAGCTGAAGTGAGTATGTGATCAAACTAGCTTTTGAGCTATCCTAAGAATCCTGCAACAAGGATCTTAACAATGGTGTGGTTAGAGGTATGACTATTGGTCCTATATGCATTGGATGCCATGGTCATTTGTTGAAGGAGATTTTGAATTTGATGTTCAAAATATCCATCAATGTTCCACTCATAAATTGAATTGGAACAATATTTTGTTTAAAGAAAACCTAGCTTTTCTTCAAAAGCAAGGTTAGGAGTCGTGGGTCTGGGATAGTACATCTTTGAAGATGTTCCCAATTGTTCCACTTTGAGATGTTGTACCTTTAGTGATTCTATGTCAGACACAAAAGCTTACGATGAGCCATCATTAAGTGCAGTTAAAGTTTGTACCTCTTTGCTTGTTAATGCTTCAAGTTTAGATTCTTTTCGAGCTTGTAGTTTAAGCATCAAAGCTTCCCAAAATTCATTTGTTGATGTGTTTGAAATTTGAAAGGGTTTAAAAATAGGTTTTGTTGAAAACACTATAGTAAAGGCAACAAATTTTGAAATTTCTCTAGAAATTGAAAAACTTGATACAATGGCATCCATGTTTTAAAGTTGGTTGCCAATTGTTTATAAAATTTTATTTATATAATTATTTGTTCAATAAGCTTTTGCATTTCTTTTGTTCAAAAATCTTCATGTTCTTTATGTACTTTGAATGGTGATGTAAGAACAGAAAAGCCTTTGTGCTTGAATTGAATTTCATATGATAGAGGGTGAAATGACTATATTTTTGAGCCATTCATTAACCTACATTGTTGTGATTTCATTCGAGCTTGTAATTCATCTTCCTTTGTGAAATATGACCCTAGGTACTCATATTCCCATAGAAAATAGTACTCATCAAATCAATTAAAGGATACAACATGCTTGTTGTTTCTGGTCATCTAGTCATAATAATCTTGCAAGACTTCTAGTTTTTTCTCATTTTGAAAATTTTTGAAAACCATTCTCTTTTTTCACCATTATGCTAGCCATAAAATTTTTCTTAAAATTCCTTTTTTAATCACAAAATCTTTTTCCAAAACATAGAGCTTAAGATGTATCTCAAGCTTAATAGGAAATTGGCCTTATGATGTCGAGGCTCTAGGAGATTCTAAGGATTGCTATTGTGGTGACGCATAAGTGGCTTGATGGACCTATCCATATAGATCTACACCTCTTGTACTACCAATTTGAGCATAAGTGCTAGATGGCTATCTTGTGGAAAGGCTACATTGCAAATAATTTGAGATTTTGGTTTCGAGATCTTCGTCCTTATTGGATTTAGATTTAGCACTTCTGCAGTGTCTAGCAAAAGATATGCTAACACTGTCATCTTTATGTTGAGTAATCTTATTGACACTCATTGTCAAAGAAGGCTTTGGGGTAGAAACATTTTCAAGTTTCCAGGTCTCAGGCAGATTTACCACATGCCATTTGATATACCTAGGTGTTTGGTGGTTAGGTTTGCATATGTCCTTTTCCTACAGAACTATTTCTTTGTAGGCTCCGTGATGGAGAGCTTTGGTGTTGAATGTTGTTTTCATAGCCTTATAATGTACCCTATACATTAGGCTTTGTGGAATTAATCCTTTAGTGAATTGATTGTTGTGAAGCTTAATTTGTAAGGTAAGAACATCAAGAATATTCCTTTCATGCAAAGAAATTGTGAAATCTAGAAAACAATTGAAATAAATTGGACCAGAACATAGGCTTGTTTCTATAATACCTAAGAGAGAATTATCAAAGTTTAGAAGTCAAAAATCTTTAAGGGCAACAAGAAAAGAAGCTTCCAACCCTTCCCTAGAAAGGGGCTTGATTCCTACCTAGATAAGGCCAAAGTGCAAGAAATTGTAATGCTTTTTATGATGCTTTATAAAGGCAAGGGAAAAAAGCTTTACCATTTCAAAGGAATTGTAAAGATGGCAATCCTTTTCCTCCATCTTGATTGTGTAATCATCTTGTAGGAACATAAACCTAAGGCATAAAGATGGAAATGGACACCACAATCCAGAAAAAGAAGGGATTTAGGAGTGATAAGTTAGGTTGAACACTACAAGAAGAGTTAGTTTTTAATAAGTTCTTTAGTTTTTAAAAGAACTGAAGGAGAAAATTCTCACATTTATTTTCACTAATGTTCTTTTTTCTCTTTTTTAACAATGCAAATAGACTTATTTATGAGCTAAATTAATAACCCATACCTTAGAGTTAATGACAAACTTTGTAAATAAGCTAACAACAATCTACTCCTATTTGTTTTAGGAGTTGCCCTATTTTATAATAAACTCCTATTTAGGAGTGGAGTTTATTGTAACCTTAACTCATTAAGTACTCTAATCAAATTAATAAGGCCTTGGACCACATTAAGATATGTTTTTCCACCCATCAAGCTTGAATTAGCTTTTTTTGGAACAAATTTATCAATTAGGTTACTAATTGCTTCTTTCATCCTTTTAGCTCTTGAACATTTTATTGGTCCCTCTTAAATGCTCCATGGATCCTAGAAAGCCCTCCATGCATTAACTTCTCCATGGATCTCATCATTTCCCCTTCCCTTAAAAGGTTTCATCCTCAAATTATTACTTGCATCAAAAGGAGAAAGATTATAAATATCAAATGTTGCATTCACATTATACTCACTAAAAAGGTCCAACTTGTAGGCATTGTCATTAATTTGTGCCACAACTTAAAATGGGCCATCTCCTCTAAGCTATAACTTTAAATGCCTCTAAGCCAAGAACCTTTCCTTGTGCATATACACCCAAACTCAATCACTAGGTTTAAATACCACCTTCTTTATCCCTTTGTTGGCATGGGATGCATATTGCTATGTTCATTTTGCAATTTTTTGTCACACCTTCTCATGCAACTTCTTCACCATTTTGGCCTTGTGTTCACTATCTAAGCTAACATATCATTAACAAGTAAAAGCATTAAATTTGAAGGAGTCAAAGGATTTAAACCATACACAATTTCAAATGGAGAGTAACTAGCAGTAGAATGAACACTTTTATTATATGCAAACTCTACGTGTAGCAAACAATCTTCCCATGTTTTTAAATGTTTTGAGGAATGCATCATATTGAATCCCTTGGTTTTAATATCTAAGCACAAAGCATGTATGAGATTAGGATCTAAGAGAAAGAGTAATGTTAGGGTAATAAGAAAAATAAATAGGTCCATCACTCATATTAGATTTTGTTACTCTTAATAAGGAGTCAAAAAACCTATTCTGTCTTTAGTCTCTAACATAAAATATGGTAGAGTTATTTAAACCTAATATTGTGGCCAGCTTCAAAGCTACTTGAATCATGCCAATATGGGGAAACTTATTTTTCCTCTAGTCTGAACTAATAAGTTCTTGGGATAGCAAGAAAAAAAAATTATTATAACCTTGAAATAAGGGTAAAGCTTCTTCAATTGTTTTAATAACATCATCAAATTTAGATAAAAAAAAAACTACCACTCAATATATATGTGTGACAATGAGGATGATGATAATTTCTAATTCTAAAATTAAATATCATTTGTATTTTCATTGATAATAATTTTTTTATTTTTACTATTAGAGTGCTAACTTTGGTGAAGTTTATCCATATGTGCCATAGAATTACTATTAGTGGTTTACACCTAAAACATTCAATGCTTAGCCATAGCTCACACAAGCTAAAAATGAAAATAGATCTTAGATTTCAACTACAACTTATAATGGATACTTCATTAGGTTTAGCTCTAATACTCTAATTTCATATTAAGAAGGACTAATACCTTTAAAATACTTTTCAAAAACAATAGAAGTACTAAACACTATTGATTAAAGTAAGCTTGTTATTAAATACAAGCTATCATAAGTTGTTATTTGTAATGATGGTATATGTTTAGAAATTCCTTTCATGATGATTAAAATTCTATCACAAGATTTCATATTAGGAAATCATTTCTTACACATGCTATACCCAATAAATAAAATAGATGATGATGCATAAATGCAGAGACTAATAGAAAGCTTAATAGCTTTAAATTTACTTCCATTCTACAATATAAAGAAATTGAATTGATTTAGAAAAAGATTTAAAGGAATGAAAAACTCATTAGGTTTCTAACTAATGAAATTACTTACAAGTATTTATAATAGAAACTTAAAACTCCCTTTAATTAGAAGAAGATTCAAGGAATTTATGAAAAAAAAGAATCAAAAAATGAAAAGGTCATCTCATTGTTTGAGAATTAAGCCATTAAATATCTTTAAGGGAAAGCTAATCAAGATCAAAGACTCATTTACTTGATTGAACTCAATGGGTTCCAAGTACCAAAGGTTTGCAAACATGCTTGTTCCAATGGATTTAATGTTTTATGGAGACACAAAAGTTAATTTTATCCTCATTTTGTATAAATGAGTCATTGCAATGAAAGGAGAAGTCTTGTTATCAAAAACTAAAGAGAGTCTCATTATTCAGGAATTAAACCATTCAATACCTATAAGGAAAGCTAACAAATATCAATGACAACTTGATGGAATTTAATGGATTTAATGCACCAAAGATATACAAATGAGCTTGTAGCTATGAATATAATGTTTGCTATTAACACAAAAGATAATTATGAGATCATTTTGTGTGAATGAGTCCTTGCAACAAAAAGAGAAGTCTTGTTATCCAAAAATGAAGAGATGGTCTCATTGTTTGAACATTAATCCATTGAATACCCATAAGGAAAGCTAAAGATCAATTAATAATTTACTTGATGGAATTCAATGGGTTTAATGTACCAAAGGTGTGCAAGCATGCTTAATCACATGAATATAATGTTTATGTAGACAAAAATGTTAATTTCACCATTAATTTGTGTAATTGAGTCCTTTCAATGAAGGAGGGAGCCAATGAAGGAGGGAGCCTTGTTAGCTAGAAATGAAAAGAAGGCCTCAATATTCAAGAATTGAAGCACTCAATATATATAAGAAATGGTAATTGAGACCAATCACACCTTTCTTTGATGTAATTAAGTGGATTTAGAAAACCAAAGATGTACAAATGAGCTTGTTGTAAAGAATATAATGATTATTATTGGCACAAAAATTAATTACAAGATCATTTTGGGTGAATTAGCCCTTGTAACAAAAGAGAAGTCTTGTTATCAAAAAATGAAAATATAGTCTCATTGTTTAGGAATAAAACCATCAAATACCTATAAGGAAAGCTAATCAAGATCAATGACTCTTTAAAACCATCAAATACCTATAAAGAAAGCTAATCAAGATCAATGACTCTTTTACTAGTTGGAATTCAATGCATTTAGAATACCAAAGGCATACATATGTGCGTGTTCTAAAGAATAAAATGTTTTATGTAGACATAAAAGTTATTTTCACCATCCTTTGACCAAGCGATTGTTGAGATCCATGATGCAAGATTCTTAAGATAGCTTAAAGGTTGGTGGGATCACATACTCACTCTAGCTAACAACAATAGTATTTTCCAAGCTATCAAGAGAGATGTTCATGGTGAACCTCTCCTTGATAATAACCATTAAACAATCCCTAATGTTGTGGCCAGTCTTATATTTCCATAACAAAGCACTTTGCATAATTGGTAATCCATCTCAACTAAAGGATAAGAACATTGAACTCTTATCCAATCTTGAATGCAAATATTTGCATAATTTATGTTGGCACAATGATATGTTTCTAACATGTGTCATGTAATAGGACAATGTGAATCAAGTTTTCTAGAAAGAAAAGTCTTTGGTAGGATTACCAAGACTACTCAACAATAAGGTAAGATCTAAACTATAAGCTTAGTATAATGGTCAATTTCCTTATCATTAGTTGACTTATAGTGAACTGATAAGCATTGTCTAGAAAGAAGGACTGCAAATCTATATAGATGTAAAGCTTCAAAAATAGATCAAGTGGGAATAAAAGCAAACTTGAAGGGAGTTAGGATCCTTTTGTCCCCAATTTGATGATAATCTTTATCAAAAAGAAAAGACCTAAAGAAAGTATAGGCCTAATACCAAATTAAAAAATGCTTTTTACTTAAAATCTAAGCCCAACCAACACCAACAATCTTCTAAGCCCAAAACAACTTTTAGGCCAAAACTTAATAACCCTAAACAAACAAAAGCCTTGACATCCATATATGCCAATTATAACTATTGTAAGCTTGGTCCTATGTCTAGATACTATGAACTTCACAAAAAAACTCTAAGCCCTTGAACTACATGATATAGTTCAAGCCCAACTATAGGCATTGTTAGTTAAAACCTCAAAAGCTAGTGCTTCTGAACTATCTTGCAAGGATGAAGTTGTTCTCTAAGTTGATGAACTTAAAGCCTCTTTTGAAATAGGGTTAAAAGAGAAAGGTAAGTGTCTTAACATGTGATCAAGAGCAAATCCTTAAGATACTTGATACATTTATCAAGCTAAAGCCTAATTTCTACAAAAGCTCCTTGAAAGCCCACCAACTTCAAATCCAAACCCATTACATCAATCCATCCAAGTTCCTTATAATCTTAAAGATGTTCTAAAAGGGTTTGACCAAATATAAAGGTTATGGATCAGCTAGAATGTTTTAAAGCCCAA
This sequence comes from Rhizophora mangle, assembly GCA_037832345.1. Classification (NCBI taxonomy): domain Eukaryota; kingdom Viridiplantae; phylum Streptophyta; class Magnoliopsida; order Malpighiales; family Rhizophoraceae; genus Rhizophora; species Rhizophora mangle. The sequence goes on from JBAPLJ010001378.1 coordinate 203,239, forward strand.
CAAAATGAGAAGTTATGTTAGAAAGATATGATGAGTCAATCTCATTGTTAAGTAATTGAACCACTCAATACCTATAAGAAAAGCTTATCAAGATCAATGACTCCTTTGTTTGATGGAATTCAATGGATTAAGAGTACCAAGGGCTTACAAACATGTTTATTATAATGAATTTAATGTTTAGTGTTGACAAAAGTTAATTACAAGATCATTTTGTGTGAATAAGTCCTTGTTAGGAATGAAGGAGCCTTATTAGTAGGAAATGAGCCACTTAATCAATGTAAGAAAAGCAAATCAAGATTAAAAAAAAATTGTTACAGTGAATATAATGTTTGTGTGGACGCAAAAGTTGGTTTTAAGATCATTTTATGTGGATGGCTTCTTACAATGGAATGAGTAGCAATTTTAGCAATAAACAAAGTGATATTCTCAGCCTTCATGTGATGAGTCATTCCAACCTTGTGAGAAAACCTAATCATGATCAATTATGCCTATGTTTGATGGACTTTAATGGATTCAGACTACCAAAGTTGTATTGATGTGCTTGGTGCAAGGAATCTAATGTTTGGCGTACATATAAAAATTCATTTCATGATGATTTTGTGTGAATAACTCTAGAGAATGAAAGAAGTTGCCTTCTTAGCAAGAAATGAAGTGATAATCTAATCTTTCACGCAATGAACCATTCCAACCATGTATAAAAATCCAATCAAGATTAAGGACCTCAATGTTTGGTGGATTTCAATTGATTTATCTAGGCTACCAAAATTTTACATTTGACTTAAACAAGGAATCTAATGTTTGGTGTAAATACTAAATTTAATGTCATGATCATTTTGTCTAAAAGAGTCTTTGCAATAAAAAGAGGAGACATATTAGTATGAAATGAAGTAAGGTCTTATCCTTTAGGAATTGAATTATCCTTTAGGAATTCAACCATTCAATTCTTAGAAGAATAGCTTTTCAAGATCAATGACTCATGATTATTTTTTCTAAATGAGTCCTTTCAATGAAAGAGGAAGCCATATTAGCATGAAATGAAGGTCATACCCTTTAAGATTGAACCATTCAATCCTTGGAAGAATAGCTAATCAAGATCAATGAGTCCTTTGTTTGATAGACTTGAATGGATAGATTGTCAAAGGTGTATTCATGTGCATTTCACAAAGAATCTAAGGTTTGTTGTAGACAAAATGATTCATTTCATGATCATTTGTCTTGATGAGTCCTAGAAACTAAAGGACAAGACTTATTAGCAAGAAATGAAGTGGAGGTCTCATTTTTTACAAATGAGCTTATTGCAATGAATATAATATTTTGTGTTGACACAAATGTTAATTTTGCCATCATTTATTGTAAATTTTTCCTTCCAATAAAAATCAGGTCTTATCATGTGAAATTAAAGAGACAGTCTCATTATTTGGGAATCAAAGTAGTCAATACCTATAACAAAAACTAATAAAAAACAAACACTCATTTTACTTGATGGAATTCAGTGGGTATAGAGCACTAAAGTTTTGCAAGTGTGCTTGTTCCAATGATTGTAATGTTTTGGGTAAACACAAATGTGCTTTTAGGTATTAAGTGTTTCAATTCCTAAATAATGAGATTATCTCTTCATTTCAAACTAACAAAGCTCCTTCTTTTATTGCAAGCACTCATTTACACAAAATATGTATAAGAAATGCTAATCCAAACCAATCACACTATTTCTAATAGAATTCAATATTTAGTGTACCAAGGATGTATAAATGAGCCTATTGCAATGAATATATTGTATGTTGTTGACACCAAAGCTAATTAAGAGATCTTTTTGTGTGAATGAGTCCTTGCAACTATGTAAGGGTCTTTGTTAGCTATAAATGAAGAGATAGTCTCATTGAGGAAATGAAACACTAAATATGTATTTAAAGTGATAATCTAGACCAACAAAACCCTTTTTTTTTTTATGAAATTCAATGGATTTAAAGGACCCAAGAGGTACCAATAAGCTTGTTGCAAAGAATATAATGTTTTGTGTAGACATTAATGTTAATTTCACTATCATTTTGTGTAAATTTGTCCTTCCAATGTAAAGTGAAGTCTTATAATGAAAAATTGAAGAGATAGTCTCATTGTTCACGAATTAAACAATTCAATACCTATAAGGAAAGGTGATAAATATCAATGACTCATTTCACTTGATGGAATTCAATAAGTATAGAGTACCAAAGGTGTGCAAACATGCTTATTCCAATGAATATAATATTTTGGGTAGACACAAATGTGCTTATATGTATTGAGTGTTTCAATTCCTAAATAATGAGATTGTCACTTTATTTCTAACTAACAAAGCTTTGTTATTCATTGCAAGCACTCATTTAAAAAAAATATGTATAAGAAATGGTAATCTAGACCAATCACACCTTTTTTTTTTTGATAAAATTCAATGGATTTAGAGTACTAAAGAAGAAGAAATGAGCTTGTTGCAATGAATATAATGTTTTGTGTAGACACAAAAGTTAATTAAACTATCTTTTTGCATAAATTTGTTCGTCTAATGAAAAGTGGAGTCTTGTCATGAAAAATTGAAGAAATAGTCTCATTGTTTAGGAATTAAACAATTCAATACCTATAAGGAAAGATAATAAAGACCAATGACTCATTTTACTTGATGGAATTCAATGGGAACAAGGTATCAAAAGTTGCACAAATGTGTTTGTTCCAATGAATATAATGTGTTATGTAGACTAAAATGTGCTTATGCATATCAATTGCTTCAATTCCTAAATAACAAGCTTGTTTCTTCCTTTTAAAATAACATGGCTTCTTCATTTGATGAAAGCACTTATTTTCACAAAATATGTATGAGAAATGATGATCTAGACCAATCATGCTAGTTTTTGATTAAATTCACTAAAGATGTACAAATGAGCTTGGTTCAATGAATATAATGTTTTATGTTGACACAAATGTTAATTTCATCATCATTTTGTGTAAATTTGCCCTTCCAATGATAAGAGAAGTCTTGTTATGAAAAATTAAAGAGGAAATCTCATTGTTTAGGAATTAAGCGATTCAATACTTGAAAGGAAAGATAATAAAGATCAATGACTCATTTTACTTGATGGAATTCAATGCATACAGAGTACTAAAGGTGTGCAAATGTGCTTGTTCCAAAGATTATAAGTTTTATGTAGGCACAAACATGCTTAGATGTATTGAGCATTTCAATTCCTAAATAAAAAGATTGTCTCTCCATTGTTTACTATCAAAGCTCCTTCTTCCACTCATTTACACAAAATATGTATAAGAAATTATCATTTAGACCAATTACACCACTTTTTGATGGAATTCAATGAATATAATGAAGGAAGGAGCCTTGCTAGCTAGAAATAAAGTGATTGTCACATTTAGGAATTGAAACCTTAAATATGTACTTGAAAAGGTCATATAGACAAATCACACTTTTTATGAAATTCAATGAATTTAGAGTATAAAAGGTTTACAAAAGAGCTTATTGTAATGAATATAATGTTTTGAGTAGACAAAATTGATAATTTTATCATTAATTTTTTGTAAATTTGTCCTTCCAATGATAAGAAAAGTTTTGTTAAGAAAAATTGAAGATGTAGGCACATTGCTTAGGAATTAAACCATTCAACAGTTGTTAGGTAAGCTAATACAGATCAATGCCTCATTTTAAATGGTGGAATTCAATGGGTACAGAATACCAAAGATGTTCAAACAGGCATGGTTACAAGGTTTTGGGTAGACACAAAGATGCTTATATGTATTGAGTATTTCAATTCCTAAATAATAAGACTAACTTTTTATTTCTAACTAACAAAACTCATTCTTTTGTTGCAAGCACTCATTTACACAAAATATGTGTAAGAAATGGTACTCTAAACTAATCACACCATTTTTTGATGGAATTCATTGGATTTAGTGTACCAAAGATGTACAAACAACCTTATTGCAATGAATATAAAGTTTGTTGTTGACACAAAAGTTAATTATGAGATCATTTTGACTAAATGAGCCCTTACAACAATAGAAGTAGCCTTGTTAGCTAAAAATGATGAGATTGTCTCATTCAAGAGTTGAAACACTAAATACATATTTGAAACAGTAATCTACACCAATCACACCTTCTTTTTTTTTTTGGATGAAATTCAATACATTTAAAGTACCAAAGATGTACAAATGAGTTTATAGCAATAAATATAATGTTTTATGTAAACATAAATTTTGATTTCATCATCATTTAGTGTAAATTTGTCGTTCAAATAAAATGAGAAATCTTGCTATGAAAAATTGAACAAATAGTATCATTGTTCAAGAATTAAATCATTCAATACCAATAAGGAAAGATGTGCAAACATGCTTTATTCCAATGAAAGTAATGTTTTGAGAAGACACAAACATGATTATATGTATTGAGTGCTTCAATTCTTGAATAATGAGAACATCTCTTCATTTCTAACTAACAAAGCTTCTTCTTTCATTGCAAGCACTCATTTACACAAAAAATTGAACCAGAAAAAATGGTAATATAGACCGATCACACCAATTTTTGAAGGAATTCAATGGATGTGGGGGACCAAAGATTTACAAGCAAGCTTTTTGCTATGATTATAATGTTTTGTGTAGATATAAATGTTAATTTCATCATCATTTTGTATAATTTGTCCTTCCAATGATAAAAAAATTCTTATTATGAAAAATTGGCTTGGGAATTAAACCATTCAATACTTGTAATTGATCAATGACTCATTTTACTTGATGGAATTCAATAGATTTAATGTACCAAAGGTGTAAAAATGAGCTTGTTGCAATAAATATATTATTTATTGTGGACACAAAAGTTAAGTTTAAGATCATTTTGTGTGAATGAGTCTTCATAATGAAGAATGGAGCCTTGTTAGCTAAAAATGAAGAGATGGTCTCATTCAAGAATCAAAACTCTCAATTCATATTTTAAAAGGTAATCTAGACCAAATATACCTTTGTTTTAGATGAAATTCAATGAATTTAGTGTACCAAAGATGTACAAATGTTAATTTTGCCATCATTTTGTGTAAATTTGTCCTTCCAATGAAAAGAGAGGTCTTGTTATGATAAATTGAAAAGGTAATCTCATTGTTCTGGAATTAAACCACCTAGTACTTATAAGGAAAGCTAATAAAGATTAATGACTCATTTTACTTTATTAAAATTCAATGGGTATGGAGTACCATAGATGTGCAAATATGCTTGTTTCAATGATTATATTATTTTGTGTAGACACAAACATACTTTTATTTATCAAGATTTTCAATTCTTGAATAATGAGATTATCCCTTCATTTCTAACTAACAAAGCTCCTTCTTTCATTAGAAATAAAGGAATATAACGAGATAGAGGAAAAAGTAAAAGTGTTATTTTACTCTTCTAAAAATACCTCAAAAAGAAATTGGTTTTTTATGACCTTTAATCAAGGACAACAAAAACTTTAGCATAAAAGGCATAAAAAATATATTGCAAAAATGGGTATTATTGATATTTTAACTTATATTCAAAATATTTGTAATATTCAATGAAAACTTTTTCCTAATTTTTTGGCATAAAAAAATTGCCTAATCCTTGAAAAAGCTTACCAAGACTATTTAACCCAAAAGAGCAAAAGGGTTAATAATATTTGCCCTCTTGCTTTAAATCATTCATTAAAAATTAAGGAAAGTGAGGTTATTGATTTGCCATGTAAGGCCAAAGCTATGACCAATGTTGTAAAATAGTAAGACAATTATACTAATTTGTATGTTAATCAATGGGCTCTTAAAATCATTAGAATAGAGGGAAAAGTTGAAGAAATATTTCACAAATAGGACTCTATTCCTAAGCCTCTAGTTAATTAGAAATAAAAAAAAGGGTTTTATCTAAAGATATTAACTATAAAATGACCAACAATAGTTCTAAAAAAATAGAACTAGTGGAGGAAATAGTTAAACAACTTAAAAGCCTTGGTCTAAAAGAGAGAGAAGCTATTGTCCTAGACAAAGATAATAAATCTAACAATAAAGGTGAAAATATTAAAGAAGACTTAGAAGAGTTAGATCAACTTCAATAAATGTTCTTATTAGAACAATAACTAGCAGTCCTTCACATGCAAAGGAACCTCTTTCTATTAATAAAATAACCTTTAATAAGGTCCCTACTATGTTATGCTATCCGAGATCAATATATGTTGACCTCTTATTGGAAGAAAAATTAGAGCATAATTATGTTCAATATGATGGTAGTGGTATAGTTGAATGGAATCTTGATGGTGTGATTGAACATCAGATTCTAATCTTGTTACATTACAAAATGATGTTTGTAACTGCTGCCAAAACAAAGAATAATTCTAACCCTCATTTTGCTCAAATCATAACAAGTGGGTTTACTAAATGGCTTAAAGGCTAGTGGGAATTTTATTTATCTAATAAGGTGAAAAATCAAATTCTTTTTGCTATAACACCAAAAGTGAGAATAATGATCTCTAATTGTGTTAATACACTAATTTATACAATCACCAATCATTTTATTGGTACTACCATTTTATTAATAGACAAGACATATGAATAACTCATTAATTTGAGATGTCCTAACTTGTCTCATTTTAAGTGGTATAAAGATGTATTTTCTCTAGGGTCTTTACTCAAGAAGATAGTCAAAGTATTTTTTAGAAAGAAAAATCTCTCTATGTTACCTACCCCATTTGCTAAGAGAGTTAAAACTAGGCTTAAAGCCAATCATTCTACAATAATTGATTATAATCATTGCACCTATGGTGAACTAGCTGCTAAAGCAATCACCAAAGGAATTAAACTCTATAATGAAATTAAACTACATAAGTAGCTACAAAATGAGAAATCTCATGGTAAAAGGGCTTTGTGTAGTTCTTGCAAGCAAATAGGTTATCCATGCATAAAATATCTCAATAAACCAAAAAAGAAGGTTATCAACCTTTTGTGAAATGAAAAATTTTTATGAGAAGAAAGGAATAGTGCAAAAAAAAATGCCTATAAAGCCAAAACCAAAGAAAACAATTGTTTGCTATAAATGTGGCAAAATAGGGCACTATTCAAATAAGTGCAAAACAAAGCAAAAAGTTCAAGAGTTAAATCTTGATAAAGGTCTTAAAAAATCCTTGATGCACATTTTCTAGGTAAAAAGTGATTCTAATGAATCAAATTTAGAAATTGAAGTTCTTGAAGAAGATAATTCTTTTGAGTTTGATTTAGACACTAGCTACAAAGGAAAATGGGATCCCTATCAAGCTATGTGTAAGTATAATGGCTTATTAGTCTCAACAAAAGTTGATATCATTTTGGATCTTATGAATAAAATTCCAATCCCCAAAGACAAACAAGAACAACTAGAAAAATATTTACATCTAACAAAAAATCATGCTAGTTTTAGCCAACAAATTATTGAAACAAAAGAAAGTTATAGTTTAAAAATTGTCATACATATAATAAAAGAAAGCACTTCTAGCATTAAAACTAGAGAGGAACCAACAATTATGGAGCTTAAAGTTGACATTAAAGAATTAAAAATTAAGCTTAGAAAATTAAAAAATAGGATTATTATCCTAGAGACTATTACTAAAGATAAAGAAGAAAGTACTCTAGATCTACCAGACACTTCATTGAAAGAAGATGAGTTAGAAACTCTTTAATATGTTAATCTTATTGATAGGGTTATGGGTAATAATAAGAATGTTATGCCCTTTGAATTAAAAAAAATACTCTTTCTAAATTTTAAAAATTTATGAACAAAATATTTAATACTTATTTAGCATTTACTCTTGCTTATATTGATGATATATTGTCTTTTTCTAATACCATCAAACAACATTTTAAGCATTTAAATATTTTCTTGAATATCATGAAATGGGTAGGTCTAGTTGCTTTTCTAAAAAAATGAAGTTGTTTCAAACCAAGATTTGCTTCCTTGGTCACTTCATTGAAAATGGAATTATTATACCCATAAATCAAGCAATTAAGTTGCCTTTAAATTTGTGGATGAAATTAGGGACAATCTATGATTGCAATGATTTTGGAAGTTTGAATTGTTTTTCAAAATTTTATAAAGACTTAGCTTATGACAATAAACCCTTATTTGAAAGGCTTAAAAGGAATCCTCCAATCTAAATGGATCACCATAACTTTCTTGTTATTACAACAAAAATACAAGTTCAATCAGCAATGAATTCTTTGATATGTGTAAAAATCCCTACTACTTTCTAGAGTGGGAATAAACATAGTATGGAATTGCCTTATCAATTGACATTTAATGAAGTCAAATTTTTACCAAAGCCAAGCCCATTGCTTTAAGGCCTAGAGATTTAGAAATTTGTAAAACAAAAATTATTGAACTCTTAAAGAAAGGCTGATTAAAAAAAGTAATAGCCTTTAGAGTTGTCTTGCATTTTAAGTTGAAAATGCAACTAAATTAGAATAAGAAGTTCCAAGATTGGTAATTAATTACAAACCTTTAAATATGGTTTTACACTAGATTAGGTACCTAATACCTAATTAAAAGTATTTACTAAACTAGCTTTATGAAGCTAAATTTTTTTTCAAATTTTGATATGAAATTTGGTTATTGGCCAATCTAAATTGCATAAGGAATTGAAACAAAGAAAGTTTTCCAAGAAGAAATGAATTGACGATTTCATTCTTCTAGAATTGAACTGCTCAATACCTATAAGAAAGGATAATCATGTTCAATTACTCTTTTGTTTGATGGAAATTAATGGATTTGTAATGTGAATGTCATAAGGTAGGTATTGTAGTGATTAATATAATGTTTACTTCATGCACTAATGATAATTTCATAATCAATTTGTGTGAATGAGACCTTACAACTAAGTGAGAAAACTTATTAACAAGAAATGAAATGGCAATTTTATTCTTTTAGAATTGAACCATTCAATACCTACAAGAAAGGATGATCATAATTAATTATTCCTTTGTTTGATGGAATTCAATAGATTTAGAGTCCCAAAGTCATAAGGTTGTTATTGTTATGAGTAATATAAAGTTTGGTGCATACACCAATGTTAATTTTATGATTTATGAATGAGTCCTTGCAACTAAGAGCGAAAGCTTGTTAACAAGAGATTAAGCAATAGCTTCTTCTTGAATTAAACCATTCAATAGCTACAAGAAAGGATGATTATGATGAAGGAATTTGATGGATTTAGAGTGTCATAGTTGTAAGGTCATTATTGTCATGATAAATATAATGTTTGGCACATACAATAAACCCAAAAGCCTAGTTCACATTAACAAAAATACAAATTCAACCATGTTGGGATATCATTAAAACTTGCTACCCATTTGGTTTTAAACAACTCAGGAATTATCTATGTAAGTGAAAAACAACACAATCATTTTCATGACTCCTTATTAGAAGTAGTTCAATCAAGTTTAAGTCATGGACCTATTTGGTTCTTATGTTTTCCAAACTCTACATTGTCATATTTAAGCATGGAATTGTGATATTCATAACATTTAGAAGGAGTCTTGTTAGTTAGAAATGAAAAGATGGTCTTGTTCTTCAGGAATTGAAACACATAATACATATAAGAATAAATAATCTAGACCAATCACACCTTTTTTTGATGGAATTCAATGGATTTAGAGCACAAAAGATGTACAAATGAGCTTATTGCAAGGAATATAATGTTTATTGTTAACACAAAAGTTAATTATGAGATCATTTTGTGTGAATGAGTCCTTATAATGAGAAGAGAAGTTTGTTATTAAAAAATGAAATGATGGTCTCATTGTTTAGAAATTAAACCATTCAATACTTATGGGGAAAGCTTGTTTGCTTGTTCCAAAGAATACAATGTTTTATGTAGGCATTGTATAAACGAGTCCTTACATTGAAGGAAAGAGCCTTGTTAGCTAGAGATGAAGAGATGGTCTCATTATTTAGATAGTGAAACACTTAATATGTTTAAGAAAAATGTAATCTAGACTAATCACACTATTTTCTTGATGAAATTCAAAGGATTTAGATCACCAAAGATGTAGAATTGAGTTTGTTGTAATAAATATCATGCTTGCTATTAACATAAATTATAATTACAATATCATTTTGCATGAATTTGTCCTTACAATGAAAAGAGAAATCATGTTATCAAAAAATGAGGAGAGGATCTAATTGTTCCAAAATTAAACCTTTCAATATCTATAAAGAAAGCCAATGAAAGATCTATTACTCATTTAATTAATAGAATTCAATGGGTTCAGAGTATTCAAGGTGTGTAAACATGCTTGTTCCAATCATTATAATGTTTTATGTTAGCACAAATGTTAATTTCACCATCATTTTATGTAAATGAGTCCTTGCAATGAAGGAGAGAGCCTTATTAGCTAGAAATGAAAAGAAGGTCTTATTATTTAAAAATTGAAACATTAAATAGCTATAAGAAAGCTAATCAAGATCAAACTAACCTCTATTTCAAGGAATTCTATTGGTTAGTGTTCCAAAGATATATAATGAGCTTCTTACAAAGAATATAGTGTTTACTATTGACACAAAAGTTAATTATGAGATTGCTTTTTGTAAATGAGTTCTTGTAGTGAAAGAGAAATTTTTATCAAGAAATGAAGGGATGGTCTTATTATTGAGGAATTAAACCATTTAATTCCTGTGAAGAAAGCTAATTAAGATTAATGACTCATTTGCTTGGCAGAATTTAATGAATTTAGAGCATTAAAGATGTACATACGTGCTTGTTCCAATGAATAGAATGTTTTATGTAGTCACAAGAGTGAATTTCACCATCATTTTGCATCAATAATCCTTGCAATGAAGGAAGGAGCTATATTAGCTAGAAATGAAGAGAATGTCTCATTACCCAGGATTTTAAACTTTTAATAGGTATAAGAAAAGCTAATTGAAAATAACCAAAGCTTTGTTTGATGGAACTTAATGGATTTAGAGAACTAGAGATATGCAAACAAGCTTGTTGCAAAGAATATAATGATTTTTGTTGACACATAAGTTAATTATGACACATAAGTACTTGCAATGAAAAAGAAGCTTTGTTATCAAAAAATGGAAGGTAGTCTCATTGTTTGAGAATAAACCGTTTAATATTTGTAAGGAAAGTTAATCAAGATCAATGACTCATTTACTTGACGGAATTCAATAAGTTTAGAGTACCAAAGGTGTGCAAAAGTGTCTATTCCAATGAATAAAATGTTTCATGTAAACAAACTTGTTAATTTCACCATCATTTTGTGTAAATGAGTCCTTACAACAATGGAAGGAGCCTTATTGGCTAGAAATGAAGAGACTATCTCATTATTTTAGAATTGAACACTCAATGCACATAAGAAAAGGTAATCTAGACCAATTAGATTTTTTTTTGATGAAATTCAATGGATTTAGAGTACCAAAGTTGTACAAACAAGATTATTGCAAAAAATATATTGTTTATTGTAGAGACAAAAGTTAATTATAGATCAATTTGTGTGAATGAGTTCTTGTAACAAAAGAGAAGTCTTGTTAGCAAAAAATAAAGAGATGGTATCATTGTTTGAGAATTAAACCATTAAATACCTACAATGAAAGCTAATTAACATTAATGACTTATTTGTTTCATGGAATTTAATTTATTTAAAGCACCAAAGTCATACATGCATGCATGCTTGTTCTAATGAATAGAATGTTTTTTGTAGAAGCAAAAGTCAATTTCACCATCATTTTGGGTAAATGAGTACTTATAAGAAAGAAAGGAGCCTTATTAGCTAGAATTTAAGAGAAGGTCTCATTATTTAGGATTTGAAAATTTCAAAAGGTATTGGAAAAGCTAATTGACATCAATCAAAGCTTTATTTTTTAAAGGAATTCAATGGAGAGTATCAATGATGTACAACCTAGCTTGTTTCAAAGAATATGATGTTTACTACTGACACAAAAGTTAATTACAAGATCACCTTTTGTGAATAAGTCCTTTCAATGAAAAGTGAAGCCATGTTATCAAAAAATGAAGCGACATTTTAATGTTTGAGAATTAAATCATTCAATATTTGTAAGAAAAGCTAATTAAGATCAATGATTCATTTACTTGGAGGAATTCAATAAGTTTAGAGTACCAAAGGAGTGCAAACATGCTTTCTCCAATGAATATAATGCTTTATGCAGACATAAAAGTTAATTTCACCATAATTTTGTGTAAATGAGTCCTTGTAACAAAGGAAGGAGCCTTGTTGGCTAGAAATGAAGGGACAATCTCATTATTTAGACATTGAAACACTTAATACATATAAGAAATGTTAATCTAGACCAATTAGACTTGTTTTTGATGGAATTCAATGGATTCAAAATACCAAAGTTGTACAAATGAGCTTGTGACAAAGAATATAATGTTTATTATTGACTTTAAAGTTAATTGCAAGATCATTTTATGTGAATGGGTCCTTGCAACCAATGAGAAGTCAAGTTATCAAAAAATAAAGGGATAGTCTAATTATTTGAGAATTAAACCATTCAATACCTATAAGAAAAGCCAATAAACAATGCTAAATAATTCAAACACAAAATACACAATTTTCAAACACACAATACATAAGACATAAAACTAGATTTAGTTAAAGAAAGCTTGAGAGAAAAGGGACTTACATGAATGTAGCTTTCATCAAATGACACTTCAAGCTTATTGATTGTTTTGGAGTAAGTTTACTTATGAGGAAAGAAAGTTATGCCTTCTCCATGGGATACTCCTACTTGTGTCTAAAGTCTATGCTAACAAACAAATACATGATAAAAGTTTTCTTTATAAAGTATAATGTATTTTTATAAAATTAGATTTTATACTGTGGCTTTATATAATGGCTTTATAAAAGCATTTTGTCCATTTTGTCCCCCTTCACAACTCATACAGATCTTTTGAGACTTGCATAATATCATCTTGTTGAGTGTGTTGATTGGACTCTTTTGCTTGACTACTCGACCAATGCTTTAAGCATTCAAGTTGAAGTCTTGACAACTAGAGGAGCAGGTCTTACAATGTTGATTCCTAAATTAATAACTCCTTTAGTAGTGTAAACTCCTTTGCAAAAATTGTCAAATTTTTCCCACCATCGAATGTTAATCCTTTGAACAAGCCATGGTACATGCTAAGTACTTTCTCCTAGGATATTCACCTATTTGGAAATGATATTATAGTCCCATTTGTTGATCCATAGATCATGATACAAGACATCAAAATTTAAGATTTTATTCCTCAAGTCGAGATTCTTTTTACAAAATTATTCATAAATAGTTTTTACTCTTAAAGGGAATGTAATGGAATGTGATCCCCATTTAAGGAACCATATTTTAAACCAAGTGGGAAATTTAACCTTATTATGAGGAGATTAATATGAAGAAACCAACTATATTTCTTTTGTAGGGTTTTGTAGAATAAAGATCTCTTCTAAGCTTCAATACAGTCAAAATAATTAAAACTTTTAACCTTCCACTAGTTTTTTAAATTCTTCATAGGCTAGCAAATCACTTTGCCATTCATTTTTCTAGAAAGATGATCCTTTTGATTTTAAATTTTGCATATGCCTAATCTTTGGTAGATCCATAACCAATGCCTTATTTAATTGGTTCAATGATCATTGGTCTTGTCTTAAAAAGAATTTGCTAGTAATAATAGTAATCTTTCATGATGGTATAAGGATACATGTTATCTATTAAATAGAATCTTGCAACTTCATGAGGTAGAAGTTAAGCATAGTTGGGTTTAATTGGACACAAGAAGTCTATATAAACTTTGGGATAAAAGAATATGTAAGCTTTTTATTCCTTATTTAGTTGGTGCTCATAAGAATCATTTGATAAAGGATCTAATTCCTTACTACTTGGACTTGATGAACTAAAAGCATCCTTAACCGGTGAAATAATTGACTTTGATGGGGACATAGGCCCTTGTAGTGTAGGCCTCTTACTCATAAAGTGGTACCTTGTAAAAATTCGTGAGTTAGAAAGTCTAGAAAAGAATTTGTAAATATCAAAATCAAAGGCTAATAAAATGTTCCTACCATCTAGCAAAAATTTGTTTGGGGGCTATATTTTTGACATCTTTTAGAAGAACATCTTTAGTAACTTTACAATCAATTCTATTAAGAAATTTTTGATTTAATAAATCTCCTTCAAACTTTTGAATGCACAATACTATAGCAAGAATTTCTTTCTTAATTGTAGAGTAATTAAATCTTTTGTTAGATTTTATAGGCTTGAGGAACAATTAAACATGGAAGTTCTTTAGCCTTTTGTTTTATTTTCTTAACTACTTGTGTATGAATATGTGTCAATTTAGGAGAATTTTTTCTAAGTCTTTCAAATAAAGGTTTAGCATCATAAGCTAATTATTTATAAATTTCTAAAATATAATGTAGGCTTCTTAAAAATCTTTGGAATTGATTTTTGTCTCTAATTTCATTAAGAATTTTAAAAGTAAATTCAATTACTTGATCTTTTGGAATTACACAACCATTTTTGATGAGGTGGCCAAGAAATGTAATCTTGGTTTGGAATAACCTAAGTTTTCCAATAAAGGCTACAAGGCCTACCTTTTACATTACAAATAATAAAATATTTATATGTTTAAGATGGAGAAGGCTTATCATCTAGGTGTTGCTATTTTGTTGAAGAAGGATGTAAAACTTTCTTTTGAAAATATTTTAAGATCCAAAATCATAGTATCTTCTTTGTTAAGACTAATAAGCCTTTGCTTTTCTTCAAGACCTTATAATAACCACATTTTCCCTGACTCAAAATCAAAAGAGTGTTCTTCTAGAATGTCTAATTCTATATCTTTTTGATTTGAATCATTGTCAAATAAGAAAATAGTCAATAATGACCTTTTATGGCCTTTATTAATAGAGAGTTCTTAATTTTGTGTAAATGAGTCCTTGCAATGAAGGAAGGAGCCTTGTTAGCTAGAAATGAAGAGAAAGTCTCAATAGTTAGGAATTGAAACATTAAATAGCTATAAGAAAAGCTAATCAAGATCAAATTGACCATTGCTTTAAGGAATTCAATAGGTTTATTGTACCAAAGTTGTACAAAGGAGCTTGTTGAAAAGAATATAATGTTTACTAGTCACACAAAAGTTAATTTCTTGAACATTTTGAGTGAATGAATCTTTGCAACAAAAGAGAAGTCTTATTATCAAAAAATGAAGAGACAGTCTCATTGTTTAAGCATTAAACCATTTAATACCTATAAAGAAAGCTAATCAAGATTATGTACTCATTTGCTTCATGTAATTTAATGGATTTAGAATATCAAAGACGTACATATGTGCTTGTTCTAATGAATAGAATCTTTCATGTGGACATAAAAGTGAATTTTACCATCATTTTGACTAAATGAGTCTTTATAATGAAGGAAGAAGCCTTGATAGCTAAAACAGAGGAGAAGGTCATATTATTGAAGATTTCAAACCGTCAATATGTATATGAAAAGCTAGTTGACATCAATTAAAGCTTTGTTTGATGGAATTCAATGAATTTAGGGAACCAAACATGTACAAATGAGCTTGTTGCAAAGAATATAATGATTCCTATCAACACAAAGGCTAATTATGAAATCATTTTGTATAAATGAGTACTTACTTGATTAAATTTAAACCATTATATCAATATTTGTAAACCATTCAATATTTGTAAGGAAAGCTAATCAAGATCAATGACTCATTTACTTGATTAAATTTAATAGGTTTAGAGTACCAAAGGAATGCTAATGTGCTTGTTCCAATGAATATAATGTTTTATCTTGATGCAAAAGTTTATTTCACCATCATTTCATGTAAATGAGTCCTTGCAACAAAGGAATGAACTTTGTTGGGTAGAGATGAAGAGGGAATCTCATTATTTAGGAATTTAAACACTTAATACATATAAGAAAAGGTAACCTAGACCAATTAGACCTATTTTTGATGGAATTTAATGGATTTAGAGTATGAAATTTGTACAGATGAGGTTGTTGAAAAGAATATGATGTTTGTTTTCAACATAAGAGCTAATTATGAGATCATTTTGTGCAAATGAGTCTTTAAAATGAAAGAGAAGTCTTATTATTGAAAAATAAAGAGATTGTTTGAGAATTAAAACATTAAACACATATTAGGAAAGCTAATTACAATCAATGACAAATTTGTTTGTTTGAATTTAATGGATTTAGAGTACTAAAAGTTTAAATACATGCTAACTCCAACGCATAGAATGTTTTATGTAGACACAAAAATTAATTTCACTAGCATTTTATGTATATGAATCCTTATAACAAAGGAAGGAGCCTTGTTAGTTAAAAAATAAAGAGATGATCTCATTATTCTTGAATTTAGACACTAAAATATATAAGAAATGCTAAATAGGACTACTAAAACATTTTTTTTTCCATAAACTCTAATGGATTTAGAGTACCAAACATGTAAAAATGAGCTTCTTGCAATGAATACAATGTTTAATGTTGACACAAAAATTAATCACAAGATCATTTTATGTGAGTTCTTGCAACAAAAAATGAAGAGATAGCCTCATTGTTCAAGAATTAAACCATTCAATTCCTATAAGGAAAGCAAATCCATATCAATGTCTCTTGTTATCAAAAATTGAAGACACAATGTCATTGTTTAGGAATTAAACATTTAATACCTATAAAGAAAGCTAATCAAGATTGAAGACTCATTTTGCTTGATGGAATTCAATTAATTCATAATATCAAAGATGTATATACATGCAAGTTGCAATGAATAGAATGTTTTGTGCAAAAAAAACTAAATTGCACCATCATTTCCCATAAATAAGTCTTTGTAATGAAGGATAAAGCCTTGTTAGCTAGAAATCAAAAATGTACATACATGCTTGTTCCAATGAATAGAATGTTTCATGTAGACAAAAACTGAATTTCACCATCATTTTGGGTAATTAGGTCTTTGCAACGAAGGAAAGAGCCTTGTTAACTAGAAATGAAGAGGAGGTCTCATTATTTAGGATTAAAAACCTTCAATATGTATAAGAAAAGCCAATAAAGATCAAAGAAAGCATTTTTTTTTGATAGAATTCAATGGATTTAGAGAACCAAAGATGTGCAAAAGAGCTTGTTACTAAAAGAAGAAAAATGGAAAAAATGCCTCAATATATTTAATTTAGAGAAAAAAAGAGCCTTTGATATTCTAAATCCATTGATGGAATTCCATGGATTTAGAATATCAAAGATGCACATATGTGCTTGATCGAATGAATAGAATGTTTTGTGTAGACAAAAAGTGAATTTCACCATCATTTTGGGTAAATAAGTCTTTGCAACAAAGGAAGGAGCTTTGTTAGGTAGAAAGGAAGAGAAGGTCTTAAGATCAATTAAAGCTTTGTTTGATGGAATTTAATGGATTTAAAGAACCAATGATGTGCAAATGAGTTTGTTGCAAGAATAAAAGGAAAAGGAAAAGTGCCTTAATTTATTCAAAAGGTTTATTAACTTCAAAGAAATTTTTTCCCAATTTTTCAGTGCTTAATAAGTGTCTAGCTCTAGAAAATACTTACCAAGAATATTTGAAAAAAAAAGGGGTAAAAGTGTTAGTAGCATTCATTCTCCACCTTTAAATCTCTCTATTAAAATTGATGATAATGAGATTATTATTTCACCTTATAAGGTTGAAGCAACCACTAATGTTGTTATACAACAAGATAATTATATTAATATTTATCTTCAATTTGTTAGATCTCAACTTATGCGTATTAAGGAAATGCTTGAGGAAATAGCTCAAAATAGGGTTGTTATTCCCAAACCTTTGCTTAAAACAAAAGTAGAAAAAAAAGGTTTTATTTAAACCACTTTCATCAAAAGAAATAAATTACAAAATGGTAGATAAAATTTCAACTAATGCAAAACTATTAAGTGAAATCTTGAAGAGACTTAAAGGTATGCGATTAAAAGAAAGAGAAGCCATAGTGCAAGAAAAATGGGAACATATTAAATTTGAAAGTGAGATAAAAGATTATATAAATCATTTACAAAATATGTTCTTATTAGAATAACAGCCTCTAAAGGATAAACCTTCTCCTTCTTATGTAAAGGAACCTTTTGATATTAATAAAATGACCATTAATAAGGCTCATACAAAATTATATTATCCAAGACCAACACTTGATGATCTTTTATTAAAGGAACAAGTTAAAAATAACTATGTTTAATATTATGGCAATAGTATAGTGGAATGGAATCTAGAAGGTCAAATAAAAGGTTAAATTCTCTTACTATTACATTATATGTTGATGTTTGCAATTGTTGCTAAAACAAAGGGTAATTCTAACCTTGAGATTGCAAAAATAATTACTTGTAGATTTACTAATCAACTTAAAGGTGGGTAGGATTTTTATTTGTCTAAGGAGGCAAAACAACAAATATTTTCTACATAAGACTAAATCTAAAAAATTTCTTTTTAATTATGTTAATATACTTATTTATACTATTTCCAATCATTTTATTTGTATTCCACTTTGCTAGTTGATAAGACTTATGAGCAACTTATTAATTTGCGATACCCTAACTTATTGCACTTTTGGTGGTATAAAGATGTATTATTTACTAGAGTCTTTGCTTAAGAAGATAGCTAGAATATTTTTTGGAAAGAAAAATCTTTTTTAGAGTTACCTACCTTATTTGCAAAAAGAGTTAAGACTCAATTAAAATCCAATAATGCTAGAACTATTGATTATAATCAATATACTCCTAAAGGATTAGCTACAAAAGTAGTAGCTAAAGGAGTTAAAATTTATAATGAATTGAAATTTCATAGGCAATTGCAAAATGACAAAGCTTAAGGTAAAAAAGCTTTAAAAAGCTTTTGTGAGCAAATGGGTTATTCACCCATTAGATATCCTACAAAGCAAAAGAGTAGGAGTTATCACTCTAATATTAAGAAAAAACAATTTCGTGTAAAAGAAAAGGCCCCCATAATTAAAGGACTAGCAAGGAGACCTATTCTATACAAAAGAATTAAAGGACTAGTGAAAGTTTAAAACCTTTAATTATTTTGATTATAAAAAGGCTTTGATATATGAAAACTAGCAAAAGAAATTTAGCTGATGGATTCAAATCCATTTCCCACATGATCTATATGATTTCCTAACTAGTTTAAAATTGGTTCTTTAAATGAAATTTACATCCCATTTCTTTAACCATTAAGGTAAGAACAACTTATGAAAAGTTTTGTGAAGAAAATAATGATATAGAGATATGTTACTTTTATTTGCTTCCTAGTAACTTGTCCCATGGATTGTTAAATGGGATTATATCGTAGTGGTAAAGCATTTTAATATCATGCTCCATGACTCACTAAAAGGATTAATATCCACCAGTGGGGCAAGTTTGATTTTTTCCATGATGGAGTTTATACAACTAAAGGGATTGTTCATATTAACGGATCACACCTTACTACTCATAAGGTTAACCCTTCTCAAACTTTACAATAACTATTTAAAGCACTAATGGAATTTACATCCAAAGAGAAGCCATTGGAAATGATGACTACTTTGCTTCAACCTCAAGCATTAGCTTCTCAAGCATCTTTGTTACAAGAACTGATGCAAGATGACAATAGTCAAGCAAGGTTTACTAAGGATGATATCATGTAAGATTCCTAAGACTCCTATGACTCTAAAAGACAAATAACTTTTGTCTACTTTACAAAAAAAAAAAAGAAGATCTACTTTTGTAAAATCACTTTATGAAAAACAATAAAAGAAATCACTTTATTAAAGTGACTTTTCATGTTAAAGGAATCCAAGGCTAGGTAAATAAGACTAAGGGTCAAGAGAAGGAGGCATAATCTTCTTCATTGCCTATCTTCATCTTCTCTTTCTCACCTCTCTTGCAAAATTTTCCATTCACACAAGCAAACAAACAAGCAAGTAATAGTTCTTTAACAACAAACAAGCAACAATACTTGTTTATAAGCCTTTTGAATATATGTAAAAATATCACCCATCTAAGCAATATATTTTTTTGACTTTGATACAATTGCACTTACTGAGCATGAGTAAAAGTCATAAAAAAACCATTTTCTTTTCAACTTATTTTCAAAAGGGTTGAATAACTCTTTATCTTTATCCTTAACCTTATTAAAGGTTTTAAGTACATAGATTCTCCAATCTTCATCATGATAACCCATAATAGATAAAAAGGGAGATCTAAGTCTCGAAGCATGATGTAATGGTTCATTAACCGTAGAAGTAGAAGTAGAGGGAAGAAAGTCAATTTTATATTGTGGTTGATTAACTTGTTCCTTTGTTATTTTTATTCCATCTAACTTTAATAATGGAATAGAAGAAGTAGAGTATCTGCTCAGTTTTAAATCTTTAAGATCTTTTTAAGGTTTAACCTCACATGTCTTTGTCGAGCAAATCCAATTTTGACATCTTCACCTTCATATTTAATAACTTCTTCTAATTGTCAATCATTTTATTTAACAAGTTTGACTTCTTTTTCTAAAGTCCATTTTTCAAGTAATTTAACTTGATCCCATGTTATAGTTCTAGGAACCATAACATATGTTTTAGATCTATTAGTTAGAAACAAAGTGGTAGTTCCTTTTCTAGCATATTTAAAAGGTATTTCTTTTACACTAGGAATTGAGGTGTTCGTAACCTTATCATGGATTCTATATATAAGAATCAAATTTTCAAAGGTAGACATTATATCAAATCCTTCTGTTTTAATATATAGACACCAAGCACACATTAAATTAGGATCTAATAATGATAGCATAAAATTAGGAAAACATGAGAATCATATAGGTCCTTCACTTAAACTTGATTTAATTACTTGCAATAAAGAGTCATAATCACTTTATTTTATGGAATTTAATAGGCATAGAGTACCAAAAGTCCAAAAGTGTCCAAACGTGCATGTTCCATTGAATATAATGTTTTGTGAAGACAAAAAGATTAATTCCACCATCATTTTGTGTAAATATGTCCTTGTAATGAAAGAAGGAGCCTTGTTGGCTAAAAATGAAGAGAATGTCTCATTATTCAAAATTCAAAACATAGTTGTAAGAAAAGCTAATGAAGATCAATCTAGCCAACGTTTAAAGGATTTTAATGGGTTTAAAGTACCAAAGTTGTATAAATATGTTTATTGCAATCAATATAATGAATATAGATGTCATTGTTACCAAAAAATGAAGAGACAACTGAACCTTGTATTGATGGAATTTAATGGATTTAGAGTACTAAAGATGTACAAACAAGTTTGTTGCGATGAATATTATTTGCTATTGACAAAAAAGTTTATTATGAGATCATTTTGTGTCAATGAGTTCTTGTAAGTAAAAGACAAGTCTTGCTAAAATAATATGATAGTTTCATTGTTTAAGAATTAAACTATTTAAAACCTACAAGAAATGCTAATCAAGATCAATGATTCATTTGTTTGATGGAATTTAATGGATTCAAAGTACCAAAGGTGCAGAAACGTGCTTGATCCAATGAATAGAATGTTTTGTATAGGCTCAAATATTAATAACCATTTTTTTTGTGTGTGAATGACTCCTTACAACATTGAAAGGAGCCTTATTAGCTAGAAATGAAAAAAAAAGTCTCATTATTCAAAAATTAAAACATTCAACAGGTATACAAAAAGCAAATAAAGATAAATCAAAGCCTTGTTTGATGGAATTCAATGGATTAAGAGTAGCAAAGATGTAGAAATGAGTTTTATGTAATGTATACAATGGTTGTTGTTGACACAAAAGTTAGTTACAAGATCATTTTGTGTTAATGAGTCCTTACAATGAAAGGAGAAACCTTGTTATCAAAAAATGAAGAGGTGGTCTCATTGTTCAAGAATTAAACAATTTAATACCTATAACAAAAGCTAATTAACATCAATGACACATTTAATTGATGGAATTCAATAGGTTTAAGGTACCAAATTTGTCCAAACATGTTTGTTCTGATGAATATAATATTTTGTCAAGTCAAAATGGTTAATTTCACATTGTTTAGGAATTATACCATTCTGTAAGGAAAGCTAATCAAGATCAATGACTAATTTACTTGATGGAATTCAATTAGTTCAAGTGCCAAAGATGTACCAATGATCTTATTGCTATGAGTATATTGTTTGCTCTTGTTACAAAAGTTAATTGTGAGATCATTTTGTGTGAAGGACTCTTTGTCATGAAAAGGGAAGCTTGTTATCAAAAAATGAAGAGGTAGTCTTATTGATGGAGAACAAATGATTCAATACCTATAATGAAATCAAATTAGGATCAATGACTCATTTACATGATGGAATTCAATGGATTGACAATACTAATGATGTATAAACATGCTTGTTTCAATGAACGTAAATTTTGATGTTGATACATAAAAGTTAATTAAAGGATCATATTTATGTGAATAGGTCCTTGCAATTTAAAAAAGAAAATCTTAATACATATAAAAAAAGACTAAATTGTCTCATTATTCAAGAATTGAAACACTTAATACATATAAAAAAATGTAATCCAAACCAATCACTCTTTTTTTTGATGGAATTCAATGGATTTAGGGCGCTAGAGATGCACATATGAGCTTGTTACAATCAATATAATATTTACTATTGACAAAAAAATTAATTATGAGATTATTTTACGTGAATGATTGCAATGAAAAGAAATCTCATGTTATAAAAAAAAAATGAGATAGACTCATTATTTAGGAATTGAAATGCTCAATAGTTATAAGCTAAGGTAATCTAAACCAATCATACCTTTCTTTCGATGGAATTCAAAGGATTGTTGCAATAAATATAATGTTTGCTATTGACACAAAAGTTAATTATAAGATCAATTTGCATGAATGAGTCCTTGCAATGAAAAGAGAACTCTTGTGATCAATAAATGATGAGATAGTCCAATTGTTTAGGAATTGAACCATTCAATACCTATACGGAAAGCTAATCAAGATTAATAACTTATTTGCTTGATGGAATTCAATGGATTCAAAGTACTAATGGTTTAAAGATGTGTTTGTTCCAATAAATAAAATATTTTGTGTGAAGCAAAAGGTTAATTTCACCATCATTTTAAGTAAATGAGTCCCTATAATGAATGAAGGAGCCTTGTTAGTTAGAAATGATGACAAAATCTCATTATTTAAGAATTAAAGTGCTCGTATGTATGGGAAAAGCTAATCTAAACTAATCAAACCTTTTTTTTTTATCGAATTCAATGTATTTAGAGTAGCAAAGATGTAAAAATAAGTTTCTTGCAATGAATACAATGGTCATTGTTAAAACAAAAGTTGGTTACAAGATCATCTTGTGTCAATGAGTCCTAATAACAAAAAGTGAAACCATTTTATCAAAAAATGAAGTGGCAATCTCATTGTTCAAAAATTAAACTATTCAATAATTAAAAGAAAATATAATTAACATTAATGACTTATTTAATTGATGGAATTTGATAGGTTTAGAGTACCAAAGGTGTGTCCAAACTTGTTAGTTCCAATGGATATAATGTTTTGTGAAGGCAAAAAGGTTAATTTCACCATCTTTTTGTGTAAATGAGTCCTTACAACAAAGGGAGGATCTTTGTAAGCTAAAAACGAAGTGAAGTCTCATTATTCAGGAATTCAAACATTAAATAGTTCTAAAAAAAAAAAAAGCTAATGAAGATCAATCTAACCTTGTTTGAATGATTTTCATGGATTTAGAGTTCTAAAGTTTTATAGATGTGCTTTCTTGCAATGAATATAATGAATATAGACATCCTTATTATCATAAAATGAAGAGACAGTCACATTATTTAGGAATTATACCATTTAATGCCTATAAGGTAAGTTAATCAAGATCAATGACCTATTTACTTAATGGAATTTAATGGGTTAAAAGTACCAAAGATGTACCAATGATTTTATTGTAATGGGTATATTGTTTTCTCTTGGCACAAAAGTTAATTACAATAACATTTTGTGTAAATTACTCACTAAAATGAAAAGAGAAGCCTTGTTATCAAAAACTAAAGAGGCAATCTCATTGTTGGAGAATTAAACTATTTAATGCCTATAAGGAAAGCTAATCAAGATCAATGACTTATTTCCTTCATGGAATTCAATGGGTTTAGAGTACCAATGAAGTACCAATGATCTTATTACAATGAGTATAATGTTAACTTTTGGCACAAAAATCCATTATGAGATCATTTTGTGTGAATGACTCTTTACAATGAAATGAATAGCCTTGTTATTTAAAAAATGAAGAGATAGTGTCATTGTTTGGGAGTTAAACCATTCAATGCCTATTAGGAAAGCTAATCAAGATTAACAACTCATTACCTTGATGGAATTTAGTGGATTTAGAGTATTAAAGGATCACTAACATGCTTGTTCCATTGAATAAGATGTTTGGTGTTACATAAAATTTAATTTCACTATCATTTTATGTAACTAAGTCTATGCATTGAAGGAAAGAGCCTTGTTAGCTAGAAATGAAAAAAATATCTCATTGTTTTAGAATTAAGAACTTATATAGCTATCAAAAATGTTAATCTAGATTAATCTGACCCTTATATGTTGGAATTCAATCAGTTTAGAGTACCAAAGTTGTATAGATGTGCTTGTTGCAATGAATATAATGATTATAGACATCCTCGTAAGTAAAAATGAGGAGATAATCACCTTGTTTAGGAATTAAACCATTTAATATTTGTAAGGAAATCTAATCAAATCAATGACTAATTTATTTGATGAAATTTAATGGATTTAGAGTACTAAAGATGTACAAATGAGCTTGTTGTAATGAATATAATACTTTTTGTTGACACAATAGGTAATTACAAAGGAATGAGACTTGTTAGTTAGAAATAAAGAGATAGTCTCAATATTTGGTAATTGAATCACCCAATATGTATAAGAAAAGATAATCTAGACCAATCATACCCCATTTTTGATGGAATTCAATGGATTTAGAGTACCAATGTTGTACAAATGAGCTTGTTGCAATGAAAGGAGATCATTTTGGTGTGAATAAGTCCTTGTAATGAAAGGAGAAGACTTGTTATCAACAAATGAAAAGGAGGTCTCATTGTTTGAGAATTAAACCATTTAACACTTGTAAGGAGAACTAATCAAGATCTATGAGTCATTTACTTGATGGAATTTGATGGGTTTAGAGTACCAAAGGTTTATAATCATGCATGTTGCATTAAATATGATGGTTTGTGTTGACACAAAATGACGTGAATCCTAACAAACATGGCTTAGGAACCCAACACACTTAAGCAATTGAATAAGAACCTAAGAAAGATAAATCATATTTAAATCATATAAGACCTAGACCCAATGTTCAAGGAACATGAACCTAAGGTATAAGGAAGGATATAAATGCCACACTCCATCAAAGGAGGGATTTGGGAGTGATAAGTTATGTTGAACACTACAAGAAGAGTTAGTTCTTGATAAATTTTTAAGTTTTTTAAATAAATCAAATGAGAAAATTTTCACTAATGTTATGCTCTTTTTAAAAATAAAATTAAGCTTATTTATAGGCTAAATTAACAACCTTAAAAACCCAAAAAATAAAGTTAGTTATAAATGAACAGATGGTCTCCTTATTATGGAATTAAAACACTTAATACAAATATGAATAACTAATTTAGACTAATTGCACTTTCAATTTATGTAATTCAATGGATTTAGAGTACCAACGATGTAGAAATGAGCTTCATACAATCAATGTAATGCTTATTGTTGACAAAAAGTTAATTTTGAGATCATTTTGTGTGAATGAGTCCTTGCAGTGGAAAAGGAAGCCATGTTGCCAAAAAATGAAGAGATGTTCTCATTGTTCAAGAATGAAACCATTCAATACTTGTAAGGAGAGCTAATCAAGATCAATGACTCATTTACTTGGTAGAATTCAATGGGTTTAGAGTATTAAAGGTGTGTAAACATGCTTGTTCCAAATAATATAATGTTTTTTTGTTGACACAAAAGTTAATGTCACCATCATTTTTTGTAAATGAGTCCATGCAACAAAGGACCCTTGTTAGTTAGGAATGTGGAGATTGTCTCATTAATTAGTGATTGAAACACTCTCTATGTATAAAAAAAATGGTAATCTAGTCCAATCACACATTTTTTTGATGGACATCAATAGATTTAAGGCACCAAAATTGAAGAAATGAGCTTGTTAAAAGGAATATAATGTTTGATGTTGACCCAAAAGCTAATGAGTCTTTGTAACGAAAGGGAAGTTATGGTATCAAAAAAGGAAGAGATAGCCTCATTGGTCAAAAATTAAACCATTCAATACTTATGAGGATAGCTTATGAAGATCAATGACTCATTTACTTAATGGAATTCAACAGTTTGAAGCACTAAACACTCAATACATATGAAAAAAGCTAATTAAGACCAATCAAACACTTTTTTTTAACGAAATTTGATCAATTTAGAATAGTAAAGATGTACAAATGAGCTTGATGCATTGAATATAATGTTTGTTGGAGACACAAAAGTTAATTATGAGATCATTTTATAAGAATGAGTCCTTATAATGAAAAGAGAAGCATTGTTATCAAAACATGAAGAAGCAATGTCATTCTTTGGGAATAAAACTATTTTGTACTTATAAGGAAAGCTAATCAAGATTAATGACTCATTTGCTTGATGGAATTTAATACATTCAGAGTACTAAGGGCACTCAAATGTGCTTGTTTTAATTGATATTTTGTTTCATGCTGATAGAAAAGTTAATTTCATTATGATTTTGTGTAAATGAGTCCTTGCAATAAAGGAAGGAACTTTGTTAGTTAAAAAAGAAGAGAAAGTCTCATTATTTAGCAATTAAAACACTTAATTAGTATAATAAAAGTTAATTTAGACCAATCACACCTATTTTTGATAGAATTCAGTGGATTTACATCACAAAAAATGTACAATTTAGCTTTTTGTAATGAATATAATGTTTGTTAATGGCATAAAAGTTAATTATGAGATCATTTTGTCACAATGAGTCCTTGGAATAAAAAAGAAGTTTTGTTATCAAAAAATGAAGTGCACTCACTGTTTGATAATTAAACCATTCAATACCTATAAGGAAAGCTAATAAAGATTAATGACTCATTTACTTGATGGAATTCAATGGGTTTAAAGTAGAAAAGGTGTGCAAACATGCTTGGTCCAACGAATATAATGTTTTGTGTATACAAAAAAATCAATTTTGCCTTCATTTTGTGTAAATGTGTCCTTGTAATGAAATGGGGAGCCTTATTAATTAGAATTGAAGAAGCAGTGTCATTATTCTCAAATTGAAACACACAATGCTTTTGATAAAAGACAATTTAGACTAATCACACTTCTTTTTTTTGCTAGAATTCAACAAATTTAGAGTACCAAGATGTACAAATGAGCTTGTTCTTATAATTCAAGCTTGAAGGGCAATAAAATATATCTCAATGTAGGCCATGGCTTTATCAATTTGATTGGAGTACTTAATAGGCTAGAGTTACAGTGAAATTCACTCCTAAATAGCTACTTCTTTTTTTATAAAATATGTGATTGCAATAAAATAGCAATGTTTTATATTTTAGGAGTTCATCAATGTCTTTATTTTTAGAGATTTTGAGGTTGTTAATTTAGCCTATAATGAGATTAATTTCATTTTTAAAAAGTGTAAAACATTAGTAAAAATAAAAGTGAGAATTTTTTTCCTTGTTTGTTTCAAAAACTAACTCTTCTTATGACATTTAACCTAACTTATCAATCCTTTCATTACTAAACTATGACATCTATATGCTTCTTTCATGTTCCTTGTACTTTGGGTCTAGGTTTTATTAATTGAATTATGATTTAGCTTTCATGGGTTCTTGTTCAATTAGTTGTACATGATGGGTCCCTAAGACATGTCTTTCAAGATTCACATTGGTTAGTATCAAAGCTTTAAGGATTACAAGTTTATTTATCTAAAATTTGAGTTTTTCTTTTATTCTTCTTCTTAACCACATTTTATAACCTCTTGTTCTTTGAATCTACAAAACTAGCTTTTCTTTTATTTTTGTCTACAAACCCTAGGTTGCTAGCCACATTCTATAGAGGCTTTATTTCCTTATTTTATTATAATTCCTACAATGATTTGGATATAATTAATCTTTTTTCTTATGTGTTTTGCAATTTCATTATTCAACAATTATAACACTTAATATGTATAAGAAAAAGTAATCTAGATCAATCACACATTTTTGTTTTTTCATAGAATTTAAGGATTTAAAGTACCAAATATGAACAAACAAGCTTTGTGCAATAGATAGGATGTTTGATGTTAACACAATAAGTTAATTATGAGATCAATTTGTCAAAATGAGCCCTCTCAACAAAAAGAGAAGCCTTGTTATCAAAAATTAAAGAGGTGGTCTCATTGTTTAAGAATTAAATCCATTCCTTATAAAGAAAATTAATCAAGATCAGTGACTTATTTATTTGATGGAATTCAATGGGTTTAAAGTACCCAAGGTGTGCAAACATGTGCATTCCTATGAATATAACGTTTTATGTAGACACGAAAGTTAATTTCACCATCATTTTGTGTAAATAAGCCCTTGTAATGAAGGAAACAACTTTGTTAGCTAGAAATGAAGAGAAGGTCTTATTTAGGTATTCAAACACTAAATACAAATAAGAAAAGGTAATCTAGACTAGTCACACCATTTTTTGATGGAATTCATTGGATTTTAAGACCAAAGATATACAAATGAGCTTGTTGCATATAATGTTATTGTTAACACAAAAATTAATTATGTGATCATTTTGTATGAATGAGTCCTTGCAATGAAAAAGAAGCCCTATTATCAAAAAATAAAATAATGGTCTCTTTGTTTGATAATTAAACCATTCAATACTTGTAAGGAAAGCTAATCAAGATCAATGACTTATTTACAAGATGGAATTTAATGGGTTTAGAATACTGAAGATGTTAAATTGCACTTCTTGTAATAAATGCATTGTTTATTGTTGTCAAAATAGTTAATTATGAGATCATTTTGTGCAAATGAGTCATTGCAACAAAAAGAAAATTCTATTTATCAAAAAAAATGTTGAGACAATCCCTTTGTTCAAGAATTAAAGCATTTAATACCTTTAAGGAAAGCTAATCAAGTTCATTACTCATTTACTTCATGGAATCCAATGCATCCAAAGTACAAAGTTGTACAAATGTGCTTGTTCCAATGAATGTAATGTCTTGTGTAGGCACAAAAGTTAATTTCAACATCATTTTGTGTAAATGCATCCTTGCAACATAGGAAGGAGCCTTGTTAGTTAGAAATAGAGAGATGGTGATGTGATATGTAAAAGATCAACTATATGAAGGGTTTCTAAGGATCTATTAAGGTTTCAAGAAGGGCCAATAACATGTTTAAGAGCAAAAAGGATGAAAGAATAACTTGATGAGTATTTTAAGCTTGAAGGGCTATAAAATATATCTTAATGTAGGCCAATCTTTATTTATTATATAAGTATGTTGAATAAGTCTATGTCAAGCGATTGTAAGGATTTTACAACAACTTCAAAAACAAATAGGAGTCATTTTCTCTAGGATTAGAATTGTAAATTTAGCATGTAAATAGGCTTGATTTCATTATGAAAAATAAGTTAAACATTAGTGAAGCTAAAAGTGAGAATTTTCCCCTTTAGTTCTTTCTAGAACTATAAACTTGTTAAGAATTAACTCTTCTTATGGCATTTAACCCAACTTATTACTCTGAAATCGCTTCCTTTTTTGGAGTGTGGTGTTCATATCCTTCTTTATTCCTTAGGTTCATTTTTTCCAAACATTGGGTTTAGGTTTTGCATGATTGAAATATTATTTAGCTTTCTCGGGTACTTGTTTGAATTTTTTGTTCATGTTGGGTCACTAAGCTATGTCTTTTGGGGTTCACACCAAAATTTGGCTCTAAATTAGGTTTCCTTATCTAATTTTGAGGTTCATTTTTTTTGTTCATCTTCTTAGTTGTATTCTATAACCTCTTGTTCTTTGAATATGTAAACCCTAGTTTATCTTTTCTTATATTAAAATTTTTGCTAAAAAGCCAAAAAAAAAAAAATGAAAATCTTGTTTGCTAAAGAAGAAAAGAAAAATATTTTATTTGATTCCTTCTTATTTCAAAAGTAAATCCTATTTAATCAAGTGAAAGGGAGATAAGGCTTTCTTTCCTTATTTCTTTCCAATTCCTACAAGGATTTGGATCCAATTAATTTTTTTTTTTTGTATTTTGCAATTTAATCTTGTTAAGTTCTTCTCATCCATAACCTTAAATTCATTGCACTTTCCTAAATTTTTTTGACTCTAGATTGTTGGAATTAGTTAGTTATAAGGTGACTTTAATTGACTTTGTTTAGTTTAACAATAGAGTGAGAGAGAAAAGCTAAATTTATATAGTGTGCAAACATGTGAGTAAGTGTCATATTGTGATAGAGATTAGTGAACATGTGAGTAAGTGTCATATTGTGAGAGAGATTAGTGAAACACATGAGGGAGTGTGTGCGAGTTTATTCCCAATATATATTTTTTTATATGGGTGATGATTCGAGGTTGAATCTATTTTAGGAGAGTTAAAATGATGAGATCCATAAAGAATTTAATGCATAGAGGGCTTTTAAAGATCCATTGAGCATTCAATAAGGGCCAATAACATGTTCAAGAGCTAAAAGGATGAAAAGAGGCACTTAATGGGCTAATTAAAGAAATTTGGGCCAAAGAAACTAATTCAAGTTTCAATGACGATAAAACATATCTTAATGTAGGCCAAGGCTTTATTTATTGCCTAAGTAGGCTAAATGGGTTTATGTCAAGTGATTGTATGGATTTTTACAACACCAAAAAAAAAAAAAAGACATTTGTTGTTAGCTTATTTAGGAAGTTTATAATTATCTCTAGGGTTAGGATTATTAATTTACATCAACTACTAAAAAAATTAGGAGTAAATTTGTTGTTAGCTTATTAAAGAATTTTGTCATTATCTATAAGGTTAGGGTTGTTAATTTAGTTTATAAATAAGCTTGATTTCATTGTTAAAAATAAGTAGAACATTAATGAAACTACAAATGAGAATTTTCTCCTTCAATTCATTTTAGAAGTAAAGAACTTATCAAGAACTAACCCTTCATGTGGTGTTTAACCTGACTTATCACTACAAAATCCCTTCTTTTTTGGAGTATGACACCTATATCCTTCTTTACACCTTAGGTTCATGTTCCTCAAACATTGGGTCTTGCATAATTGAAATCTAATTTTACTTTATTAGGTTCTTATTTGAATTCCTTGTATACATTGGGTCCTAAAGCCAATTCTATCGGGGTTCACAATAGAAGGTCTCATTATTCAGGAATTAAAATAGTCAAAACATATAATAAAAGTTCTAGACCAATCACACCATTTTTTTTTGATGAAATTCGATGGATTTAGAGTTTCAATGATGTACAAATGAGCTTGTTGCCATGAATATAAAAAATCTTTATTGTGAGATCATTATGTATGAATGAGTCCTTGCAATGGAAAGAGAAGACTAGTTATCAAAAAAATGAAGAGATAGTCTCATTGTTCAGAAATTAAAGTGTTCAATACTTATAAGGAAAGCTAATTAAGATTAATGACTCATATGCTTGATGGAATTTAATGGGTTTAGAAATTGATAGGCAACATAGGCATTGATTGGGTAGGCTCAATGGAGGATATAAGGAGCATATCTGGATTTGTTTTCATTCTTGGATTTGGTGTGTTCTACTAGAGCTTAAGGAAGCAATCAATAGTGGCTTAATCCATAGCTAAGGTAGAGTATATAGCTATTGCATTAGTCTTGATCTAGGCACTTTAGATCAAAAGATCCTAATAAATCCCACCCAACTTTGCTACTTTTAAGTAGCTAAGTTTACATTATGTTTCCACAATGATTTAACAAAATCCCTTTCCCCATGTTGTCTAACAAGTAAGACAAACAACCCTAAATTCTACAACGGCCATAGTAATACCCCAACGTATTTAGAAGTCATAAATCTAATGGCTACATTCATCCTGTGCAACTCCACCATATCTTATTAGACCAACATTACCTTTACATAATAATTTACATTAATTTAAAAAAAAAAATCAAAGGTCTTGGTAGTTGTCAACTAATCAAAACTTTGGTTTTAAGGAATTATCTGTTTCTTTTGCTACAAATTCTCTAAGGCCCAAATGCCATAAATTTTAGTTGCACACCTCCTTACAACCTTGTTAATCTCTAGGGCATTGGCACATCTATTAAGAAAATACTCTTATTTTGTCTATCTTAGACTAGCCAAAGAGTTAAGGTGAAGACTACTTGATCTGAGCAACTCCAAGAAATAATCAAATCATTCAAATAACAAAATTTGTTCTTGATTATGAAAGAGTTTTAAGGTCATTGTTCAAAGGCCAACATCCTAAAACTAATATTACAAATTTGGTCAACATGGACACAATGATAAATGACCAACACTATATTCTCCCAATGCATGTCATGCTACTCACAAAGACCATCATTTGAAAGTCATTGAAGAAACCTTTTTTTCATTTGTA
Organism: Rhizophora mangle; assembly: GCA_037832345.1. Taxonomy (NCBI): domain Eukaryota; kingdom Viridiplantae; phylum Streptophyta; class Magnoliopsida; order Malpighiales; family Rhizophoraceae; genus Rhizophora; species Rhizophora mangle. The sequence continues at coordinate 235,840 of JBAPLJ010001378.1, forward strand.
AGAAGACCCCTTTTCCAATATGCCATGAAGACATTTTCATGCATTGTAGGTTGGCAAGCACCATATCCATATCCAATCCTTTGAACTAAGTCCTTCTTCATCTAATAAAGGCATTACTTACAAAGATTCTCCTTGAGTTAGACACTTATAATAGCTAGTCACTTATCCCAAAGTGAGAAAACACATAAATGCCTTATAATTGCATGCACACATTTTGGGGAATCTTACTAGCAAAGGTGCTCCAATTCCATTTATCACTATTATGTAAGTATTTGTTAATTACTTGTTGCAGTCACCATTCTCTCCATCTCTAACAAAGGAATATCCAATACCAAATAGAAGCTCACATTTTTAGCATCACCCATACTATATAATAGGACCTTTGGATTAAATATCTCCCCCTTAAAAAAGCAAAACAAAAGGAGGATGAGTTTAAACCTCAACACTTGGAGAAACTCACTATCACAAAAATATTTTGATTTAAACTACTGGTACCCAAATCTTTTCTACTTTATAAAGGATCCCTTAGCCTAGCTTTGCTACAAAATATAAATTCATGGGATAGACCATTCTAAAATTCAGGCCTTTAGCCCATCTTAGATTTTAAACATCTTCCCGTGCAACCAAATTGACCTCATCATGATCATTCAATTCTCCCTATAGGCATTGATAGTTGTCTTTGTCAATCTCATCATAAGTTGAGCTTGAAAAGAAAGACATTTGGTAATATGAGATGGTTTATGTCATTGATTGGACAAGCATAGCTCTTTCTATTAATGAAAGTGAGTTTATCTTCAACACACTCAACTTTGATTAGAATTTATATATGATATCTTGAAATGACTTGGGGCTTCTTGTATCAAGTATCAAAGGTACCCCTAATTACTTGCCCTATTCTTGCACCATAGAAAGAGGTTTAGTTAAAGTAAGGAGAGACAAGTAGTTTAAACTTTTTTTATTATTCACTTTTTGGCTAGACATGGTTCAAACATGGAGTGTATCATTAATTAACATTGCTAGTGAGAATATAATAGTTATTGCAAATGGTAACAAATCATTTACTAAAAAGAGATGAGAAATAGGTGGCTTAGGCTACAAAATTTTCAATGCCTTTCATCTTATTTCCTCTAGAACGTACACAATGAGGTGGGAAAGTCTTTTGACATAAGGAATAAATAAATATGGGAACATGGGATCACCTTGTGGTAAGTTGCATTTAGGTTTGAATTCTTTTATGCATTCACCATTCCATATGACAACCATTTCAATTGATGTCATGTTGTCCATTCTAAGAGACACAAAGTATGAGGAAAAGGATGGCAATTGAGCACATTATGCAAAAAGGATTGATTCACCCAATCCTAAACCTTTTTGAGGTTAAGCTTTAATGCCATATAATCCAATTTTCTATGCTTATTTGTCCATATAAGATTCAATATTTCTTGGATAGGCCTAAATTGACTTAATTAATAGGGTGGTTCATTGACAATATGAACACAAGGAGAGTGTAGCATATTTTCACTAGCTTATTTAGTGAGATTCCAACAATATGTCAGTACCACTCAAATAAAATTGCTTGAAATCTAATTGGTCCTAATGCCTTATTAGCCTTACAGATTTATAGGCACTATGGGCCTCCTCCCTTGTTAGTAAACCACCAAGCTCCATTTCCATGCTTAGTCATATTGTAGGCCATGGAAAAAATTAAAAAAAAAAATTTGTTTAATAAGCTAAGGGACCAAAAAAGCAAGTTGATAAAATATTCTCTAGCCATGTGTTCAAATGATCTTTGTCCTCTATCCAATCTCTTGTCTCCTTTTTCAAAACTCTCAATTGGTTGTGTCATCTTTTTTGTATTATAAAGGAGTGAAATAATTTCATGTTGTAGTCTCTAAGCAAAATTTTGTTTTTATAAGAATTCTAAAACCAAGAAAATTATTGCTAATCCAAAACCTCATTATTTTGGACTATTTGTTGTGCTTTAAGCTACATAGTTTTCATAGCCTCTTACATAAGGAGGCATTTTTAAATGTTAGTAACAAGAATTTGGGTTGTACTAAAAATTGAAAAATGATTACTTTAAGTTGAATATTTGATGTCACTCTCCTTAAGGCAAAATTTTCCCTCACTAATTTGTAACAAAGGTTTATATGAATTCTCTTCTAGAATAAAATGTAGCATACTTGACTACAAATTGTCATACTTAAAATAAACCCTCAAGAAGTTTGTGTAGTTTTAGAATTGCACTAAAAAATGTCTATAATATTTTTGCTACAATATTATAGACAAAAGGATTCTTGATACAATAATGGAGATACCAGGAGAAGAAAAGAAATTTTTTTATGTGTTGAATATATGTCAAATCTTTGGTATTTATAGAAGTGGTGATGACTTTTGATTAATAGCTATCTTTAGTTTAATGGTTAAAATTTTGACCATTTAACAAATGGTGACGAGTTCAAATGTTAGGGACACAATTTTCTTTATTTGTTGACATTATAAAATAGTTTGTTGTCAATTACCAATAATTACCCTTTAGTCTAGTGCTCACACCATATTGTTGCAACTCATAAGTCTTAGGTTTAAAACCCATTAGATGCTATTTTTAATTATTTATTGTAGTCACTTTTATCAGTCAATGAATGCAATAAATAACCTTCTTATTTTAGCTCATAGGTCTTGGGTCCAAAACCCATCAAATATTATTTTTACTTTTTTATTGTAGTTAGGTTTATTAGTTAGTTAATGTAATAAATAATTGTTTAGAGTAGTCAAACTAGTGGTTGTGTGGTTCTAATCTTAAAAGGTTTAACCTTTCATATATTTTTGTTTTTATTTTGAAAAATCCTAACAATCCCCCACCATTTTTCAAAATATTGAAAATATAAAGGATCTTTAACAATTTTGATAATCATACACATAAGTAAAGGTGTTTTATAGATTAGGGTTTTACATAAAGAAAAGTGAATTACAATAAATTTGAATAATGTGGTAGATGAGTTTTGAACCAACTATTCTTATTGAATAGTTGTAGAAATAGTTCACATAAATGACTATACAACATCATAATTCTCTTTTTAAATAATTGAGACATTAAAAGTCATTATGTCTATATCTTTTTCATGAATGTTTTAAAGCCATGCCTTATAGCTTAATGGAATGACCTAAACATTCCACATTTATATAGGTAAACTATAGCCTCTACTACAAAACACCCTTTAAAGTTTATAAAGAGTGTTAAAAACTCATCCTCTTAATTTCATTACGAGAACTAAACATTATATAACCTTGTAATGAAAATAAAAATTAATTATAGTACTTTGATTACACTGATGATGTACTTTGACTCATTAAACTCAAGATTTGTTGTTGTATCAGGCATTAAGTTAAGTTTCCATCATGGGTGATTTGTATTTATAGGCTTGAGTCCCATCTCTCCTGTTGACATATTTACCATGTCTCTTGTTAATCCTTTTGTTAAAGGATTGACCATGTTTATACTTGATCTCACAAAATCAACCATGATCACTTTATTTGTGATCAAATCTCTCACATAATTGTGTCTAAGTCCAATGCTTTTGGACTTACCATTATATATACTTGACAATGTGCTTTAACTAGGGTTACGACACTATTACAGTGAATATAAGTGGGTGCTATTGCCTTTTACCATAAAGGAATCTTATAAAGAAAATTCCTTTACTATTTTACTTCTTTAATTGTTAAACCTAATGCTACAATTTTGTGGCCATAGTGGAATCTTTTATGCAAGTTTGTTTCTTGCAACCCTAAGAAATTGTATGCCGACTAAGCATAAAAATCCATACACTAATAGAAGTATAATCCTCTTTGTCAATGATCTAATTGGCATTTGAGTTTCCTTTTACAACAAAAGGGTATCCAATTTAACTTATGCCATAATTCTTTAATTTCTTTAGGTACTTTAAGATTTTGTTTACACCATGCCATTACATGTCATTGGGATTACCTATATACTTGCTCATTTTGCCAACTGCATAAGCTATGTTTGCCCTTGTACATGTCATTGTGTATAATAAACATCTAATCACCTTGGCATATTTGGACATTATAAGGAGGTTGATAAAAGTGTAAGTAATGGAAGGAAAAAATTGATGTGTTTGTACTACACAAGGATCTTTTTTTTGGGGGAGGTATAAATTTAGTTAAGGTATTAATCAAGTTAAGTTACATTTAACAAGAATAAAAGGGGAAGTAGATTATTGTCAAAAGGTGTGACCTAATATTTGACATCAAATGAAGCAAAATCGTGAGGATTATTCTTTAAAGAAAAGGAAAGCATAAGAAACATTGGATGAGTTAAATCTTTTTAACCTAAGATACAAGGCCTATGAAGAGTAACAATATCAAAATAATGATGTTGATATTCAAGAAGTTTAATGACCTTCAATTCCATCTTCTCATTCAAATTGTAAAGAAAAGGGAAAGCTAATACAAGCTAAGGAAAAAAATGAGTTAATAAGTTAGGAGAAATTCAATTTTTTTTTATTTTAAGGACAAGGCTTAGTGCTTAACCAACTTTGAAGAGTATACTATAAAATGAAGATGCAATAGAAAGGTGTGATATTGTTGCATCTAAATGGATGATAGATAATTCCATACCTTTTAATGTTGTAAATTCAATTTATTATCAACTAGTTATTAATGCCATAGCCAATATGGGACTGGGTTATGAGGCACCATCTTTTCATGATTATTGTGGTTGTTTGTTGACCAAGAATGTTGAAGAGATTAAAAAAAAATTATGAAAAGTTATCATGTCACATGGAATAAGACCAACAATACATTAATGATTGAGGGGTGAGTAGATCAAAACCATAGAAATTTGATAAATTTCTTGGTTTCTTGTCCTAAAGGAACTATTTTTTTGAAGTCAATTGATGCTTCAAAATAACAAAGATAGTTTAAACATTGTACAAATTGTTAAGAGAAGTTATGTTGTTTGCTTGTGTTGAAAATGTTGTCCATAAGGTGACTAACAATGTGTCCCTTTATGTAGTTGCTAGCAGATTATTATAGTGTGAATTCAAGACATTATTTTTGTCTCCTTGTGCAATCCATTGTATTAATTTGATTCTCCATGATATAAGCAACATGACTGAGGTTAGTAGCCTTGCTTCCCATGCTTTTATAATCATTGTTATCCTTTGCACATGATGAGAAAGTTTACTAATGGAAGATAAAAACTTCATCCTATACCAACTCGATTTGTTGCCTTACAAAGTGTCTTAGCTCAAAAAGATGCATTAAAGGCTATGGTGACATCTAAAGATTAGACCATATGTGCATATGCTAGAGAAGTTAAAGGAAAGAGGTTTGTTGACTTTAGATTTTGGAGAAAACGTGCATTCATGATGCATATTACTGAGTCTTTGATTCATGTTTTACAAGTTGTTGATAGTGATGAGAGGCTTGATGAGATATCTATATGAGGTTATTCATGTAGCTAGAGTAGAAATTGTGAGAATATTTTGAAAGAAGAAGACAAGACTTCAAGCTTTTTTTAACATAACTAATACTCAACAAGACCATTAGCTACATAAGAATGTTCACGCTATTTGTTTTAGTCAAATTCTAGATGTTAATATGATATTGCATTAATTAAGAAACATCCTCTAGTTCTTTTAATTTTAGATGTACTAGAGAGGTATTCTTATGGAAATGAATCATTGACACATAAGCTAATAAGTGAAATGAAGATTTTAACCAATGTAAAAGGAGACTTTGAACATAATTTTGTTAAAATTGATCATAACATCATGCCTTTTGGTAATTTTATTAATTCATTACCTTCATTTACAATTTATTTTCCATTAAATAAGTTATTTATATTGATAATTGCAACCATAAATGAATGGTGGTCTACTTATAGAAATAGTGCATCCAATTTTAAAAAGTTGGTCATTCAAGTTCTAAGTCAAACTTATAGTGTTTTTAATTGTGAGTGCAATTGGAGACATTTTGTTAAGAGATGACAACATGTAGCATCTAAAACAATTCTATAATGGTACTAATTAAAATATTATTATTCTTTACTTGGGTATAATAATTTTCTAGTTTTCTTTGTATTTTCTTCATTACAATTAATATTTATTATATTTTGATGTAAAGTTGATGTAAAGTTAATGTTTATAAGACATAAAGATTGATATTGATAATATGGACCATACTAGTCAAGCTACTAGAAATGGATTTGGGAGTGATGATGCTAGTGCTTTTAATTAGGATAGTAAAATTTAAGAACATTTTCCAAAAGTTTGAAATTTGAAATTCATAATATTAGATAAATTGATTTCTTATATTGTATTAGACTATTTGTAAATCTAAAATTATTTGAACTTCATAATGTAAGTCAATTTGGATTACATTTTGTTGGTAATTTATTTTTCTTACACCTTGTAGTGGTATAACAAAAATTAAAGAATCTATGACATTTAGAAGTATATGATGGTCTTTTTTTTTTTTGTTTCTTTTCAATGTTCATAAATTTTTTTTCTTATGAAGTTATGTTTAATAAGAAGAAATGACTATAGACATTGATTTGGTTGGACCAACTATTGACTCACTAAATAAACCAATTATCCAATAACCTAGTTAATTGCTTGGGTTAATGTTTGGACCATATTTAATAACTATGGATGCAAGAATAGAGCAAATTAAACTTAATAAACTAAGATATTTTATACCAAAACAAGGGTACTTTTCTCTTGTTTTTGATAGATGATTAACAAAAGTGAACACTACTAATTTTGTCTACTAGAATTTGGAGATGTGCTTGTCTGGAAAGCACATAAACATTTATGAACCATTGCAATATGTATGAAAAAAAAATTGATGCATGCTAATTTAATCCCAAGAGAAAATATAAAGAATAGTTTGGAATCCATGATTAATTTCAAGAAAAGATGCAAAATGCTTAAACATAATATTCATTATGAAAAATGCAAATCCAATGATTGAGTTATCCCACATAATGTAGAAAAATTACATTAATGACCAAGAAGAAAAAAAAAAGGAAAATAAAATGATCTTCAACTCCATTCATCAATCTATCACAAAAGAATTACAATTGTGCACATAAACACTTCTAAATTAAAATCTTACGTAATTTAAGTAACATATTATTTAAATTTAAAAAATTGTCACCATATATAAATAACTACTTAAATGAATCTTAATATTTTTCAAATTTAAAATTTTTTGACATAATTTTCATAATTTAAGAAGTTATGTAATTTAAAAATAAATAATATAAAGGTCATATTTGAATAAAAAATGTTGATTAACCTAAAACCCACCATAAGTTTATGATAAGTTTAAATAGTAAAGTGAACATGAGTACAAGTATTAACCTCATAAGGAGGAAATTTTCTTACCAAATTATGCAAATTTCTATGTTGTCTAAATAAACTAAATGAAGAAAAGGTTATCTAACTATGTAACTAAAAGTCAATTTTAAATTAAACAAAAAATCAATAAACAAGGGTTTTAGGGCTTTGATTTCATCAACTAAATACCATTAACAAACTTAATACCTAGTTGTTAGAATTAAAACCTATTAACAATAATGATTGAATTCCTTAAGGTATATGATGTTCTCTTTCAAGACTTGACAACTATACTCATATTAATCCTATATCTACTTTTACGATTATAGAAATTAACACGAGTTCATTAAGATTTGTGGAATTCTTAACAATGATCATAAAGATGTGTATTTATTTTTAAGCTACACAACTTAGGTTTAATGCTCTTATAAACAAATATTAAACTTCCACTTTTGCTCCATTGTTTAATGCCTTAAATGTGCAAATAATGGTCAGTTATTAACATGAATGAAAATCAAAAGCATCAAATTAAATTAACAAAAAATAATCAAAACAACTAGAATATTTGTATTTTAATAGAATTTAATGACTACATCTTTACCCTATAATAAAAGATCTAGCCACTCATATTCATCAAAACACATGAATAAATACTAAATATTCATAGAAGTCCTAAAATAAATTAGTAAATAATGAGGAAGATGAGAAAAAAATAAGAAGGCCAATGATCTTTGAGTCTTGCACTTTCATTTCTCATTTTTGAAGCTTTTTGATTCTCTATTTTTTGTTTCATTCTCTCCCCCTAGGTCATTTGTCATCATGATATTTATAGATCTCCCTCAAAATGACCAAAATACCCTCAAAATGTCCCAAAAAATATTGTGTATTGTTCAATAAATCATAGCAAACTAACATTGGTTTGGTTATTTTTTCAGAGTTGCACATCTAGTATCAAATTGGTTCACCAACCAGTCATGGACTAGTGCTGATCTAACCTTCTAGTAGCAAATTGATCCTTTAACAGTTTTATGATTGGTCCATGCCTTTTGTTCTATATTTTAGACATCATTGCTTTGATTATTCACCACTAACTTCCAACCAATTTTTGGCTATCTAAATAATAAAATTTCATGTAGGCTCATTCATAAGAGTTGAAGCCCTATGCCTTAGCTTTCTACAAAGCCAAAGAACACCCCTATTTAAGGTCTTTAGCCCTAATTATGGCCTAAAAACCAAATAGTATCTAAGTTAACAAAATAGGAATTCTTGCTAAAACATGAGTTATGCTTTAGTCCAAATCCTTCTTCTTTTTAAACCCTTTTGAAACCCAATTCTTCAATAACAAAATAACAAATACTAGATAAATGCAACTAATCCCTAAAACATTAAGACTAATTAACCTCAAAACTAGGAAGAACACTCAAATTGTGACAAAAAAATGTGCAAAACAATTCCACACATCAAATACCTTGAAACTTGCATAATTAGTTGTTCTCAAGCAAGCAAAAGATCATATGCAAAGTGAAGAATAACAAGCAATTTAGAATCACTCATCACACTTAAGGTACTTGCCATGCTAATCATCACATCTTCATCTTAAGATAATATAATAGTGAACAAAGAAAAACTAAGCATACTCACATTCTTCATCTCACATATCCATACACAATTCCAAGCTCAATCATGTTTATCATGTGACTAAGATAATCAAATCATGTAATTACTACTCTTGCAATCACTTCTTCTCACTACTACAATCACTCAAAGTGCCTTTTATATACTCATAATTCAAGTCGTCATTTGACATGAAAGAAAACATTTTGTGATAAAGCCTTCCAATTACTAAGCAACTCAAAATAATGGAGTATATAGGAATTTCAACTTATTCAATCACTTTTATTCATAACCTCCTTATTTATTTGAACCATATTTAGCCTTAGTAGAAAGGAGAAATTCACAAGAGTAGTAAACTTAAATTTTATGCATAGTCACATAACTCACACAACTTTCACAAGTAACATGCATTTCAATGATCTTGAAAATCCAAGTATGCTTTATCTCACTTTGTAAGATATTGCTCAGCCTAAACCAAAAATTTCTTGTTTGAACATGACAAGTAACTTGAATGTAAATCATGACACTAAATAATACATTTATTCCTTTTTCATAAAAAGATGTTTAAGGGTTAGTTAAGTATGCAAAATATTAGAAAAATTTGCAAATATCATGCCAAGCATATAAATAAATATAAAATCACATAAAAATCAAAAATTACCCCCCTAAACTTGAATCACACATTGTCTGTAAAGTGAAAGAGGAAATGAACAAAGTTAAAAGAAAGTTGCTTAATTTATGTGCAAAGATTAATAGTTGGAGGAAGAAGCTTAGGATACTTGAATTTAAACAACTTTAGCAAAAGATTTGAGATATAGTCACATTTATTGAAAAACTTAAAAGAAAAGAACAAAAAGTAACAAAGAGAAAGAAAAAGAAAGAGGGCTTGGGTTGTCTCCCAAGAAGTGCTAGTTAATAGTCATTAGCTTCATTACCACAAAAGTTGGCATCTTGCAAGGACTATGTGACTCCTTTGAGCACTACCTCACTAACAAATAGGGCTTCAAATGTTGCCCATTCACCTTGAATGTGCCCATGGCCTCATTATGCACCTTAATAACTTTATATGGATACACCTTTGTCAGTGTGAATGGACTAGACTGCCTAGACCAAAGCTTTCTCAAGAATAACTTAAGATGTGAATTGAAGAATTGCACTTGCTGGCCAACCTCAAAAGTTCTCTTTTGAATATGCTTATCATGCCACTTCTTGGTCTTTTCCTTGTAAAGCTGAGCACTCTCATATGCATTCAAATTGAACTCTTCCAACTCACTCAATTAAAACAATCTCTTTTCACCCATCTTCAATTCTTTTACCATCCAATAGGCCTTATGCTCCACCTTTACTAGTGGGTGACAAGAATCCTCCAAGATAAATTTATATGACGACATGCTTAAGGGTGTCTAAAAAGCTATCCTATATGCTTAAAGTGCATCATCCAACTTGTTCGACCAATCCTTCCTTAACTTGACAACAATTTTCTCCAAGGTTAACTTCAACTCTTGATTCATGAGCTCCACATACCCATTTGTTTGAGGATAATAGGCGAGTGTTACCTTGTAAGTTACCCCATACTTTTTCAAGAAGGTGTTAATCAAATAATTGCAGAAGTGGGACCCTTCCTCATTAAGAATGTCTCTTAGGACACAATCTCGAAAAGATGATTTTTTATTTTTCACAAATCTCATCATCACCTAAGAGTCATTGGCTAAAGTTGCAGTAATTTCAACCCATTTAAAAACATAGTCCACCACCACCAAAATATACTAATTGTTAAAGGATGAAGGGAATGGATCTATGAAATCTATTCTCCACACATCAAAGAATTTAATGTCCATGATATTAGTTAATGGCATCTCATTCTTCTTAGACATGTTTCCAACCCTTTGGCATCTATCACACATACTCATAAGTTGTCTAGTATCTTGGTACATGGTTAGCCAATAGAAATTAAACTGCTCTACCTTTCCAACTGTCTTGGAATTACCAAAATGTCTATCACACTTCATAGAATAGCAATGATGAAGAATATCACTAATCTCCTCCTAGGGCACACATCTCCTAAACATTCCATCAGCACAAAACTTATACAGTAGTGGTTCCTCCTAGAAATAGTACTTTACATTGCCCAATAACTTTTTCTTTTGTTGATAGCTCAAATCAGGTGGAACTATGTCACCCACCAAGTAGTTCACTAAATCTACATACCATGGAACAAGTGATATAACTAACAACTGCTTATTTTGAAAGCTTTCATTAATGTGTATCTTGATTGCATGTGACTGTCTCTTAATCTAGACAAGTGATTTACAACCACATTTTCTAAGCCCTTCTTATCTCAAATTTCAAGATCAAACTCTTAGAGTAGCAACACCCACTAAATCAATCATGGCTTTATGTTTTTCTTTGCCAAGAGATACTTAATTGTTGCATGGTTAGTATAAATGATCACCTTGGAACTTACAAAATATAACCAAAACTTGTCAAAAGTAAGTACCACAATAAGCAATTCTTTCTCAGTAGTAGCATAATTCAATTGTGCATCACTTAAAATATGACTAACATAATATATAACATGTAACTTCCCTTCTCTTCTTTGGCCAAGAATAGCATTCAAAGCAATGTCACTAGCATCACACATTAGCTTAAAAGGCAAACTCCAATCAAATGCTACTAGAACTGGTAGTGAAATTAACTCCTTTTTCAACCTATTAAAAGTGTTCAAACAATCATCTCAAAATCAAAAGCAACATCCTTATTTGACATATTGCAAAGAGGTTTGGTAATTTTAGAAAAATCCTTAATAAAATGCCAATAAAGCCCCATGTGACCAATGAAACTTCTAACTCCTTCAACATTGGTGGGTGGTGGCAACTTTTTAATTATTTCTATCTTTGCTTGGTCCAACTTTATACCCATAGTTGAGATCTTATGACCCAACACAATGGCTTTCTACACCATAAAATAAGATTTCTCCCAATTTAAGGCCATATTAGTCTCCTTACAATGCTGCAAAACTCAAGAAAGGGTAGCCAAACAACTATCAAAAGAAGATTCAAACACAAGAAAAAAAAATCATCCATGAACACTTCCATGACCTTCTCAACAAATTTAGAAAAAATGACCATCATTCAACACTGGAATGTAGTTGGTGCATTACATAAACCTAAGTACATCCTATGAAATACAAAAATACCATAATGACAAGTGAAAGTGCTTTTTTCTTGGTCCTTTAGGGCTATAGAAATTTAGTTGTATCCCAAATACCCAGCTAGAAAACAATAATATTCATAACTAACAAGTCTTTCAACATTTGATCAAGAAAAAGGCAAAGATTTCCTTACAAGTAGCTTCATTATGTTTTCTATAATCTATACATATTCTCCACCTAGTCATTATCATAGTGGGAATTAGTTCATCATGTTCATTATGCACAATAATCATCCCACCCTTTTTGAGTACTACATGCATTAGACTAATCCAAGAACTATCATATATTTAATATATAATCTTACATCTAACCACTGATGAGTTTAGTTCTAACCACTTCTTTCATATTAGGATTTAATCATCATTGATTTTTAATAACAAGTTTATGGTTTTCCTCCATTAACATTATATGGATGAACATAGAAGGGTTAAGTCCTTTAAGGTCTAAACTAGTCCATCCTATGGCCTTTCTTCTCAATCTCAACACTTGCAACAAATTTTTAAGTTAAACATTAGATAAAGAAGCACTTATAATCATAGGTAAAGTACCAAAAAGCATATCTAAGATGTGGGGGCAATTGATTCAACCTTAAAACTATGGCTTGCACTTAGAAGATAATGGAAGTGAATTAGCTTTTCCTAGATCCTCAAATTGAAAACTTCTTTGCTTCAACATCAAACTAGTGGCTTCTAAGGCAAATGTAACTATTGTAACCTCCAAATTATCATCCTTAGTTGTTCTTGCATTCATTAAATAGTTCTCAAGAGGTTTTTTAGATATTTATCCCTAAGAACTTCTTAAGTCAGCTCATCCACAAAATCAACTTGAAAAACACAATTAGTGTAAGAAGGATATCTAGTAACCTTAGACAGATTGAATTCTACCTCTTCATCACCAATGTTCAATGTCAACCTACCATTTTCAACATCTATAACAACTCCAGCCATGTCCAAGAAAGGACAGTCCAATATAATTGCAATCTCCTTATCTTCTTTCATTTCCAACATAATGAAATCAACAAAATTGAAAATTTTCTTTATATTGACTAACACATTTTACAAAATACCCACTTGGTACTTCATTAATCAGTCAGCTAGCTGCAAGGAAATGGTACTAGGTTTTAGCTCCTTTAATCGAAGTTTCCTACACACAAATAAAGGTATTAGTGAAACACTAGCACCTAAATCACACAAAACTCCTGAAAAATCAACATCACCAATTATGCAAGGGATCGAAAAACTCCTTAAATCCTTAAGGGGGTGGTGGAAGCTTATCCTAGATAATTGCACTACACTTTCCAATCAAAGTAATGGTCTTATGATCCTCCAATTTCCTCTTATTTGACATCATCCCCTTAAGAAACTTTGCACAAGCGAGAATTTAAGCTAAAGCATCTGCAACAATAATGTTAATCTGTAGTCACCTAAACACTTTAAGAAATTTCTCAAACTATTTATCAATCTTATTTTGCTTAAGCCTCAAAGGAAAAGGAATAGGAGGGACATAAGGTTCGAGTACTAGTGATGGTGTGGATGGTGTCTTAGTATGCTCGACTTCTTTTTAACTTACCTCTTCATGGCTTACATCAACACTATCCTCCATTATAGCCTCATCACTTACCTAACCAAGTTGCTTACTACTTCTCAAGGTGACTGCCTTGCATTGCTCCTTTGGATTGACATTTGTTTTACTAGGTAAGCTTACTTCACCATAAGGTTGGATCACACATGCTATGTGACCCATTTGAACTTCTAAATTATAGTTGGAAGTAACCAACCGATCAAATTTAGATTCTAGCTACTCAAAATTCTTTGAAGTGGCATTGACTAGTTTTTCAATAGTTAACTCCCATGTTGGCTTGTACTCTTGTTGTTGCATCATTCCTTGTGGTCTTGGTTGAAAACTAGAAGGATTGGAAGGTTTTAAGCTACTGCCTTGATTTCCTTAATCTCTTCAAAAAAAATTAGGATGATTTCTCCAAGCTACATTATAAGTTTGGGAATAAGGATTATTTTGCTACTGCTTGTTAAAATTTAACACAAATTTTGCTTGTTCAACTTGCACATAATTAAAACTAAGGTGTTATCTTCCACACTAATCACAATTCATAGCATCAAGGTTATAAATAACATTAACATTGCTCAACTTATCAAACATTTTTACTAGGTTATCAATCATGGCATTAGGCATATTTATTCTAGCAACCTCATATATACTTAGAGCTCTTTGGAGCATGCCTCTTGTGTTTGACCACTAATAATTATTGGAAGTCATATCTTCTGATAGCTTATATGCTTCTTCTACTAACTTGCCCACCAAGGCACTTCTTATAGCTACATCCATAATAATTTTGACTAAATGTGTCAAACCATTATAAAATGTTTGCACTAGCAACTAGTTAGCTAAACTATGATGGGGACATCATCTTTCCAATTCCTCAAGCCTTTCCTAAGCTTTATACAAAGACTTACTATCAAACTAAATGAAACTTATAATATCATTCCTAAGTTTTATGGTCCTACTTAGGGAAAAATACTTAATCAAAATGCTTATAATAAGGCATTCAAACTTGTAAGAGAATCAAGAGCCTTAGACTTCAACTAGATCTTTGCCTTATCCTTAAGAGAAAATAGAAAGAGTCTTAAATGAATGACATTATTACTAATTCCATTAATCTTGATAGTATCACAAATTTCCAAGAAGTTAGTAAGATGTGCATTTGGGTCCTATGGCTCTCCACCAAACTGATTATTGAACAATTTGAATAAGGCCTAGTTTGATCTCAAAAGTGTTGGCATTCACTGTTGGCCTTGCAATAATAGATAGAGCACCATTGACACTTGGCATGGCATAATCAGACAATGCTATTGGATTCTAATTTTGGTCAATCAACTTTTCTTTCATTATTGCTTGATCTTGCTCCAATTGTCACTCTTTCTATAGTGTATGCAAAGTTCATTCTATTTCATGATCAAATAAGATAATATGCCCACATGTATATGACATACATTAAACAACCTTGTAATGTTAGGAACAAAAATTTCAATAATATTAAACAAAGAGTCACTTAAAGTGGTAAATATGAATGAAAATTTAGCAAAAATGGCTCTAAAAAGAAACCTCAAAAATGAACACAAAAATGATTGGAAACCTTAGTAAATGATGTTTTTATGTCATAGCCATTAGCCCTGATTAGAATGTCATTTCCTTTAGAATGGATAAAGCATGACCCCTAATTCAACAATTAATTTTTAATTCTACTAATGCCTATCTCAATTTTAGTTGAAAACACCGAACAAGAACACTTAGCAAACTTAAAACTAAAGATCAAAATATCAACTAAACCTAGTCCAACCCTTATTAAAATTTAAAACATATGAAAACAAAAAATCAATAACACCTTAAACAAAAACAAATGAATCTAAAGAGGAAGAGTTACAAAAATTGAATAAAAAAGCTAATTAAGAAGAAATCCAAATTCACACACTAAACAATGGCACCAAAAACTTAATTGCCCAAACATCCACCATAAGTGTGTGGGACATTCAAGTAGTAAAGTGGATGTGAGTCCAAGTATCAATCCCATAAAGAAGAAACTCACATATCAAATTATGCAAATTTTTTTATGATATCTAAATAAATTGAATGAAGAAAATGTTATCTAACTATGAAATTAAAAGCTAATTTTAAATGTAAACTAAAAATCAATAAATAAGAGTTCTATCACACAAATTTTATCAACTAAATATCATTAACAAACTCAATATCTGGTTGTTAGAATTAAAACTTGTCAACAACACTAATCGAATTCTTTAAGGTATATAATGATTGCTTTCAAAACTCAACAACTATACTCATACTAATCTTATATCTACTTTTGTGATTATAAAAACTAACACAAGTTTGTTAAGGTTTTATGAAATTTTTAACAATGATCACAAAGGAGTGTATTTATTTATAACTGCACAACCTAGGTTTACTATTTTTATGAACTAGTATTACACTCCCACTTTCACTCCATTGTTTAATACCTTAAAAATGCAAATAATGACTAGTTATTAACATGAATAAAAATTTAAAGTATCAAACATCCATTAATTTGCTAATAGAATTTAGTGACTACATTCTCACCATAGAATGAAATATCTATTCACTTATATTCATTATAACACATGAATAAACAATTAAATGTTCATAAAACATCTTAAAATAAATCAGTAACTAATGATAAAGAAGGGAACAAAGTAAGAATACCAGCAGTTCTCAAGTCTTGCACTTTTGTTTTTTGTTTTTATTGCTTTTTGATCCTTTATCTCCCTAAACTTATTCAAAGCCTAATTTGTCACTTAAATATATAAATTAACAAAATAATAAGAACAAGATAAATGCAATTAAACCCCACAATATTAAGATTAATTAGCCAATGAATTAGGAAAAATACTTGTGATATAAAATGTGTGAAATAATTTCACACATTAAGCATTTGATTTGAGTAACTAAAATAAATTATATTGTTGTTCATATTTTAGTCTTTTTATGTAATTTAAGTAAGAAGTTATTTAAAATTTAAAAAAAAAAATTTAAAAAGTCATATTTAAATAAAAAACTCAATTTAAATAAGTACTTATAATAAAAAAGTTACTCTATTTCAAGGAGAATTAAATTAGAAATTTCACAAACTTTTTTCTTCTTCAATTTTCACAAGATCATATACCACTAGGTACAATCCATTCAGTTTTATTAGTCTTCTTACTTTTTCACTTTATTAAAAAGCATGGACTCAACTAAAAGTAATCATTAGTTTATTAAAAACCTTAACTATTACATGAATAAAATTAATTTGACACAAGTTTATGCACAAAATAATTATAAATATTATATATAAATTTTTTATTTTTTAGTACATAATTATAATTAATAATGTGATCACAAACATGGATTTCTCATGTAAATCATTAACTTTATCATATCTATTACATGAAAGTGACTGAAGAAAAAAAAAATAAAAATATATATATATAGGATGAGTGCAGACATAGCCAACTTGCAAACATCTCATTAAATCAATTTACATTTGAACCATAATATAATTTCACCTTAAAAGGAACAAGTGGTTGGAGATGTTTTGCTTGTCCTAGCCACCTTTTATTAACTTTGAAAATTAGTATACTTATTTTTTTTTCTTTAACTATTTTTTATTTTTTAAGTTTGCATGACAATAGAACTCCATGGTTTTAAAATTTTCATTATCTTATCATACAAAAATTTGTGAAAAATTTTATAAATTATGTTTCATAGTCTTACATATTTTTCATAATCTTGAACTTATTTCAAAAAATAAAAAAAAGTCAAGATTCTTGAATAAAGAGGACTTCAAATGCTCAAGAATTTTGATGGTAGCATTGTAAACACAATAATTTCAACTACAATATACATCACCAAATTGACTTATGAAACTAATAAAAATTACGAGTAATGAAATAGCAATTGTGTTGTGTCCCTAATGAGATATTTTAATGTTTAAGAATATAGAAATTCATCTTGGGTTTTTTAAATTTCAAATGTGTATAGACGTGACTAATGGCTTTTGAATGGGAAAACAATTTAATGTGAATAAAATAATTAAAAGAAACTCCCAAAAGATACCAGACATTATGTGGTTTAATAATTTAAAAAATTTGTTTATATTTTCAAGCTATTGATTTAAATTCTCATCATAACAAATAAATTATCCTAAAATTTTGCATGTAGACATTATTTATGTGTAATAATAATATAACATAGTACTCATAACTCCCTCTTCACCACAAAGTATCGGTGGCATAATCATAGTCACATTAACTATCAGCTTTTGGCATCCAATACCAAGCATTTTTGAGTTGTCCCATTTTTTGGTAAGGGCAACGAATGATCCTTACGCTGAAAAGATAAAAAAAAACAAACAAAAAAAGAGGTTTTAGTGTAGGATTTACTGACACATATCACAACTTGTGTATGTATATATATAGGGAGAGTTTTAGATTATTTGTTCAATGATACTGATCACCTATGTATAAATAAAAAGGTAAGTCCCAATCAAAGAAAAATCATAAAAGATCATTTTTAACTAAACATTTTGCAATTGTGACAAATAAATGTATAAGCTATCCAACACATAATGGTACTAAGCTAAAAGGATCACTATGCATTCAAAAGGACTGATAATTGCAACCAAAGATCTAGAAGAATAATTACAAATATCTCAACAATCAATAATAAATATATTCTTATTGAAAACATAATAGATTGACATTTAAATTGCTTTTGATTATATTTTGTCATTAGAAGTTTATTCTTGTTTGATGAATGCCTTATTGTCATAACTTGCATCCCACTAATATAATATTCAATGAAATTTTGCCTACAAGACTATAAAATTTAAGGGAATGTAATACCTTTTTATTGTTGTAACTTTTAAAATGTATAGTAGCTTGAATTCATTATTTGTTGCCAAAATATGTTTATGTCACTAAAATTCATAATAATAATTTATCGGTAGATGACATATATAAGGGAATGTAATACTTGTAAAAGAGGTAAAGCATTGAGATTGTAAGGCAGAAACAAGTTGCTTTTAAAAATCGTAAACTCTTAGAGATGTTTATTGCCTACAAGATTGACAAAAGGTTATGCAAACTTTAAATTTGTGGAATTGGGAGACTTTCAATTTTAAGACACTCACATTTTCATTAATATTGGTAGCCATCCTCAAGACTATAAAAAATATTAGGTACCTCATTCTCAATCATGCAATTGTAGATAGTGTGAATTAGATTCAATTTCATAAGTATTATTATCAACTCAATGCCATATGATTAAACTTGAATATACAGATATAAATGAGAGGTAACATAAAATTGTAACTTTAAAATAAAAATAAATTATTTGATTAATCAAAAAAACATATTGAAACATCAATTAATAAAATTTCAATTTTAGGTTCATTCACAACTATAATATTCAAATTTCAATTATGCATAACATATACTCAATTATATTGAAATTATTAATCCTATATAATAACAATCATTATTACTTGAATTTTCACTAAATAGAATAAGCTTTCTATTGAAACCCTAACTACTATATCTTAAGAATTAGGAAAATAGGTTAATCCATGTAACAATCACATAAGTTTGGATTACTAAACTTATGTTGAGTTATTCATAACAATA
This sequence comes from Rhizophora mangle, assembly GCA_037832345.1. Classification (NCBI taxonomy): domain Eukaryota; kingdom Viridiplantae; phylum Streptophyta; class Magnoliopsida; order Malpighiales; family Rhizophoraceae; genus Rhizophora; species Rhizophora mangle. Next base: position 255,246 of record JBAPLJ010001378.1, read on the forward strand.
AGAAGTAAACTTGTTCATAATTCTCCACTAGTAATTGCTACTTAGTCATTTAGAATAGGATAAATATAGGCACTACAAAATAAATGGGCTATGACAACCATTCAAAACTACTGTGTAATGTCTAATATAGTAATATAGTGGTTTTATGTCCACTAAATTTGAGAGTGCTACAATAGGTCTACCAAAGCAGTTTTCTTCACTTATAGTAACACATATGAAACTGCTACCTAAAGGTGATTTAGGTAAAAGTTTTAAATGATTATCACAATGATTCTTTATAATATTTATGCAGTAATTTTTAGTAGAATACGTAGCAATTTTTTTTTTTGTAGAATAGGCAATAGTTTTTTTAATAGAATACACAATAGATTTTTGAGAGAATTTGTAGTGTTTTTTTTAAGAGAATATGTAGCAGTTTTTTTTTTGTAGAATACACATGAGCAATAATTCCACTCAGAATATGCATTGCACAAACATATAAGCATTATTGCAAAAGTAATTAAACTAAACAATACAAGGAACAACTAATATATTTAGCAAATCTCACATAATGTTAATACACAACTAAAAGCTCTAAATGGTTGTGTTCACAAATTGTGAAATCCTCAGTGTTAAGGGGGAGCTTCATCCTAAAAATGATAAACATATCTTTTGATTTAAACTTAAAAGCATTTAAAATAAAGTAACAAACTTAAAATAAGTAGAAAATAAAAACAAATTACACACTGGCAAAGATTAAGATTAAGAAGAAAAATGGTGGAATACTCAAATGTGTGGGCTATATGTGCCTTTTAAGGATAAATGGGCCCTTTGATGTAATCTTGATTGAGACCACTAAAGCATCATTTGGTAAAAGAGCTAGTGTTGTGTTTAAAGAAGGCATGTCAAAATTAATTTTTAGCCTTGGATTTTATTGTTGCAATTTTTGAAACATTGCATAAAAATGGTGGGCTATTGCTATAGTTTGTTGTTCCATCCTCTTTTGCAATTCTTATGTCCATCCTTAAAATTTCTTTTGCATCTTAGCTTCCACATTGTCTCTAACAAATTGCATAACATTTTTTGAAACTTTGATAATATCTCCAACAATTAATTTGTCTTTTACACAAATGCAGTTCACACCTCTACCATATAACCTCACCCTCCCAAAATGTTCCTCCCTTATAACTATAATGAGAAGGCATCTGATGACTTTGGCTATATGTTGTTTCCTTTTAAGTTTGAAGCTCCTCAATCCAATTTTAGATCCAAAGCATGTTAAGTTAGAAGTGAAAAAATATAATAGAACCTTAGGTCATGTACAAAAAAAAGGATAAAAGAAAAAGGAATTGTTTAGAATTTTCTTAGAAGTTTGATTTGATAGCTTATATTCTTGGTTAGCTCTTCTTTTGCTAGTCTTAAATATTTCAAGTCAAGTTAGGGAATTTTTACTAGGAGCTTTGGCTTTCTGATGCAAATGCAAACAATGAAACGCAATAAAAAAAAATTTACTAGTACCAGATTGTAAAAATATACCAAAGCAAGGTTAGATATGGACAATAAGTTTAAAGTAACAACATAAAACCTAAATATATTAGTGTTGTTTTTGTGATTTACATACCAATTGTTCTTAAATCCTAGCAAAACTCTTTCTGCCTATAGTATGCATTCTTGTTTGCTTTTGTCAATTGTTAATGTTGGTTCTTGCCACTGTCTATAATCATTATTAAGGAATAACAAAAAGAAAAAATATATTAACATAAACCCAAAGATAATATTTGATAAATATGAAAGAAAAGGATAATATTAAACCATTGATTCTTTAAAATTTTAATATTGCAATAGTTGTCAAAATTGATCCCAAGGTATATGAGGTGGACAATTTCTCAATCTCTCTTTACTAGTCTTGTACTTTTTGTAATGTTGGTTCTTCATCATGCATTTATAAGCCATCAAACTTTCTCCAATTGTAGTAATCACCCACTTTCTGCCTTCATTAAGAATCATATACTAATCTTATAATCATTTAAAATGTCAAAAAAGTTAATTGTAATGAATACATTTCCATATAGATAAGGAAGAAAATTTTCAATATACATTACTTACACGAGCTTCCACAAAGCATTCTCTTTCTCAAGATCTAACACATGCCAAGTCTTTACATATAATGGCACCAATTTAACATTCCTAGCTAATGTCCTAAGAAAATTGCTAAACACACATAAAAGTTTGATCATCTAGGCCAATAGGTTGATTTTTGACATTAAGGAAAATTGGATTTTTCTTGTCTTCATGTGAGTTTGATGTCACTCTCCTTGGGCTATACTAAAAATTGAAATATGTTTGCTTTAAGTTTTATATTTAATGTCACTCTCCTTAAGGTAAAATTTTCATTCACTAATTTGTAACGAAGGTTTATATAATTTCTCATATAGAATAAAATGAAGCACACTTGACTGTAGATTGTCAAACTCAAAATAAACCCTCAAGAAGTTGGTGTAGCTTTAGAATTGCTTTTCAAAATGTATATAATATTTTTGCTACAATATTATAGACAAAAGGATACTTGAAACAATAATGGAGATACCTAGAGAAGAAAGGAAATTTTTTTATGTGTTAAACATATGTCAAATCATTGGTATTTATAGAAGTGGTGATGACTTTTGATTAATAGGTATCTTCAGTTTGATGGTTAAAATTTTGACCATTTAACAAATGGTCATGAGTTAAAATGTTAAGGGCACAAATTTCTTTATTTCCTGACATTATAAAATAGTCAGTTGTCAACTACCAAAACTTGCCCTTTAGTCTAGTGCTCACACCATTTTGTTGCGGCTCATAAGTCTTAAGTTTAAAAACCATTAGATACTATTTTCAATTATTTAATGTAGTCACATTTATTAGTTAGTGGATGCAATAAATAACCTTATTGTTTTAGCTCATAGGTCTTGGGTCCAAAACCCATCAAATATTATTTTTAGTTATTTATTGTAGTCAGGTTTATTAGTCAGTTGATATAATAAATAATTGTTTGGCACAATCAAACTAGTGGTTGTGTGGTTCAAATCTCAAGAAGTATAACCTTTCATATACTTTTGATTTTATTTTAAAATATCCTAACAAGGATCTTTAACAATTTTGATAGTCATATGCATAAGGATCTTATCGAATAGTTATGGAAATAGTTCACATAAATGACTATAAAACATTTCAATTCTTTTTTTAAATAATTGAGACATTAAAAGTCATTGTTTCTATATCTTTTTCATGAATGTTTTAAAGCTATGCCTTTTAGCTTATTGGAATAACCTAAACATTTCACATTCACATAGGCTAACTATAGCCTCTACTATAAAACACCCTTTTAAGTTTTTTCCAGCAAGAACCAAGCACTATATAACCTTGTAATGAAAATAAAAATTAATTATAGTGCTTCAATCATGCTGATGATATACTTTGACTTATTAAACTCAAGACTTGATGTTGTATCAAGCATTGAGTTGAGTTTTCATCAAGGGTGATTTGTATTTATGGGCTTGAGTCCCATCCTTCTTGATGACTTATTCACCATGTCTCTTATTAATCCTTTTATTAAAGGATTGGCCATGTTTAGACTTTATCTCATAAAATCAATTATGATCACTTTATTCATGATCAAGTCTCTCACATAGTTGTGTGTAAGTCCAATGTTTCTGGACTTACCATTATATACTTAATTATACACTCTGACTAGAGTTATGACACTATCACAATGTTTATAAGTGAGTACTATTGACTTTTATATAAAGGAATCTCATAAAGCAAATTCCTTCACTATTCTACTTCTTTACTTGTTAAAGTTAATGTTACAATTCCATAACCATAATGGAATCTTTTATGCAAGTTTGTTTCTTGGAAACCTAAGAAATTGTGTGCCCACCAAGCATAAAGATCCATACACTAATAGAAGAATAATCCTCTTTATTAATGATCTAATAGGCATTTGAGTATCCTTTTACAATGAAAGGGTAACAAATTTAACTTATGCCATATTTCTTTATTTTCTTTAGGTACTATAAGACTTTGTTTACTCCGTGCCAATGCATGTCATTTGGATTACTTTTGTACTTGCTCATTTTGTCAACTGCATTGGCTATGTTTTGCCTTGTACATGTCATTGTGTACAATAAACATCTAATCACCTTGGCATATTCCAATTTTAATACTACACTTTCAACATTCTTGGTGAAATTCATGTTTGGATCAAATGGAATAGAAATTGCAATACATTCTAAGTGATTAAATTTATTGAAAACTTGTTCCATGTAATGTGTTTGATAAAGCATTATGCTCATTTTATCTTGCAAGATTTTAATTCCAAGAATGACATTTGCATCACCCATGTCTTTCATATCAAAATTACTAGGCAAAAACTTTTTGGTAATGTCAACTTGTTCTAAGTTAGTCCCAAAAATGAACATGTCATCCATAAATAAATAGAGAATGACACATTTTCCTTCTTTGAACTTTATAGACACATTTGTTTGATTCATTAATCTTGAATCCATTGGCAAGTATTACCAAATCAAATTTTTGTTGCCATTGCTTAGATGCTTGTTTTAATCTATACAAGGACTTAACTAATTTACACTCCTTTTTTTCTCGACCAAGTCCAACAAATTCCTTTGGTTGCTCTATATACACTTCTTCTTCTAATTCACCATTTAAGAATGTTTTTTCACATCCATTTGACAAATTAATGGGCTATGAATGGAGGTAAGTGCACTAAGTAGTCTAGTTGTGGCAATTCTAGCTATCAATGAATATGTATCAAAATAATTGACACCTCGCTTTTGTACAACACTTTTTGCAACTAACTTGTCTTTGAACTTGTCAATGGTTCCATTGACTTTCATTTTCTTTTTAAAATTCCATTTACATCCAATTGGTTTTGAACCAACTGGCAAGCTTACTAGTTTCTAGGTCTTATTACCTATAATGGAATCCATTTCATCATTTATTGCTTACATCCAAAACACAACATCTTGCAATTTAATTGCTTCACTAAATGTCTTGGGATCATCTTTAGTATTGAAGCAATATGACATTTGATTACAATTTTACTTCCCTACACTCTTAGAAGTGAATTGCAATTCTACTTCCCTAATTCTCATAACAAGAACTATAATAGAATTCCATATGTACACAATAATACCATGAGTCACTAGTTTTAATCATTTGAAGAGACTTTTGTTAATGCAAACATGTTAAGTAGCCCTGAATCAATCCACTAAGCAATGCCATCATCTACAAAATTAATCTTTATGATCATAGCAACCATTTTCTCATTTGTCACTCTAAAAGATACATGCTTTTCCTTTTACTTTTTGAAAAGACAACAATCAAATTTATAGTGCCCTTTCTACTAATAGAAATGACATTTTCCATTTTTCTTCTGCCTTTTATGTTGCTTTTCATCATCCTTGGTGATACAAAGAAAAGGATCCAACAACAGCCTTCACTCTAAGGATACAAGAGAAATTCCACCACCTTAGAGATATAGGGCCAATAGCTCTCACCACTCTTAAGGGATCCACTCAAGAGATATAGAAATGCTAGGGTTAAGTCACCACCCAATGAGTCCACCATAGAGATATAGAACATAAAAGAAAACTTTTCAAATTCCTTAGGGTCGAAGTTTAATTATTCACCAAAAGTCTATCTTTTTAAATACTAGAGAAAAATATAAATAAAAGGCTTTGAAATATTCTTCTAAGTATAGGAAAATGCTTTAATATCATGACCTTTAACTATCCTAGTGGCTAATAAAGGAACTTAACTCTTAATGTTCTAAATTCATTTGAATCTAGACATCTAAAGCTTTTAAATGGCTACTCATGACTATCATTGGGCTTAGGTAGAAGGTCTAGTAGTTGGAACAAGTTTGACATGCAATATGTACTTCTGATACCATAATGAGCATTTTTTGTGCTCGGCCCAAGTCTTGGATTAATTCTTGGTTTTTCTCAAGAGATGCTCTTGTATCATGCTCCCTTAGTTGAAAAGGACTTGCCCCCAAATCTTCATAATCTTTTAATGAAATGGAATAAGATTAGCAATATTGAAAACGTCAGAAACTTCATATTCAGTTGGCAACTCAATCTTGTATGCATGATCTCCAATATGCTTTAGTATGTTGAATGGGCCATTAGCTTTAGGTTTCAACTTGGAAAATTTTCTAGGTGGGAAATGCTTTTTTCTAAGATGAATTAAAACTAAATCTCCTTCTTTAAACACAACAAACCTTTTGTGCTTGTTCACTTAAGTTTGATACTTCTCATTCTACTTTGCTATCCTTTCCCTAATTTGCTCATGCAATTTTTTTTTAAAAAAAAATTTGCTCGATTCTTATTATCACCACTAAATTGATGTTTTGTTGGAAGAGGAATGAGATCCAAAGGGCTACTAGGGTTAAAGCCATACACAACTTCAAATGGACTACATCCATTAGTCTAGCTAAAGGACCAGTTATAAGCAAATTCAATATAAGGCAAAAGCAAATCCCATTCTTTAATTTTTTTTTTTTTACCAAACTCCTAAAAAAATTTCCCAAGATTTTATTGATAACCTCAGTTTGACCCTCAGTTTGAGGATGACAAGTAGTGCTAAATTGTAATTTAGTACCCAATTTCCTCTAAAGGGTCCTCCAAAAATGACTTATAAATTGCAAATCATGATTTGAAGTGATTGACCTTGGAATGGCATGAAGCTTTGCAATCTCTTTAAAATAAAGATCAACAATTTGCAAAGCATCTAAATTTAACAGAAGGAACAAAATGAGCTATTTTAGAAAATCTCTCTACCATAACAAAGATAGAATCTTTTTTTCTCTATGTGCAAGGGAAACTAACCACAAAATCCATACTAACATTTTCCCAAGGGGAATTGGGAACTAGAAGTGGTGTGTAGAAACCTATATTCTAGACATGCCCTTTTGCTTTATGGCATACTACACATTGCTCCACTATTCACATGACATATTGATTGAGTTTTGGCCAAAAGAAATTTTCTTGCACCAAAATCAAAGTTTTGTTTCTCCCAAAGTGACCAGCAAGTCCTCTTCCATGAGCTTCTTTAATAATGGCTTCCCTTAAGGAGTAATTAGGAATTCATAACTTGTTATTTTGTAAAAGAAACCATCTTGTAGAAAAAAACGATTAACTAATCCATTTGAACAAAAAGCTCAAATAGATGAAAAATCAGAATTAGATGAATAGAGTTCTTTTGCAATCTCAAATCCCAATACCTTTGGTCTCCATTATGTTTATAAGCAAATGTCTTTTACTCAATGTATCAACCACTTTGTTAAGTTTCCTTGCCTTGTGCTTTATGGAAAAAGTGTAAGGCTAAAGAAATACAACCCATTTGGCATGGTAACTATTAAGCTTGTGCTATGTATTCAAGTACTTCAATGCCTCATGGGTAGAATACAAGATAAATTCATTAGGCAACAAGTAGTGACTCAAATGCTCTAGAGCATGAACAATGGCATAGAACTCCTTGTCATATGTTAAGTATCTCTGTTTTACAACATTCAACTTCTCATTAAAGAATGCAATGGCTTGCCTTCTTGATATAAAACAACACTAATGCCTATATTGGATGCATCACTCTCAACTTCAAACACCTTTTCAATATCTAGAAGTACAAGCACTCGAGCATCAACCATCATCTATTTTATTAACTTAAACCACTTATGGGTAGTTTTTGTCCACTAGAATGAATTCCCCTTCAAGCACTCAATGATAGGAGCAACAAGAGTGTTAAATCATTTGATAAATCTCCAACAAAAAGATACAAGGCCATGAAAGCTTCTTACATCATGAATGGATTTAGGAGTGAGCTAACTAGCTATTGCCTAAACCTTATTTAAGTCAACTTAATTCCTACTAAAGATACAACATAACTAAGAAACATAATGCTATTCATGTATAATTTGCATTTCTTTTCATTAACGTACAATTTTTGCTCTCTTAACACTTGAAACACTCATTTCAAATGCTCCACTTGTTGAGAATCAGATCTGTTATCAACAAGAATGTTATTAAGGTACACAACAACAAATTTACCCATGAATGGTCTAAAGACATGAGTCATAAGTCACATGAAAGTGCTAGGTGCATTAAAAAGCCCAAATGGCGTGACCAACCAAACATAGAGACCATTTCTTATTTTAAAGACTATCTTCTACTCATCACCATGTCCTATTTGAATTTAATGGTAACTAGTTTTAAGATCAATTTTTGAGAAAACAATAGAACCATGTAATTGATCAAGTAAATCATCAAGTTTAGGAATCAGTTACCTATACTTGATAGTAATTTTGTTGATGGCTCTATTATCTATGCACATATGCCAAGATCCATTCTTCTTGGGTACTAAGAGGGTTGGAACAACACATGGACTCTACTTTCTCTCATAAATTTCTTCATTATCAACTCTTCAACTTGCCACCACAATTCTTTATGTTCTTTAGGATTCATGTGATAAACTGCTTTGTATGGGAGGATAAAGTCTAGAATTAGGTCATTTTTGTGCTAAATATCTCTCATTGGAGGTAGGCTAGGGGGTGTTTCTTTTGGCTTAACATCTACAAATTCTTGTAATAGAGGTTGAACTAGTGGATCTATATGTCTTCTAAAAACATCTTTTCAATCAAATTGCTAGAAAGTAAACTATTCCCCTATGACAGATCATTGCCTTAGTCAAATTAATTCTTAGGGTGGCCTAAAGGCTTGTAGTTAGTGGCAAGACCCCAGTCATCTCCCAATGAACTAATGTATTTTTTTTGACTATATAATATGAGACTAACTCCAGTAATTCTTGAACCTTGATGACCTATCCTTGATTCCTAAGGATATAAGGATGTATGTCTAGTTGGTTAGCCCTAGTCCTAGCTGAGATCTCGCACCAGATGACTCTACACTCCCTAAAATCTCTAGACAATTGCCTAGATTCGACTAACTATGACTCATGAAAAACTCGCTATTGCACAATTATCAAGCAACTAACTAGCCTAAGCACTGGAGTTTACTAACCTAAGTAGCAAATCTGCCCCTCAATCTCATCCTAAGCATGACTCAAGTCTCCGATTGGTAGCTCTCAAGACACTCCTCAACTCACCCAAAACCAATCAGTATTATCACCTAAGGAATCTCATTAGGTGACCGAATAAGAATAAGGCTAGAATGAGAAAATCAGAATGCATTGATTCAATGATAGAACATGATCTCCAGGTACATAAGTTCAAGAACCCTAGAGTTGAAATGATTTACAAAATCATGGAACAAAGGAAAAGAAATGCAAAAATGAGAAAAATCTCCTCTTTTTGTCTGTCCTTCCCCCCCTTTTTATCTATGTTCATTCACCCCTCTTTATCTTCCTTGTACTTAATGCTCCCTTGGCCGTTCATGCTTGCCTCTTCATCTTCCTACCTTCCAGAATGAATTATTTCTCAATTTTGACATTAATCCCAAGTGGTTTGGACATGATTCTAGGCCTTAAATTCGGATGGTAGAGTATCATGGCCCAAAACATACAAATTAGCCCAGTTTCCAGCTCCATAGAGGCTTGCTGAACTTCACCCATGCATAACTCCATTTAGATGGCCTTATCTTCTTCTGTTCCCTTCACAAGAGTTGTAGCTCTTCGAGTTAGCTTTCCAAGGACTCAAATTTGGCTGCTAAACTCCTCCCCGTTTATGAGATATGGCCAAAAAACTAAGCAGTGCGCGGCTGATCTGCTCTGTTCAGCGCCCCTCTCGTGATTAGAGTTCAATATTTTACCTTGTCCAATTGGTTCAGAATTTGCACATGGTTTCTTGGTGGAAGTCATAGCCCAGTCTCTTAGATATTCATAAAAATTGGTTTTGTTTAAAAAACCTCCTGTAACATAAGAAATAGTCAAAGTACCTAAGCTGCGCAAAAACTAAATTTTGCCAGATTTTTTTGATAATTAGGCATATGGACAACTAAGTGAGAAGCCAATCAAAGTACATAATCTAGACTATTAAACATGCATAAAATATTAAGTATGAGGCAAAATATTATGCAAAACTTGGTTGTTATCACTCCCCCACACTTAAGTCTTTGCACGTCCTTAACAAAGCAAAATTAAAAATAACTACAAAGGGTTTCCCAACTTCCTATCCTATGTCTGCACAAGATGCAACCCTTTCCTAGACATTTCCCACTTCAAATGACTTCCTAGGTGCAAGAATAACTCATCAAAAAACAAACAATCAAACTTGAACCACACCACACATCATGGTTCTCAATAATCCACACCATGAAAATCACATACAAGTTACCAGCATATGAGAAACTTCGGCCAAGTGATAGGTCCTTATGGATTCTCTCAGTTCTCTCAAGGATTTAGGGATCTATTTACACTCAAAACACCTTCCATAGATAGCCCACACAACCATATGCTTGCAATCATTCTAAATCTCCACCACTTAATACAGGTGTAATACAAAAATCAAGAGGACTTTCATAGTCTATAACAGGGTCATGGGTTATAATGCATTGGGTAGGTAAGAATGAGGGATGGATGGGCTGCAATGCCATTCCAAGGTAGGGACAATAGAGGAGAGGAATAAAAGATCATTAAAGGAAGAGCTTTTAACCTAAAGGTGAAGGTTTCCCTCATTGCAAACAATATCAAACAAAAGACTCTTCCAACTCAACTCTTCCAATCATTCTAATTTTCCTTTTCCTTTCCTACTGAAAACATACCCAAATGATGATTCTTACTTGGGTTATCATGATTTTGATTTCTTCTTTTTTGTTTTTTTAGATGAATGCTTTTTTTTGTTTGTTTTTGTACATTTTACCTACCCCACACAATTGCAATCCCTCCCCCACACTTAAATCATGCTTGTCCTCGAGCATATGAAAGGGAGTCCCCCACACTTAAATCAAAAGCTCTTTCTGCAATGTCTAAGGGTGTCAATCATGAATGTATAATGGTTAAGAACAAACAAGCTTAAGGCTTAATAGGGCTAGCAATGGTCATAATTTATAAGGGGTAGCTTATTTGGCCCAAACTCAGGAAGAAAAAGATGCCTCTATCATTTTCATGCATACAAATGTCATGTGAATTTGATAAAGAAGGAGAGCAAGTTCTAGTGTGTAAAGTTTTTAGGAGTAGACATTCATGAAAGAATGATGAGAATGGTATGTGATGTAATCCATTCAATTAGGCTCAAATATCCTCACCTGGTTTCCATCTATCAATGTGGCCAAGCAACCCAAAATCTAGCTCCTAGCATGCTCATTCCATGATGGAACTCACTCAAACCAATTAATGCCATGGAATATAAGTATGTCATTTGATGTTTAATAGTTTTTCATCAGCTTAAGTCATCAGCTATCATAACAACTATCTGAGAAATTTTATTCATGAACATAAATGAAACTACCATGCAACTATCCTTATTTGATGCAAGCAAACACTACAACTAAAAGAAAATGATGGGATTAAAAAGCTTATCAAGGTGTTAGGTAGTGTGCATCTAGCAAATGTAATTCCTCTCCTGGTGGTTCTTCATGGCTAAGTGCTTCATGGAAGTGCTTAAGCCTATGGCCATTTACTATGAACCTTCTCTTTGATGTTGGTTCTTCCACCTACACAGTACCATAAGGATACACATGAGTAACCAAAAAAGGTCCTTCCCAATGAGAACATAACTTACCTGGCATGAACTTAAGCCTTCAGTTGTAAAGAAGAACTTGTTGCCTAAGCTTAAATGTCCTACGATGAATCATTTGGTCATGTAGCCGCTTTGTCCTCTCCATATAAATCTAGGCATTTTCATAAGCCTCCATTTAGATCTCCTCAAGCTCTTGAAGTTTTAGCTTCCTTTCAGCTCCCACTCAGACTAGATCCAAGTTGCAACGCTTAACCACCCAATATGCTTTATGTTCAATTTCCACCGAAAAGTGACATGCTTTCCCATAGACTATTTGGTATGAGGACATATCAATTGGGGTTTTGTAGGCTATGCGATATGCCCATAATGCTTCCTCTAGCCATGCACTCCAATACTTCTAGTTTGGTTGAACCATTTTTTTGAGTATGCTCTTGATTTCTCGATTGGAGACCTCGACTTGGCCATTTGTCTGTGGGTGATACAAGGTGGAGATCTTGTGGACTACGCCATATTTTTTCAACAAGGCTTCTACTTTTTGGTTGCAAAAATGGGATCCCTAATCTGAGATTATAGCTCGTAGAACTCCAAACCTACAAATAATCTACAAATGGACAAACTTGCCACTACTTTGGCATCATCAGTTCGGGTAGCCTTAGCTTTTACCCACTTAGAAACATAATCAACTACCAAAAGAATGTAAATATAACTAAATGAAGTTGGGAATTGTCCCATAAAGTCTATACCCCAAACATAAAAAACTTCATAGCACAACAGTGGTTGTTGGGTTATCTCTTGCCTATGTGATAAATTCCTAGTTCATTGACATCGATCACATGTTTTACAAAACATAGGCATCACGAAATAGAGTTGGCCAAAAAAGACCTGAATCTAGCATTTTCCTAGCTATTTTAAAAGAACCAAAATGGCCACAACATGCTCTAGAATGATAGAACCTTAAGATAGACTCATGCTCATGCTCAGGCACACATCTCCTAATGATGTTATCACTACAAAATTTCCAAAGGTAAAGATCATCTCAAACATAATATTTTGACTCACTTCAAAGCTTGTCTACTTAATGCTTAGAAAAATCAGAGGGAATCACCCTAGCAACTAGGAAGTTAACTAAGTCAGCATACCAAGGAGTGTGTTGATGTTAGGACATACCATGGGATTTGCAAGAGGTGCTCATCTGGGAAGTCATCTAGAATGGGAAAGGGTTATAGATTCCCTTCAATTCAGCTGAGATGATTAGCCACCAAATTGTTAACTCCGCTTCTGTCCTTAACCTCAACATCGAACTCTTAGAGTAATAACATCCATTGGATTAGCCGTGGCTTTGTGTCGGGCTTTTTTAAGAGGTATTTAAGTGCTGCATGATTAGAGAAAACTATGACTTTAAAATCAAGTAAATAAGATCTAAACTTGTTAAAAGCAAAAACCATAGCCAAAAGATCCTTCTCTTTTGTGGTATAGTTGGATTGAGTAGCATCGAGTGTGCAAGATGCATAATGGATGATTCTTGGCTGCCCATTAAATGTTGTGCCAAAACAGCTTCCACTGCATTGTTGGATGCATCACACATTAACTCAAATGATTGAGACCAATCCGGGGCTTGCACAATCAGCATGGTGGTCAAGGCATGCTTGAATTGGTTGAAAGCTTCATAGCAATCCTTGTCAAACTTGAACTCCATGGTCACCTTCAGAAGGTTGGTCAATGGGAGGGTTATCTTGCTAAAATTCCTTATAAATCTCTGATAAAACCCTGCATGACCAAGAAAAGATCAAACTTCCCGCACACACGCAGGGTAAGATAAACGAGAAATAACTTCAACTTTTACTAGATCAACTTTAATACCATCCTTACAAACTACATGTCCTAACACAATTCCTTGCTTAACCATGAAGTAACATTTTTCATAATTAAAGACCAAGTTAGTTGCTATGCACCTCTTAAGAACTCGAGATAATCTTTCTAAACATTCACCAAAAGAGGAGCCATAAATGGTGAAGTCTTCCATAAAAACTTCCATGCCTTCCTCCAAGAAATTAGAGAAAATACTACCATACAATGTTGAAAAGTGCTTGAAGCATTGCACAACCCAAATGGCATCCTCCAGTAGGCATAAGTGCCAAGAGGACATGTGAAAGTAGTTTTCTTTTGATCCTCAGGGGCAATGTGAATTTGAAAATATCTCATAAAACCATCTAAAAAATAGAAGTGAGATTTCTTAGACAATCTTTCAAGGATTTGATCAATAAAAGGTAAAGGATAGTGATCCTTCCATGTTGCTTGGTTAAGTCGCCGGTAGTCTATACATACTTGCCAAAAATTTTGCACACGAGTTGGCAACAATTCATTATTCTTAGTCTTGACTACTGTAACTCTAAATTTCTTAGGCACCACTTGGACTAGACTCACCCAATTACTATCTGAGATTGGATAAATAATTTCAGCTCGGAGCAATTTGGACACTTCTTTCTTCACAACATCAAGATTAAGTGGGTTGAGTCTTCATTGTGGTTGCTTCACAGGTTTGGCTCTTTTTTCAAGGAAAATTCTATTCATGCAAATTGCTAGACTAATCCCCATAATGTCCCCAAGTGTCCAGCCAATAGCCTTCTTGTGCTCCCATAAAACTTTAAGCAACTAAGCTTTTTGCAACTCATCAAGGCTCCTAGCAATAATCACTGGAAGTTTTCTATTCTCACCTAGGAATGCATACCTTAGATGCTCTGGAAGAGGCTTTAAATCGAGCTCAGGAGGTTGTACAATGGATGGAAGAAGTCTGATTGACTTGCTCTCAATTGTTTCTAATTAAGCCTTCTTTATTATTCTCGGTTCTGATCTATCAATTCCCTGCTGTTCTGCCAAGTGTGCCACTTGTTCTGTCCTCTTAGAGACTCCTCTAAGTGTACATGAATAAGAGATGTTGTGTACATCATTCCCAAGCTGTGTATTATGACAAGGAACTAGAGGAGAGGGAGAGAGTGTACTTTCCAAGCTATATTGATCAACTTTGTTTCTGCCACTTCTTTCAAGTTATTCTAGGCTAAGTGACACTTCTTTCTTCTGTTCAAATTCAGCACCTTCTTGGGCTCCTTGTCCCCAAAAAGGCTCATGTCACAAGTTAGAGAGTCATTACAATGAGCTATCTCTGGGAATTCCTTCTTAAGCTCGAGTTGCACCTCCTCCACCAAATCCTCAATGAGCTTGATATGGAATAATGAATGATCCTCTGATGGGTGTTTCATGGCTTCTAGAATGTTAAATTGAATAATTGAGTCACCAAATTCCATTGATAACACCCCGGAGTGCACATTAATTTTAGTTCATGCTGTTTTGAGGAACAGTCAACCAAAAATAAGAGGTGAATGACTGCTTTGTGTCTCACCCTCCATTTCCAAAATGTAAAAGTCAGTAGGGAAGATCAACTGGCCAACTTGGACTAGAACATTCTCGACTATACCGAGTGGATAGGCATTACTTTTGTTAGCCAATTGGATAACCAATTTCGTTCCCTTCAATGGTCTAAGATCTTGCTCAATAAACATTAAAAGAGGCATAACATTGATCGAAGCTCCAAGATCCAGCAAGGCCCTGTCAAACTTTCGGTTACTAATAATGCAGAGAAATGTGCAAGTACGAGGATCCTCACATTTTTGTGGTAAAGGCTGTATAAGAGTTGATACATTATGTTCCATACGGACCTTCTCCCTTCCTTGGAGCCTCTGCTTATTTATGCACAACTCTTTCAAAAACTTAGTGTACCTCGGCACTTGCTTGATTGCATCAAGAAGCAGAATGTTGACTTCCACCTTTTGAAATATCTCCAGAACTTCCTTATCCTTTTCTAGTATGTCATCCTTTTTCTTAGACTTCATTCTTTAAGGAAATGGGAGTGGCTCAATGGATTGGTCAGCTATCTCCTTTCCCTTGGTGGTTGGATCTTCTTGGCACGTCTGGGTCTTGGTCGGGTTTGAAGCAGATGATTGTTTTTTGTCCTTCCCTTTCACTGGTCTTGGCTGCTCATCCAGCACCTTTCTAGACCTTAATTCGATGGCATTTACACCCCCCCTTTGGATTGGGGATGGATTGGCCTGGCAATTGCCCAAAGACTTGCTGTTGAAGGGCATTCATCAAAGTGGCTAGTTGAGTCATCTATGTCCGCAGATCTTGGATGGTTGAGTCAATTTTCTACTGGAATTGAATATTTTGATCAGCCAGTTGTGTGGTGCAAGTTGTTAGCTGCTTCATCATATCCTCTAAAGATGACTCGAACCTAGGTACAGGTGGTTGATGTGTCTGGCCATGCGGTTGCTGTTGGTGCTGACCTTGGCCGAATCTCCAAGATGGCTGTCTTGGTTGCTCTTGTGATGTCGATCCTGAGTTCCCATACCAAAGGTTGGGATGATCATGCCACCTTGGGTTGTATGTGACTGAGTATGGATCGTACCAAGGCTGATCTTCCTGTTGATATGGCCCTCCTTGATATCCTCCAGCTGCCAGGACTTGATCTTGTGACTCCTTTGCCAATGTTGGGCATGATGCAGTAGGATGCCCTGAACTTGCACAAATACCACAAACTTGGCTCCTAGGGGCAAGTTGAGACCCTTTGGCTTGGCTATTGTTGATCTATAGCCAATCTCCTTACAAGTGAGGTAAGTTCGTCTAGATGGTGCTCCACTCTTTGATGATCTTGACTTGTGGCTGAAACTTCATGTACTCCTCGAGGTGGAATTGTGGCCCTCGTGCTGAATTGCTGGGAATTCATTGCCATGTTTTCAATTAATGCTTGAGCAGCCTGGGGTGTCTTATCCACTAGTGTGCCACCACTTGCTGCATCGATCATGCTACAATCCATTGGAAGTAGACCTTCATAAAAGTACTGGATCAAAAGTTGTTCTGATATCTAGTGAAATAGACAGTTCACACACAACTTATTAAACCAATCCCAGTATTCATAGAGGGTCTTGCCATTAAGTTGTCGGATCCCGCAAATCTCTTTTCAGATGGCAGCAGTACGCGAGGCAGGAAAGAACTTTTCAATAAAGGTCTTTTTCATGTCATTCCAACTTCAGATGGCCTCAAGATGGAGATAATAAAGCCAATCTTTTGCAGCTCCCTCCAAAGAAAATGGAAATGCTCGGATCTTGACATGGTCCTCAGAGATTCCTTGTGGTCTCATTGTCGAACAAACAATATGAAATTCCTTGAGATGTTTATGAGGATCTTCACCTACAAGGCCATGATATTTAGGCAACAAATAAATGAGTCCAAATTTAAGTTCAAAGTTAGCTTCAACACCTGAAAATTGAATACACAGAGGTTAGTAATTGATATCGGGTGCTGCTAGCTCTTTCAAAGTTTGATTGTTATTTTCGTTATTCCTAGCCATGTTGTTATCCCTAGCTAGCTCCGATTCTTGATGTTCTTCCTTAATGAATCTAGATGAAGATAAAGTGGGTAGAACTAATGATGATCATGCAGTCCTACGATGTCTACTCAATGTTTGTTCTATTTCTAGGTTGAAATCAAACAATAAATTGCTAGATGACCTAGTCATACATAGGCAAACCATAAAAATTAAAGTTGTAATAAGGATAAAATAGAGCTGAATAGAACAAGAGCAAACAACCAAGAATTGCAACTTACTAAAACAACCTTAAACAGTAAGGAGCAACCAAGCCAATCTGAAAATGGAATAGACTACAACAAAAAAAAATGAAACAAGGTAAAGCTGGAAGGAATGACAACAAAACCAACAAAATATAACCAATACTCATTAGAAAAGAAATAAATAGACAAATTAAAGCTAAATCAATAGAATAACCAAAGAATAAACTAATGCAAACATGAATCAAATAACATTAACAAGTAGAAAGTGAAAAGGAGAGTCAAAAGAAAACTTATGCTAGTTAGATGTTGGTAGAAAGCCACATGAGGTAACAAAAGGAAGAAAAATAATCAGTAGCAAAATTGATGTCTTCCACTCCTTTCTTTAGTTATGATTAATAGTAAGACACCAATAAAAGTGGTTAATTATGTACAAATAATCAAGAAAGATCATAAACATACCTTGGTTCCTCAACAATGGCACCAAAATTTGACAAATCATCGCGTTGGTCAAATTAATTCTTAGGGTGGCCTAAAGGCTTGTAGTTAGTGGCAAGACCCTAGTCGTCTCCCAATGAACCAATGTAGTTTTTTTGACTATATAATATAAGACTAACTCTAGTAATTCTTGAACCTTGATGACCTATCCTTGATTCCTAAGGATATAAGAATGTATGTTTAGTTGGTTAGCCCTAGTCCTAGCCGAGATCTCACACCAAATGACTTTGCACTCCCTAAAATCTCTAGACGATCGCCTAGATTTGACTAACTATGACTCATGAACAACTCACTATCACGTAATTATCATGCAATCTAACAGCCTAAGCACTAGAATTTACTAACCTAAGTAGCAAATCTACCCCTCAATCTCATCCTAAGCATGACTTAAGTCTCTGATCGGTAGCTCTAAAGACACTCCTCAACTCATCCAAAACCAATCAATATTATCACTTAAGGAATCCTGTTAAGTGACCAAATGAGAATAAGCCGAGCATAAGAAAACTAGAGTGCATTGATTCAATGATAGAACATGATCTCTAGGTACATGAGTTCAAGAACCCTAAAGTTGAAATGATTTACACAATCATGGGACAAAGGAAAAGAAATGCAAAAATGAGAAGAATCTCCTCTTTCCGTTTGTCCTTCCCCCTCTTTTTATCTATATTCATTCACCCCTCTTTATCTTCCTTATACTTAATGCTCCCTTGGCCATTCATACTTGCCTCTTCATCTTCCTACCTTCTAAAATGGATTATTTCTTAATTTGGACATGATTCTAGGCCTTAAATTTGGATGGTAGAGTATCATGGCCCAAAAAATACAAATTAACCTAGTTTCTAGCTCTATAGAGGCTTGATGAACTTCACCCATGCATAACTCCATTCAGATGGCCTTATCTTCTTCATCCTTATAGTTTTGCCTAATAAAATATTCTACTAAGCATGTTTTGTTTATCCTTACCTCAGTTCCTTTGTGAATCCATTGCATTTTGTAAGGGCAAGGATTCTCTTTAGTTTTTAGGCTTAGCTTCTCCACCATCTTTGTTGCTACCACATTAGAAGTGCTTCCACTATCAATAATGACACAATTTTCCATTGGAAGTGCACTAAGTAGTATGGAAGATGCTTTCATCTTGCTTAGAAGTGATGTTTAAACTACTTTGAATCACAAGCATTTCACCCTCATTAGCGTTGATAACTTCTTTATCATAAACAAGGTCTCCCAACTCTTCTTCATTCTCTTCAACATTGTTCTCCACCAAGGTCACAACTCTATGATTTGGGCATTTAGAAGCAATATGCCCATAGCCTTGGAATTTAAAGCATCTTTTTGAATTGTTATTAAAACAACTAGCTTGTTTGAAACCTTTGGAAGCACCTTTGACACCAAAACACTTGGTCCAAGAGTGTGGCCTAGAACTCGAACCACTTCCTTGATTTGAAGGAAAAGTTTTACTGACTGATTTTGGAGCAGCCTTTTGAACCTCCTTCCTTTGCTTTTCAATAGTCAAAGTAAGCTTTCTTATATCATTGAAGGACCAATATGGTTACATTAGAATAGCATCACCAATCTCCCTTGTTAGGCCACTTAAGTATCAAGTAATAGTTTGCTCTTCCAGTTTAACCACATCACCCTTCATCATGAGTTGTTCAAACTCCACAATATATTCCTCAGCACTCATTTCTAGTTGTTGCTCAAGAGAGTGAATTTTTATGTACATCTCCATTCAATAATCCTCAGGTAGAAATCTCCTTTTCAACTTCTACTTTATTTTCTCCCATGTTTTAATTTTTCTTCTACCTTCTCAATCTCTCTATTTCTTCAAGTTCTCCCACCATAAAGAAGCATACTTCTTGAGTTTCAAAGCCACCAACTTGACCTTCCTATCCTTGGGAAACTCCTTATATTCAAAAATACATTCAATAATATGTAGCCAATCAAGGAACTCATCAAGTTGCATTTTTCCTCAAACTTGAGAATTTTAATCTTCATGTCAAATCCTTTAAAGTTGGAATGATTCCTTCTCACAAGAAAGCGATGAGAAGAGGAGCCATTACTTGATTCTTGATAATCATCAGAAAATGGGCTTCCATGTGCAGCACCAAAAGAATCAACATCATGATCATGTGTCCCTTCATACTGATTCAAGTGCCGCTGGAGTTTATGAAGTTTCTCCTCAATTCATCCATCTTAAAATCATTACTATCACTTTTTGGAGTTGTAATATGTTGTCCACGATGAGCCATGAAAACCTGGGTCTTATGGGTTATGCTTTAATTCCAAACTTGATATGGGGAAAGGATTAAACAGGTAAGCTTCACTCCAAGGATACAAGAGATACTCCACCACCTTAGAGATATTGGGTTGATATCACCACTCTTAAGGGATCCACTTAGGAGATATAGAAATCCTAGGGTTAAGTCACCACTCAATGGAATCTACCATAAATACAAAACATAAAAGAAAACTATTTAAATTCCTTGGATTTGGAGTTTTATTTTTCATGAAAAGTTTATCTTTTTAAATACAAGAGAAAACTATAAATAAAATGCTTTGGAACATCCCTCCAAATATAGGAAAATGCTTTAATATCTTGACCTTTGACTATCCTAGTGGCTAATGAAGGAACTTGACTCTTGATGTTCTAAATTCATTTAAATCTAGACATCTAGAACCTTTAAATGGCTACTCATGATTGTCATTTGGCTTGGGTTGAAGGTCCAATAGTTGGAACAAGTTTGACATGCAATGCATGTTTTAATATTTTGACCTTTGACTATCCTAGTGGCTAATGAAAGAACTTGACTCTTGATGTTCTAAATTCATCTAAATCTAGACATCTAGAACTTTTAAATGGCTACTCATGATTGTCATTTGGCCTTGGCTAAAGGTCCAGTAGTTGGAACAAGTTTGACACGCAATGCATTCTTTTGGTAGCATAATGAACATTTTTTGTGCTTGGCCTAGGTCTTGGATTAATTCTTTGTTATTCTCAAAAGATGCTCCTACATCACTTGGATTGACTCATCCTCTATTTGGAAGACTTGCTTGATTAACCTTCCTCAACAATTTGCACATTTGAAACATAAGAGCCTGGCTCTTTGTTTTCTTTTTGTATGCAAAACTCTTCATCTACACTAGGATGGTTAGCAAGCTTTTCAAGAGAAATATCCTCTACTTTATGCTTTAGGCTTTTCATGAAATTTTTCCATGAAGGTGGCAATTTTTCTCTTATTGAACTCACAATAATGGCTTTATCCATAAACACCTTGTGTTGTGAAAAGTGATTAAGTGTTCTCTCAATCTTAGCAAATTATTCCATTACTTGTCTACTATCAATTGATAACAACCAAGTTTTGAATAATGTTTTGCCTCATACTTAATATTTTATGCATGTTTGATAGTCTGGATGATGAAATTTGGTTGGCTTCTCACTTAGTTGTCCATATGCCTGATTATTAGAAAAATCTAGCAAATTTTAGTTTTTGCATAATTCACGTACTTTTGTTATTTCTGAGGTTACAGGAGGTTTTTTTTAACAAAACCAATTTCTATGGATAACTAAGAGACTGAGCTATAACTTCCACAAAGAAACCATGTGCACATTCCAAACCAATTGGACAAGGCAAAATATTGAACTTTGATCATGAGAGGGGCGCTGGACAGAGCAGATCAGCCATGTACTGCTTAGTTTTTTGGCCATATCTCATAAACGGGAAGGAGTCTAGCTGCCAAATTTAAGGCCTTGAAAAGCTAACTCGAAGAGCTACAACTCTCATGAAGGAAATAGAAGAAGATAAGGCCATTTGAATAGAGTTATGCATGGGTGAAGTTCAGCAAGCCTCCATGGAGCAAGGAACTGGGCTGATTTGTATGTTTTGGGACATGATACTCCACCATCCGAATTTAAGGCCTGGAATCATGTCCAAACCACTTGGGATTAATGTCCAAGTTGAGGAATAATCCATTCTAGAAGGCAAGAAGATGAAAAGGCAAGCATGAACGGCCAATGGAGCATTATGTGCATGGAAGATAAAGAGGTGGTGAATGAACAAAGAAAATGGATGGTCATAGGCTGAAAAGAGGGGGGAGGACAGATAGAAAGAGCTGATTCTTCTCATTTTGCATTTCTCTTTTCCTTTGTTTGGTGATTGTGTAAATCATTTTAACTCTAGGGTTCTTGAATTCATGTACCTAGAGATCATGTTCTATCATTGAATGAATGCATTCTAGTTTTCTCATTCTATCCTTATTCTCATTCGGTCACTTAACGAGATTCCTTAGGTGATAACATCAATTGGTTTTGGGTGAGTTAAAGAGTGTCTCAAGAGCTACCAATCAGAAACTTGAGTAATGCTTAGGATGAGATTGAGGGGCAGATTTGCTACTTAGGTTAGTAAACTCCGGTGCTTAGGCTAGTTAGATTACATGATAGTTGCGTGATAGCAGGTTTTTCATAAGTCATAGTTAGTTGAATCTAGGCAATTATCTAGAGATTTTAGGGAGTGCAGTGTTGTCTAATGTGAGATCTCAACTAGGACTAGGGCTAGCCAATCAGACATACATTCCTATATCCTTAAGAATCAAGTATAGGTCATTAAGTTTCAAGAATTACTAGAGTTAGTCTCATATCATATAGTATAAAAAAATACATTGGTTCATTGGGAGATGACTAGGGTCATGCCATTAACTACAAGCCTTTAGGCCACCTAAGAATTAAAATTTGACTGACACAACAGTCAAATTTGTCAAATTTTGGCACCATTGCCTGGAAACCAAGGCATGTTTATGATCTTTTCTTAATTATTTGTAAATAATTAACCACTTTTGTTGGTGTCTTACTACTGGTCACAACTAAAGAAAGGAGGGGAAGGACATCAATTTTGCTGCTGATTCCTTTTCTTCCTTTTGTTACCTCACATGGCCTTCTACCAATGTCCGACCAGCATAAGTTTTCTTTTGACTCTCCTTTTTACTTTCTACTCATTGATGTTGTTTGACTCATGTTTGCTTTAGTTTATTCTCTGATTGTTCTATTGATTTAACTTTAATTTGTCTATTTATTTAAGTTTTGATCAGTGTTGGTTATATTTTGTCAGTTTTGTTGCCATTCCATCTAGCTTTGCCTTGTTTCATTTTTTTAGTTGTTGTCTATTCCATTTTCATATTGGCTTGGCTGCTCTTTACTATTTGAGGTTGTTCTAGTCAATTGCATTTCTTGGTTGTTTGCTCTTGTTCTGTTTAGATTTGTTTTATTCTTGTTTCAGCTTTATTTTGCATGGTTTGTATAGTGTATGACTAGGTTGTCTAGCAATTCATTGTTTGATTTTGACCCAAAAATAGAACAAACATTTAGTAGATGTCGTAGGACTGCATGATCATCATCAATTCCACCCATTTTATCTTCGTCTAGATTCATTAAGGAAGAATATTAGAACTAAAGCTATCCAAGGATAAGAACATGGCTGGGAATAATGGAAATAACAATCAAACTTTGAAAGAGCTAGCAGCACCCGATATCAACTACCAACCTCTGTGTATTCGGTATCTGAATATTGAAGCTACCTTTGAACATAAATTTGGTCTCATTCATTTGTTGCCTAAATATCATGGCCTTGCAGGTGAAGATCCCCATAAACATCTGAAGGAATTTCATATTGCCTGTTTGACAATGAGACCGTAAGGAATCTTTGAGGACTATGTCAAGATCCAAGCATTTCCATTTTCTTTGGAGGGAGCTATGAAAGATTGGCATTATTATCTCCATCTTGAGGCCATCTGGAGTTGGAATGACATGAAAAAGGCCTTCATCAAAAAGTTCTTTCTTGCCTCACGTATTGTTGTCATCCAAAGAGAGATTTGTGGGATCTGATAGCTTAATGGCAAGACCCTCTATGAATACTGGGATTGGTTTAATAAGTTGTGTGTGAGCTGTCCATTTCACCAGATATCAGAACAGCTTTTGATCCAATACTTTTATGAAGGTCCACTTCCGATGAATCATAGCATGATTGATGTAGCAAGTGGCGGCACACTAGTGGATAAGACACCCCAGGCCACTCGAGCATTAATTGAAAAAATGGCAATGAATTCCCAGCTATTCAGCATGAGGGTTATAGTTCCACCTTGAGGAGTACATGAAGTATTAGTCACATGTCAAGATCATCAAAGAGTGGAGCACCGTGTTGATGAACTTACCTCACTTGTAAGGTGATTGGTTATAGATCAACAACAGCCAGGCCAAGGGGGTTCTTGACTTGCCCCTAAGAGCCAAGTTTGTGGTATTTGTGTAAGTTCAGGGCATCCTACTGTATCATGCCCAACATTCGCGGAGGAGTCACAAGATCAAGTCCTTGCAGCCGGAGGATATCAAGGAAGGCCATATCAACAGGGAGATTGGCCTCAATACAACCCATACTCAGTCACTTACAACCCAGGGTGGTGTGATCATCCCAACCTTCAGTTTGGGAACTCATAATCGACATCATAAGAGCAACCAAGACAGCCACCTTGGAGATTTGGCCAAGGTTAGCACCAATAGCAACTGCATGGCCAGACACATCAACCACCTCAACCTAGGTTTGAGTCATCTTTAGAGGATATGATGAAGCATCTAATAACTCACATCATGCAGCTGGCCAATAAAAATATTCAATTCCAGCAGAAAATTGACTCAACCATACAAGATCTGTGGACACAGATGACTCAACTAGCCACTTCAATGAATGCCCTTCAACAGCAAGTCTCTGGGCAATTACTGAGCCAATCCATTCTCAATCCAAAGGGGGCTGTAAATGCCATTGAATTAAGGTCTGGAAAGGTACTGGACAAGTAGCCAAGACCAGTGAAGGAGAAGGACGAAAAACAATCATCTGCCTCAAACCTGACCAAGACCCAGATGAGCCAGGAAGATCAAACCACCAAGGAAAAGGAGATAGCTGACCAATCCATTGAGCCACTCCCATTTCCTCAGAGAATGAAGTCTAAGAAAAAGGATGACTTACTGGACAAGGATAAGGAAGTTTTGGAGATGTTCTGAAAAGTGGAAGTCAACATTCTGCTTCTTAATGCAATCAAACAAGTGCCAAGGTATGCTAAGTTTTTGAAAGAGCTGTGCACAAATAAGCGGAGGCTCCAAGGAAGGTAGAAGGTCAGCATGGGACAAAATGTATTGGCTCTTATACAGCCTCTACCATAAAGATGTAAGGATCTTGGTACTTTCACAATTCCCTACATTATTGGTAACCAAAAGTTTGACAGGGCCTTGCTGGACCTTGCAGCTTCGATCAATGTTATGCCTCTTTTGGTGTTTATTGTGGTAGATCTTGGACCATTGAAAGGAACAAAATTGGTTATCCAATTGGCTAACAGAAGTAACACCTATCCACTCAAAATAGTTGAGGATTTTCTAGTGTAAGTTGTTAAGTTGATCTTCCATGCTGACTTTTACATTTTGGAAATGGAGGGCAAGACACCAAGTAGCCATTCACCTCTTATTTTTGGTCAAATGTTCCTTAAAATGGCACAAACTAAAATTGATGTGCACTTTGGGGTGTTATTGATGGAATTTGGTGACTCAATTGTTTAATTTAACGTTCTTGTAGCCACAAAACACCCATTGAAGGATCATTCTTTATTCCATATCAAGTTCGTTGAGCATTTGGTGAAGGAAGTGCAACTCGAGCTTGAGAAGGAATTCCTAGAGATAGCTCATTATGATGACTCTCTAACTTGTGACTTGACCCTTTTTGGGGGACAAGGAGCCCAAGAAGGTGCTGAATTTGAACAAAAGAAAGAAGTGCCACTTAGCCCAGAACAACTTGAAAGAAGTGGTAGAAACAAAGTTGATCAATATAGCTTGGAGAGTGCACTCTCTCCCTTTCCTCTAGTTCCTTGTCATAGTGCATAGCTTGAGAATGATGTATACAGCATCTTTGATTCATGCACACTTAGAGGAGTCCCTGAGAGGATAGAACAAGTGGCACATTTGGCAAAACAGTAGGGAATGGACAGATCAGAACCGAGAATAATAGAGAAAGCTCGACTAGAAACAATTGAGAGCAAGTTGATCAGACTTCTTCCATCCATTGTACAACCTCCTGAGCTCAATTTAAAGCCTCTTACAGAGCATCTAAGGTATGCATTCCTAGCTGAGAATAGCAAACTTCCAGTGATTATTGCTTGGAGCCTTGATGAGTTGCAAGAAGCTTAGTTGTTTGAAGTTTTATGGGAGCACAAGAAAGCTATTGGCTGGACACTTGGGAACATCATGAGGATTAGTCTAGCAATTCACATGCATAGAATTTTCCTTGAAGAAGGAGCCAAACCTGTGAGGCAACCACAACAAAGACTCAACCCACTTATACTTGATGTCATGAAGAATCAAGTTTCCAAATTGCTCCAAGATGGAATTATTTATCCAATCTTAGACAGCAATTGGGTAAGTCTCGTCCAAGTGGTGCCAAAGAAATTTGGACTTATAGTAGTCAAGATTGAGAATAATGAATTGTTGCCAACTCATGTGCAAAATTCATGGTGAGTGTGTATGGATTATCGATGGCTTAACCAAGTGACACGGAAGGATCAATATCCTTTACCTTTTATTGATCAAATTCTTGAAAGATTGTCTGAGAAATCTCACTTCTATTTTTTGGATGGTTTTATGGCATACTTTTAGATTCACATCACCCCTAATGATCAAGAGAATACTACTTTCACATGTCCTCTTGGCACTTATGCCTACCAGAGGATGCCATTCGGGTTATGCAATGCTTCGGGCACTTTTCCACATTGTATGGTAAGTATTTTCTTTAATTTCTTGGAGGAAGGCATGGAAGTTTTTATAGATTATTTCACCATCTATGACTCCTCTTTTGATGTTTAAAAGCTTATCTCAAGTTCTTAAGAGGTGCACAAAAACTAACTTGGTCCTTAATTATGAAAAATGTCACTTCATGGTTAAGTAAGGAATTGTGTTAGGACATATAGTTTATAAGGATAGTATTAAAGTTGATCTGGCAAAAGTTAAAGTTATTTCTCATTTATCTTATCCCATGTGTGTGTGGGAAGTTCAATCTTTTCTTGGTCATGCAAGGTTTTAATGGAGGTTTATAAAGAATTTTAGCAAGATAGCCCTCCCATTAACCAACCTTCTAAAGGCAGATGTGGAGCTCAAGTTTAGCAAGGATTGTCGTGAAGCTTTTGACCAACTTAAGCATGCCTTAACCACTATGCCAATTATGGAAGCCTCAGATTGCTCTCAACCATTCGAGCTAATGTGTGATGCATTCAATAATGTAGAGGGAGCTGTTTAGGCACAAAGATTTAATGGGCAGCCATGAGTCATCCATTATGCATCCTGCACACTCGATGCTGCTCAATCCTACTATACCATAATAGAGAAGGAGCTTTTGGCTATTGTTTTTGCTTTTGACTAGTTTAGATCTTATTTACTTGATTCAAAATTTGTAGTTTTCTCTAATCATGTAGTGCTTAAATATCTCCTAAAAAAGCCTGATGCAAAACCATAACTAATCCAATGGATGTTATTACTCCAAGAGTTTGATGTTGAGGTTAAGGACAGAAGCAGAGCTAAAAATTTGGTGGCTGATCATCTCAGCCAAATTGAAGGGAGTCTAGAACCCCTTCCCATTCAAGATGACTTCCTAGATGAGCACCTCTAGCAAATCCATGGTATGTCTTGACATCAACACACTCTTTGTTATGCTAACATAGTTAACTTCCTAGTTGCAGGGGTGATTCCCTCTAATTTTTCTAAGCATTGAGTAGACAAGCTTCAAAGTGAGTCCAAATATTATGTTTGGGATGATCCTTACCTTTGAAAATTTTATAGTGATAACATCATTAGGAGATGTGTGTCTAAGCATGAACATGAGTCTATCTTAAGGTTCTATCATTCTAGATCATGTGGGGACCATTTTGGTTCTTTTAGAATAGCTATGAAGTGCTAGATTTAAGTCTTTATTGACCAACTCTATTTTGTGATGCCCATGTTTTTTGTAAAACATGTGACCGATGTCAATGAATTGGTAATTTATCACGTAGGCAATAGATGACCTAACAACTATTGTTATTTTATAAAGTTTTTGATGTTTAAGGTATAGACTTTATGGGACCATTCCTAATTTCATTTGATTATATTTACATTCTTTTAGTGGTTGATTATGTTTCTAAGTGGGTAGGAGCTAAGGCTACCCAAACTAATGATGCCAATGTAGTGGCAAGCATTGTCCATTCGTAGATTATTTGTAGGTTTTGAGTTCCACAAGCTATCATCTCATATCAAGGATCCCATTTTTGTGATTGACAAGTAGAAGCCTTGTTGAAAAAATATGGCATAGTCCATAAGATCTCCACCTCGTATCACCCACAGAAAAATGGCCAAGCTGAGGTCTCCAATCAAGAAATCAAGAGTATACTTGAAAAAATGGTTCAACCAAACTGAAAGGCTTAAAGTGCATGACTAGAGGAAGCATTATGGGCATACCACGTTGCTTACAAAACCCTAATTGATATGTCTCCATACCGAATAGTATATGAGAAGGCATGTCACTTGCCAGTGGAAATCAAACATAAAGCATATTGGGCAATTAAGCATTGCAACTTGGATCTAGTCTGAGTGGGAGCTGAAAGGAAGCTACAACTTCAAGAGCTTGAGGAGATCCAAATGGAGGCTTATGAAATTGGTCAGATTTACAAGGAAAGGACAAAGCGGCTACATGACCAAATGATTCACTGTAGGACGTTTAAGCTTGGGCAATGAGTTCTTCTCTACAATTCAAGGCTTAAGTTCATGCCGAGTAAATTATGTTCTTATTGGGAAGGATCTTTTCTGGTTACTCATGCATATCCTTATGGTACTGTATAGGTGGAAGAACTAGCATCAAAGAGAAGGTTCACAATGAATGGCCATAGGCTTGAGCACTTCCACGATGCACTTAGCCTTGAAGAACCATCAGGAGAGGAATTGCATTTACTAGATGCACACTACCCAACACCTTGATAAGCTTTTTAATCCCATCATTTTCTTTCAGTTGTAGGTGTTTGCTTGCAATAAATAAGGATAATTGCATGGTAGTTTCATTTATGTTCATGAATAAAATTTCCTAGATAGTTGCCATGATAGCTGATGACTTAGGCCAATGAAAAGCTATTAAACAACAAATGACATACTTATATTCCATGATATTGATTGATTTAAGTGAGTTCCATCATGGAATGAGCATGCTAGGAGCTAGATTTTAGGTTGCTTGGCCACCTTGATAGATGGAAACTAGGTGATGATATTGGAGCCTAATAGAATGGATTGCATCACATGCCATTCTCATCATTCTTTCATAAATGCACACTCCTAGGAACTTTGCACACTATAACTTGCTCTTGTTCTTTATCAAAAATCACATGACATTTGTATGCATGAAAATGATAGAGGCATCCTTTTCTTTTTGAGTTTGAGCCAAATAAACCACCCCTTATAAATTATGACCATTGCTAGTCCTATTGAGCTTTAAGCTTGTTTGTTCTTAACCGTTATACTTTCACAATTGACATCCCTAAACATTGTAGAAAGAGCTTTTGATTTAAATGTGGGGTAGTCCCTTTCATATGCTTGAGGACAAGCATGATTTAATTATGAGGGAGAGGTTGCAATTGTATGGGGCATGTAAAATGTAAAAAAAAAAATAACAACAAAAAAAACCAAAAAGCATTCATTTGAAAAATAAAAATCATGAGAACCCAACACTAAGAATTATCATTTGGGTATGATTTTGGTAGCAATGAAAAAGGAAAATCAAAATGATTGGAAGAGTTAAGCAGGTATTAGAAGAAAGGTATAATAGTGGGAAGAGTGTTTTGTTTGATATTGTTTGCATTGTGGGAAACTTTCACCTTTAGGTTAAGAGCTCTTCCTTCAATGATCTTTTATCCCTCTCCTCTATTTTCCCTACCTTGGAATGACATTGCAGCCCATTGATCCCTCATTTTTACCTACCAATGCATTACAACCCATGACCCTGTTACAACCTATGAAAGTCCTCTTGATTTTTGTATTACACTTGTATTAAGTGGTGGAAATTCAAAATGATTGCAAGCATATGGTTCTGTAGGTTGTTTATGGAGTGTGTTTTGAGTGCAAACTGGTCCCTTAACTTTGAGAGAATTGAGAGAATTCATGAGGACCTATCACTTGGCTGAAGTTTCTCATATGATGGTAACTTGTATGTGACTGTCATGGTATGGATGAATGAGAACCATGACGTGTGGTTGTCCAAGTTGGTTGTTTGTTTTTAGATGAGTTATTCTTGGACCTAGGAAGTCATCTGAAGTGGGAAATGTCCAGGAAAGGGTTGCATCTTGCATAGACATAGCATTTATAGGATAGGAAGTTTGAGGAACCCTTAAGAGTTATTTTTATTTTTTCTTTGCTGAGGATATGCAAACATTTAAGTGTGAGGGAGTGATAACAACCAAGTTTTGCATAATAATTTGCCTCATACTTAATATTTTATGCATGTTTGATAGTCTAGATGTTGTAATTTGATTGACTTCTCACTTAGTTGTCCATATGCTTAATTATCAGAAAAATTTGGCAAAATTAAGTTTTTGCGCAGTTTAGGAAATTTGGTTATTTCTAAGGTTACAGGAGGTTTCTTTTAACAAAACCAATTTTTATGGATGGCTAAGAGACTGAGCTATGACTTCCACTAGCAAAAACACATGCAAATTCCAAACCAATTGGACAAGGCAAGATATTGAACTCTCATCACGAGAAGGGCACTGGACAGAGCAGATCAGCCATGCACTGCTTAGTTTTTCGGCCATATCTCATAAACAGAAAGGAGTTTAGTGCCAAATTTGAGTCCTTGGAAAGCTAACTCAAAGAGCTACAACTCTTGTGAAGGAAACAGAAGATGATAAGGCCATCTGAAAGGAGTTATGCATGGGTGAAGTTCAGCAAGCCTCCATAGAGCTGGAAACTGGGCTGATTTGTATGTTTTGGGCCATGATACTCTAACATCCAAATTTAAGGCCTGGAATCATGGCCAAACCACTTGGGATTAATTTTTAAGTTGAGGAATAATCCATTCTAGAAGGTAGGAAGATGAAGAAGCAAGCATGAATGGCCAAAGGAGCATTAAGTGTAAGGAAGATGAAGAGGCAAGCATGAACGGCCAAAGGAGCATTATGTGCAAGGAAGATAAAGAGGTGGTGAACGAACAAAGAAAATGAATGGTCACAGGCTAAAAAGAGGGGGGAGGAAAGATGAAAAGAGCTGATTCTTCTCATTTTGCATTTCTCCTTTCCTTGTTCGATGATTGTTTAAATCATTTTAATTCTAGGGTTGTTGAACTCATGTACCTAGAGATCATGTTCTATCATTGAATGAATGCGTTTTGTTTCTCATTCTAGCTTTATTCTCATTTGGTCACTTAATGGGATTCCTTAGGTGATAACACTGATTGGTTTTGGGTGAGTTAAGGAGTGTCTTGAGAGCTACCAATTGGAAACTTGAGTCATGCTTAGGATGAGATTAAGGGACAGATTTGCTACTTAGGTTAGTAAACTTCGGTGCTTAGGCTAGTTAGATTGCATGATAGTCACGCGATAACAGGTTTTTCATGAGTCATAGTTAATTGAATCTAGGCAATCATCTAGAAATTTTAGGGAGTGCAGCATCGTCTAGTGTGAGATCTCAACTAGGACTAGGGCTAGCCAACCAAACATACATTCCTATATCCTTAGGAATGAAGTATAGGTCATCAAGGTTTAAGAATTACTAGAGTTAATGTCATATCATATAGTATAAAAAAATACATTGGTTCACTGGGAGAAGACTAGGGTCATGCCACTAACTACAAGCCTTTAGGCCACCTAAGAATTAATTTGACCAATGCAGCAGTCATCTCATAATTGTTGAATTTAGAGATAAGTAATTTCTTGCTTGTTGCATGTTGCATATAGTTCATCTTTAGTATATCTTATAGTTTCTTTGTAGTTTGGAAATCATTGTAGACATCAAAGAATGAATTGCTCATAGCATTCTAGATGTGTCCCTTACATATCTCATCATTTTTCTCCCATTTTTTTCTCTTCCTAGTATTAGCAATAGTCTCATTTTCTAGCTCATTTGGTCTTATAGTGTTTAGAACACAAGCCACACTCCATCAAACCTCTCTAATTTCACAAAGTTATAGGCCAACTCTTTTGACATGCTAGGCATAATCAAAACATTTTACTTTAAGATTATTAGTAACAAAAAACTAGGCCATATTGAAAATTGAAAGATGATTACTTCAAGTTATGTATCAAACATCACTCCCTTGAAGGAAAAATTTGCCCTCGCTAATTTGCAACAAAGGTTTATGTAAATTTCATCACAAGATGAAATGAAGCATGCTTGATTGTAAGTTGCACTATTGAAATCAAGCCCTTGAGAAGTTGGTGTACTTTTAGAAGTGCTTTCTAAAATGTCTATAATATTTCTATAACAATATTATAGACAAAAGGATCCTTGATACAATAATAGAGATACCAAGAGAAGAAAAGAAAAATTTTTATGTGTTGAGCAAAAGCTAGACCCTCAGTATATATAAAAGTGATGGTGACTTTTAAATAGTAGGTACCCTTGTTTTGGCAATTAAAAAGTTGACCATTTAATAAATGGTCACATGTTCAAATAACTTATGTCAATACAATATCTAGCTTCTTAATTGGCTCAAACAATGTTTTTTGGATCCAAAGTTTACAAAGCGATCAAAGGAGTAAAATTATCCTATGTCCAAACTAATAAAGATGGGGAATTGATAGTATCATACTTAAAATTTTGGGAGAATAAATATATTAAGGAACAAAACCAAAACATTCAGACATGTAAATGGAGACAAAATCAAGTGACAACCTACTTTAATGAAAAATTTTTTCACAACAATTTGAAAGGAAAACAATAAAGATAAAGGAAACAAAGAAATAGATATCCAACTTTTTAGTGTTATGGAAGAAAAAAAAAAAGACCTATATGATATTGTGCAAATACTCACATTACCTCCTTAGAACTTTTTGTATCTGAAGTAAAAAACACATTTAATTATCCACATATTAGTACTTTTTCTTGGACTTATTTGATATTTTGAAAATACATGACTTTTTCTAACTTGAATTCTTATATGAGCTTTGAAAATTTTGTTGAGATGCATTGGTAAAAGGAATGGGTTACACAATAAAAAAAATTTTATTTTTGTAAAACATTGATTGGGCAAAGAAT
The DNA here is from genome assembly GCA_037832345.1 of Rhizophora mangle. Classification (NCBI taxonomy): domain Eukaryota; kingdom Viridiplantae; phylum Streptophyta; class Magnoliopsida; order Malpighiales; family Rhizophoraceae; genus Rhizophora; species Rhizophora mangle. The sequence continues at coordinate 288,320 of JBAPLJ010001378.1, forward strand.
AGAAAAACAAACATCTTTAGAAAGATAATAGAAAAGTAAAAAAAAAATAAAGAAAACATAAAAGAACATTAGACAAAGAAATGAAGTAGAGAAAATATGCATTTAACTTGAAACAAATAACTAAGCTTTGCTTGGGCTCTTAGAGTTTAAAGAAATGGGAAGATTACATAAGACTACCTCTAATTGTACATCTCATAACTCATTAATGTTTTGAATGGACTAGGGAAAAAAAACAAGTTTTTATTGACTAATTTTACCATAGCACTAAATGCTCACTTTTTTTAAAGTATTACAAAATTAAAGGAAAACAAACACTAGGAAAATAAATAAGGTTTTATATTGCTAACATAATCTTCATTAATGTTTTGAATAGACTAGGGAAAGAAAAAAAAAAGTTTTCATTGACAATTTCTTGGTGAGATGTACATAATTATGTATTTGGCAACTTAAATCCATCAAAAAGTCCATCCAATAAAGAAGTTACTATACACAATTAGCTTTCTTTGTTATGAGAGAATTTTTATTACTTCAAACATGAGACATCTATTATTTGTTTAAGAATAAGACTACTCATTTAGTAGTTTGAATAGATTAAAGTCCATTAATTAAAGAAGCCATCAATTTCTAATCCAAAAAATAATTTCATTGCAATATGGATATTAATGCATCTTGGGTAATTGATTTTTTTGAGTTCCATCAAACAAAAGTGTTGTTCATCTTAATTAGCCTTTTCAATCAAGATTGAATTGTTCATTGCCTAAAGAATGAGATTGACACTTCATTTCTAAGTAATAAGATGATGAGTGAGAATTTATTATATTTATTCCTTTTTACATTAAGTTGATTTTAATGAGTTCTATATCTATTTGAGCAATTTAGAATATGTTTTATGACTTATGTATGCTTTGGAGATGTTTTGAGAATATATCTTTTAATAAGAAAAATTCCAACATTTTATTGTTTTGTCCTTTAATGCATGTTTTATGTGTTTCACTAACCCAAAGGACTAAATTCAAAAAGTGGTATTTAGTGGAGTTGTAGTAAACATCTCTCTATTTTCTAGATTGGGGTGGTGAGTCCAAATCTAAGTTTCTTTAGGCCTTGAGATATGGCTCCAAATATAGGGAAGAAAATTGAAGTCTAGTCCTAATTGGAATATGATTTCTAGCCAAGCATTAAGTACTTAAATGGGCATAACATAAGTTTTAGATGTCCAAATTGGGTGATTTAAATATCTAAATTAAAGTATATATTCAGAGCTAAAACTGTTATGAAGAGACCTAGGCCTAGAACGGTTATTTAATGGTTCAAAAATAGTGGAGAGTTGCTAAAATTTATCTTATATTGGATGGAGTCAATCTCAATTTTTAAGTCATAACTTGGGCTCTAAACCCTTGTTTTGGGAAAGATAGGATGTGCTAGAAAGCTAGAGAGGAGCACTACAACTTGTATGAAGAAGTTAGTTCCTAGTTCTAACTATATCTTGTTCATAATCAACTTTAATGACAATATAGGAATTTTGGAAGATTAAGGAAACAAGGTCGGGATGTCTCCAATATTTTAGGAAATTTTTTTTTGAATGGACATAGAATCACATAATCACTTTTGAAAGAATTTGTTTTTTTAGCATGTGTAGTTTGGATTCCAACATTTTTAGGGGATTTCAAAATTTTTGATATTTCATTGGTATAGATTATTGTAATATGTTGTTCTCTTTTCTTATGGACTTTTTTGGGTTATTCTAATTTAATAGTTGAATGATTGTTTGTTCAATTAATTTGGTTAGACCTACTAAATTGATTAAATGTATATCAATCGCTAAAAGTAGGAATTGTGATCCTTTTTTATCCTCTTCCCATTCACTAAGTAGTGAATAACAATTGGGGATTATGGACAAGTTTCCAATTATTATGGACAATTGGGTATTAACCTATTTTCTTAGTTCATAAGGATACTAATTTATTACTCTAAAGAGTTCATTTTTGGACTATAATGGTTGGAATCTAACTAAAGAGTTTGTGTTGTTTAGTGAATCACTAAGGGAAAATTTAAGTAATAGAGCTTGCTTTATCTAAGGTTGATGGTTTCACTAGAATTGAGAAAATGTTGTGGTTGATTGAAATTATTAAATATCATAGTTATGAATGAACCTAGAACCAAACTTTTAGTATTTGATATTTCTATAATTTATTTTGTTTAATTGAATTGTTTATTTTATTTGTTACAAAATCAAAATTCAACTTTTTTGACCAATTACATTAATGTCTTTAATTTTTGGTTCATTAGTAGTGAATTTAATGCACTCCTTATAGGATCAACCCTTGCTTACACTATTGTTGAATAATTGAGATTAAGGAATTAAATTTTTGGTGCCTTAATGACAACTACCATAAACATTTCATTTTGTTCTTAGGAGAGTCATTGACATAAAAGAGTTGTGAAATTAACTTAAATGTCTATATTGATCACTAATTCCATTGTCAGATGTATATGATTCTATCTTAGGTAGTCCAAATCCATTGAAGTCCATCAAATAAGGAAACTATTACTTTTTCTTTGCTTTTGTCACATTGAGAGAATTATTTATTGCTAGAAACATGAAATAACATCTCAATTACTTGACTATAGGACTTCTCATATGAGTAGTCTAAATCCATTGAATTCTATATAATAAAGGAGTCATTACTTTTAAATAGCATTCTTTTCTAGAAGATGCATCATTCATTATTTTAAAGTAGGGACCACCACTTGATTCCTTTCAAATAAAGCTTCTGCTTTCATAGTAAGGAATCATTCACATAAAATAAGCATGCAATTAACATCCATATATAAACTAAACATAAATATCATTATGACATATCAAGCTCTAATTGCTAGCTTTTTCAAATTTTGATCAATGTTTTGTTTCACAAATAGTCTACAATCATGAATTAAACTTTTCCTAACTAGATGGGGCTACACACATGTTTAATCACAAACTTTAGAAACTTTGCTTTCAAGAAAGCATATACGTTGAAGCTAGCATTATACCAAAGATTTATTTTTTAGTGGGCATTTGTCGAGAGGGAGGGAGGTGTGTGTGTGTGAAGATCTACTTGTACATTGTATCTATAAGTAGACAACATGACGATCCCAAATACATATATACATATGTAATTTCTTAACCATGATAATGGAAAACATGGGAATTTTGCATAACAAGGGATTTTAAGAAGCAAAAAAAAAAAAGAAGAATGCATGATTGATGCATTTTGAACCTTTCAAAGTAAGCACATACCTTAGGAATAAGCTTGAAAAGGGTTTTGCTGGGATAGTTGTTGTACACATAAGAAAAGAATACATATTAGAGCCAACCAACACCTCATTAACAAGCCCAAACACAAAAGTCACAAAAAGTTGAAATTGCTTTGCTGACAAGCATGAACATACCATACCTATTGGAAGTTTTCCTAGGTATATAGACACTTACTGAAATGTTAAAAAAGGGAACATTGATCCACACAAATGAGAGGAGAAAGGTGAACACACATTACAAGAAAGAATTGCAAATTATACTTGCAACCGGTGTATGGGTCACATAATGATGAATTAGGAGCAGCACCACTTTGCCTTGTGTTTTGGAGTATAAACTCCACAACTTTTTGACAACCAGAAAGCAAAAGTTTTTCTTAGAGATTTCATTTGTTGGTAGTAGCATATGGATTATTTGCAAATATCAGTCTTCTTATCAACAACATTCACATTAGTACTTGCAAGCACATCTCATTCACTACTAGCTTCAAAGTGATGCATATGAGAAATTAATCATTAAAAGTTTGGAAAGTGATTAAGCATTACAAATTATTCTTCAAAGCATAACAAAATTGCCAGCATCATTGACTACAAGTGCCTCAAAAGTCCTAACAACCTAGAAACAGATAATCATTAACATTATATATGATCATCCAAAAAAAGAAGTGAGACATATAAAGCTTCTCTTACTACTCCCATCCAAACGATCCAACTAAAAGCCAAGAATTGGAAAGGATAGCACCATTTCCACAATCTAGCCATGCATTAGCCTTAAGTAGCAAGAGAGTGACAATTAAGAAAATAAATGGACAATTTTGTTTTTTTGTTTTTTTTTTTTTTTTTTTTTGGGATAGGGTGAGGTAAATTGTGGAGAAAGGAAAGGAAAAAAGAAAGATACAAGCTCGATACAATGCTTAGAACATTATTTTCTTCTCTCAAGCATTTTTTTTTACCAAGCACTGAAGCAAATGAATTTAATTTTGAGATACCTAGATGGCTATATTGAAATCACTATTGAAATTTGAGATAGAAGAATGAAGATACTTGATTAGCTGTAGGGCAACTTATGAACATGTTCACCATCACCAATATAAACATCAAATACTAAGCAAAAGGAGCAACAAACCAACAATATATATGGCAAAGCCCATGAGATTTAAATATATCAATCTTCATAGTACAGTCTTCAAAGAAAATGAATATCCAAAAGAAGTTGTTGCCTATCATCTTATTCCAACCCACCAAGGATAAAGAGCTTCATACCATCATCTAGTCCAACAACTTAACCACTTTCAAAATGTAAGGAAAATCACCCAATATGACCAATCCATGGAGGATGAAATAATGGTTCTTATAGTACTAAAATTTATTTTATCCCATTCTATTCTCTCAAATTCCATGCATATGCTACCCTATTGCCCATTTATCTCACAACTTTGGTCTAGCCATCACTAGTCCTTGATTGTAAGATGATTAGAATATAAATAGAAATTACAAATCCTCCACATGGGAACTCTAAGCATTCTAAATGGAAAATAGTCAAATGTCCAAATTAGTTTGGTTTTGACAGGATTATCATCATGGCATCATGTCCTTTTACTATGAAACAAGCTTAACTTCTTATGAATATGATTTCAAATTCATCAAACATGTCTACAATCACATTCACAACTACTTAAAGTTAATCTCACAATTAATAATAGTTTCATCTTTGTATAATTAAAATTCACAAATACTACTTAGTTGATACATTGAGTTATATGTTTCTAATGGAAGATATATATAATATAGAAATTAACTTGGAACCTATAAAGCATTCAATCTAGGTAATTCCTGCAATTTTAGTCCTTTTCTTAGCACCAAGATGACAAGATACATCAAACATTGCAAGCATAGACTAGCTTTACATTATATGAATCTCATTCACATTAGTTGCCTTATATAATAAGGTAACAAGAAATTTTGAAGGAAGATTATATAACAACAATTATCTTGAACTTTCCATGAATTCAAAACATAACAAATGGATCAATTACTAAGAAACTTATGGCATTATATAAGAGAAATTTTGAAAAGAATGCAAAATTAGATACCCTTCATCAATAAAGAGCATACAACCAAAATAGCTAGTCACTGAATTAGCCAAAGATTGGTTTATGCTTGCTCAATTTGTACTAACCAAGTTGGGAAACACATGATGTGAGATCAAAAGAGTCTACAATCCTACCTAATATGAAATTTTAATTTATATAGCTCCATTTGAACAAGTCATCCCAATATCAACATTTCTAAGAATTTTTCACCTCAAATACAACCAGGATGCTCTATACTTTGAATGCTGATCCCATCTACAGCATGATGTTTAAAGTTAGAAAACAGACAAGATATATGAATACTTTATTATAGTGAAATGCTCTATGCTTTGAATGCTGATCCCATCTACAACATGATGTTTAAAGTTAGAAAACAGACAAGATATATGAATACTTTATTACAGTGAAAGTTTTAACCCTTTCAAGCAATGGAACATTAAGACAATTGCTAGAAACAATCACCTTTGCATATCTTTGCCAAACAATCTCACTACCACTAACAATAATTCCAATCACATGTGAGTCAACTAAATAAATGCTAGAATTATTGCCAAACATCTCGATTAATACTTCACCAATCAATGCACATAACCTTATGGATCTATAGCAATATGAAGATATACTATTGTGCAAGACAAATACCAACAACATAAAAATTATTTTGAAGAACAAAGAAAGCTTAAAGAGTTATATTTTAAATGTTTAAGAAGTCTTTGGCATAATTCACTTAGCTAATTCACAAGTAGAAGTGGATAACATGTTGCTTTTCTAAAAGGAATCATTAAGGAAACAAAAACTCTTTTGAAATATGATTACCCACATGATAAATTGGAAATTGAATGGAATAAGTAACTCACCTATCATGTGATGTAGAAAGAATACCTAATCCATGTATCATTGCTAAGCCTCAAAATTTTTCCACAAAAAGTCCTAAAGTGTATCAATAATGTATTCTATCAGACTGTAATAGGCATATTATAGAACCAACAATCTAGACTTTGAAGTGAAACCATGTCGACAATTTTGTCACTTTAGACTAGAATAGAAGTGATGAGAAAATTAATCTTTAATGTAACAAGAGGATGGCACAAAGGAGGAAAAAGCTTGAGGAACGAACCTATATGTCCCACAAAAGTGTATAAGCAATTCCTTCCACACTAAAGTTTCAAAGTTGTGTCACTCGAGCCTAGATTGTGATGAAAATGTCTCAATTAAGGTTTATATGTAGTAGCTACTAAAACACTTGTTTAAATTCAAAATAATCCTTGATTAAGGGTTGTTCTTAAAAATGTTGAATGCATGTATGTCAAGTATCAATTGTACCCATACATGGTGGGACAAAGGCCAAGTTGTTAAACTCAAACACCTAAAGTGGGATGGAGGAAAAAATAAGTGGACCACTTGTGCATGCTAAAACTTAAGAAAAAAGAAGTAAGGAGAAACTTATGCTTGTAACAAGCTCACTAGATGACAACATTACAACTCTACTTGGATTGTTGATTTATGAGCCTCTTAGGAATCAATAGCTTGGCCCTTCATCCATTGTCTTAAAGTACTACAATGCATAAAACCCACAACAAAAAATTGGATGTAGTAGATAGTTCAACTTTTATACAAGTTGGGTCCATTGATTGATATTATGAGAAGATAATAGTGGAATTCCATGATCATAAATAGAAAGTATCTTAGTTAACAAGTGAAAAACTCAATTTTATCTACAACATTAATGTATTTAATGGAAACATGGCTGCCAAATAGTGGCTTGCTTTCATGTTCCTACAAATTTTAGAAACCATGGTGTTGTAGCTAAACTTGCTAGGATGTATTCTAGCCCCTTGAAAGCCATCTGTCCCTCCAAAAGCTAGTTGTTGGTTGTGTAGTTAATGGAGAATTGAGGAAAAATCTTTTTAGTAGCCTAAGTGACTTGTTTAAATTGTAATTTTCTGCTTAACTTTGGAATCTTTTGAATCATGTGCAAGCTTAAGTAATCAAGTGTCACATAAGCTAATGTAAGTACATGTAATATTTGAATTTGAATTATTAAATTTAAATTTATGTACTAAAACCCTTATATGTGGTTAATCTAATGAGAATGAAGTTATTTAGCTCCCATATTCTTGCCTTAATCTCTCACCCTTAATTCTTCAGTATTGCTTCTATTCCAAGTTATTAAAAGAGCAACAAGCTAAGATTCTCAACAACCTATACATTCTAGTATCAAAGTAGGTGCACTTGAAAGACCTACAACTTGTGAAGGAGGAAGAGAGAATAAAGCATACTAGTAAATATCTTGTGAGGATCAAAAAGAAGCATGAGAGTACCTCATAAATTTATTCTCAATGAACCTTGATTTATGGTAAGTCACAAAAATAGGTACATAACCACCTCTGTCACCAACCAACCCTTCTTTGGCTTGGATTAACCAACATAGTGAGTAAGTTGCAAAGTAATACAAGGTACTAACTTGCATTCACTATGCAATATTTAAAATTGTCTTTAATAGGATAATGGCATGTGAGACAACCAAGCAAGCCTAAGACAAATTGAAGGAAGAGTTTTTTGACATTAAAAAGACCAAAAATATGCAATCCTTAACCTTAAAAGAGAGTTTGAACTTTTGAGGATGAAGGAAATAGAAACCATCCAGGAATACAATGATAGGCTACTTAAGGTGGTTAATCAAATTAGGATTTAGGAGAAGACTTTCTAGATAAGTGCATTGTTTAGAAAGTCCTTATCTATGTTCTAAAGAGATTTAAAGTAAAAATATCTTTTTTGGAAGACTCTAAACACCTCACCACCATTAGATTACTTGAGCTCATCAATGCTTTTCAGCTCAAGAACAAAGGGGGCTTCTAAGATAAGAAAAGAAAGCAAAAGGAGTTTTTGTAAAGAAGCAATAATAATGTCTTCAACAAAGAGAAATTATCAAGGAAAGCAAGACAAAAAGGTTGAGAAAAATATCAAGCCTAAAGGCAAAAGGCTATACTCCCCATGTGATTATTGCAAAAAGGCTAATCACTAGTTTGAAAGTTGGTAAAAAAGACCTAATTTGGTTTGCCAAGCAACAATGAGGGACATTTAGAGTGAATATGCTTGCATAGAGGCAAGCAATAGTAATAGCAATCCTTTTAAGTACTAACCTTATACAAGATGTACTTTATGTACTTGATGTGAGCCATAACCTACATACTATAGGAAAACTACTAAAATAGCATTATGATATGTTGTTTAGAGATAATTGCTATGTTATTATTGATGCAAGGGGTCATTAATTGGTTAAGGTTCCTAAAAAAGGTATAGCCTTTCATTTGGATGCATAAAAGGTTCACAATGTGTAATAGTAGCATCAATTGATGAATTAGTGCTTTGGTGCAAAAAAAAAAAAAAAGTGGACACTATCACTATTTTAGCATCTGAAGGATGCAAAGAAAGAAGTTGGTTCATGACATGCAGAGATTGTAGACTCCAAAACTATTTGTGAGACATGCCAACTTGGAAAACAATCCAGACTATGATTCTCGATAGGTGCATCTTTTAAAGCAAAGAACAAGTTACAAATCTTTCTTAGTGGCCATTGTGGTCCTATGAGATTTGAGTTCCTAAATGGGAGCATACGCTATATTATTTTTGTTGATGATTTCCCTAGGTTTACTTGGATCCTTAAATAGAAGATTGAAGTGTTAGCTATTTTTCAAATGTATAAGGTTTGGGTTGAGAACCAATCAAGCCTTCCAATCAAAGCCGTCAAGCCTGCCAATCAAAGCCATTAGGATTGAAAATGGCTTAAAATATACAGCTGAGCCATTCAAACAAATTTGCAGCATAGCAAGCATCCAACAATATCTTACTATGCCTTACTCACCGTAGAAAAATAGGGTGAGTGAGAGGAAAAGTAAATCCTTCATGGAGATGACTAATTGTCTTCTAATAAGGAAAAGCGTACCTAATCAATTTTGACATAAGGCAACTACAACCTCAATTTACTTGTTGAATAGGTTGCCTACTAAAGCTCTCACTAACTCCACACTATATAAGTCTAGGTTTGGCATCCAACCATTCTTAGCACATCCTAGAATGTTTGGAAGTCTATGGTACACATATATGCCTCAAAGAAAAAGAGTTAAGTTGCATCACAAAACCTTTATATCAATATTTGTTGGTTATATAAATGCACTTAATACATACAAGGTATATGATCCTATCATAGCAAGAATTTCTATTAGTAAAGATCTAAAGTTTTATGAAACTAAGAGATATGACTAGGAAAGGTCTTCTATCAATAATGATCTTGATCAAACATCAATCTCTTAGCCTCTCTTGGTGGAAGAATGGAATTCTTTAGAGGAACAAGATGTTGATGATCATCCTATTGGAGGCATTAGATCACTTATTGAGGTGTATGAAAGATGTAATGAGGCATATTTGGAACCAATTGACTATGAAGGAGTTGCAAATATATTAGGATAGAGAGTTATTGAAAAACAATACTTACTGAGGAGGTTCATGCAATTGAAAAAAAACAAACAATACCTAGATTCTTGGGTCAAGGCCAAAGAACAAATAGGCTATAGGAGTCAAATGGATTTATATAACCATATCAATTGTAGATGGCACCTTACATAAGCTTGAGGCCAAGCCAGTTGCAAAAGGGTTCTCATAGTTACATTGGTGCCTTTGCTCCTATGGTTAGATTAGATATTATAAAACTCCTTTTGGCTGTGGCAACTCATAAACAATGGTAGCTACACCAAATGGAGGTTAAGCCTTCCTTCTTAAATGGTATTTTGTATGAGGAAATCTTTAGTGAAAAGCCACCTAGCTTCATTACATTTAAAGAGGAAGACAAAGTCTATCTTCTCAAGAAAGCCCTCTCTATGCATAAACAAGCACCAAGATCATGGTTGAAGCAATCTTTTAAGTCAAACAAGCCCTCTCTAAGCTTGGCTTCACCAAGAGTATGACATAAGCAACTCTTTAAGTCAAAGTTGAAGCATCACATATTCTTTACATCTTCTTATATGTTGATGATCTTATGATCATTGGGGATGCTTGTAAGCTCATCCATCAATTTAAAGCTAAGATGAAGAAAAAATTTGAGATGATAGACCTAGGAAGCATGAACTACTTCCTAGATCTAGAAACCTATCAGTTTAAATGGGGTATTTTTATTGGTTAAGCAAAGTGTGCAAAGCATGTTTTGCAAAATTTTCAAATTCAAGCTTGCAAGGAAGTTGCTACGCCATTGGCCCTTGGTGTCAAGTTGCAACAAGGTGATGGGATAGCAAAGGTTGATGCAAACAAATTCAAAAGCATCATTGTCTACTTACTATACCTCTCAATCTCTAGACTAGACATTACGTTCTATATGAGTATTTTGTCTAGGTTTATGCATAGTCTAAGTGAATTATATCTTAAAGAAGTAAAACGGGTGTTAAGGTATATTAAAGGTATAATAAGTTTTGGAATCATGTTTAAAAAAATCAATAGAAATCAAATTGAAAGGCAACATAGGCATTGATTGGGTAGGCTTAATGGAGGATATGAGGAGCATATTTGGATTTGTTTTCACTCTTGGATTTGGTGTGTTCTACTAGAGCTTAAGGAAGCAATCAATAGTGGCTTAATCCATAGTTGAGGTAGAGTATATAGCTATTATATTAGTCTTGATCTAGGCACTTTGGATCAAAATGATCCTGTTAAATTTGAAGCTAGAACAAATTAAGGCTGCAGCAAATATTGTAACAACCAATCCACAATTGCCATCTCAAAAAATTTAGTGATTCATGGCACAATTAAATAATTTAAAATAAAACTTCATTTTGTCAGAGGTTCAAGAAAAAAAAGGGGGTGGAATTGATTTTTTCACATCCAAGGAGGGGTTGGTAGACTTACTTGCAAAGGGACTATAGAAAATCAAATTTAAAGAGTTAAGAAAAGCCATAGGCATGCAAAGCTATAGCACCAAGGAGGAGTGATGTTGCTATAGATCATGGCAACTATCCTTGATGGGAAAATGCAAGCATTGGTAGCACCTTGTGCCAATGCTTTGCATGGTTTTGGCATGCAAGAGGGGCGTCAAAGGAAACAAGGTAGAGGAACAAGACAATGTGCATGGCAGCAATGCTAGAAGGAAAGCTACATGCAGGCTATGGCATTGGCTGGAACATGAACCCAAGGGTGTGGGTGATGCTGTTGGGGCCTTGTGGAGGCCTTGGGACAACATGTGAAGGCATTGGCAGCAAGTTGAGAAGGCATTTGGGGCATTGGTTTGGTGCAGCAGCATGCAGCAATGTCTCTGGCACAAGCTGTTGGAGGGGTGTGACTGGTCAAGCACTTCAATGTCTTCCCCCACCAGAGAGCCAGATTCCCTAATGCTCTTTAGCGGGTACAAATGACTCACTTGAGAGTTAGCCAATGTTGGGGCATGGACAAAGGTCCAGACCAACAGCATGTGGGCAAGCAGCAAGTCGGCTAACAAGTGGGTGCAGAAGCAGCTATGGCATCACAAGAAGTTGGCAAATGATTGAGGGTCCAAGCCAACAACATTTAGTCCCTTCAACATGCATGGGCTGGGCATGCATTAAAGGCTTACCTGCTGCCAACAAAGGGCCAGCAGATGCAAGACAACTTCATGGGCTATTGACGCACAGACACGGGCTCAGGTTGACAAGCAACGGGGCTGGTTATGGGCTTGGAGTGTGGACCAAGCCAAGGGCCACTCATGCACCACAGAAATAGGAGGAAATGAAGGCAAAACTCTCCTAATTCGTGGGACATGGTCTAGTGGCAGAAGGGGGCAGCTAGGAGAAGTCATCCAGAAAGGTGAGGTGGCAAAATCTCCTTCCATGCAGATGGGTATGGGCTGCCAAGGATAAAGATTGACCAAGCAAGAGTTGAGGTGGCATTCTTTCCTTGAAAGGGGCAACACTAATTTGCTAGGAAGTGGGGAGTGCTCCCTAAAGAGGAGGAACCCACTATGCATGATTGGCTTGGCAGCCAAGTCATGCATGACCCTAGGTAGTTTAGGGTGTCAACTACCACTACTATAAATAGATGGAGTATGGCAACCAAGGGCCATTTATTCATTCATTCATACACACACACATTCACACAGCACTTGAGTGATTCAATTGGGGGAAACACTTGAGTGAGAGGCAAGTGTGAGGGACTTGGCATTGTATTCCTTCGTTTGCTTTTGGTGAAAAGTAATAAAAACGTTGGGATGGTTCCCGTAAGTGTTGTGTGCCTTCTTGCTTCTTTGTGTGTGAGTTGTGTGCAACACTTCTTGTGTTCTCGTTTGCAGGTTAGGCTGAGATCAACAGGGCTTCTTGGTGCCATCACTTGGCCAAATTTGTGGGTGAAAATTTTGGCCCCATGACAACAACCATGGTGTTGTGGCTATACCATGAAGCATCCTGAATAATCTAAGGTAACTTAACAATCACGTATAAAAGAGTACAAGTAAGCTCATCAATATATGGAGCATGAACCAATAACCCCATCTTCCAAAAAAACACTAGTAACTTGTAACTGCTGTCCTTCAAAGACTGCACTTTCTCATGAGTGTTCAATTTCCAAGCTAAAGCTAATATGTCTTTGCCACTTGATGGAATTAGAGGATGCTATATTTTTTTAAAGATAATTACACACACACACACACAATATGGGAGGAGAAAAAAGACAATGAAGAGCAAAAAACTACAAACACAAATGAAACTAGCCACCTTAGGATAGTCACATCAATCATATTTGCTTGAAGCAACACATGTATAATTGGTGGATAAGATTCCCAAATTTTATGGGTAGAATTGCCAGTGACTCTAAGGTTAGTAAGAAAGTCAAAATAATAATTACCTTCCCATGATGCATGTTGTAAATGACAAATCCTAGTATTGATTCAAAAGGCATACATATCAAAAAAAAGAAAACAAAAAAAGAGGATGATGCAAGTCAAGCTCTTACCCATATTTGCTAATTTTTTAAGTAGCTAAGTTTCCACTATGTTTCCACAATGATTCAACAAAATCCCTTTCCCCATATTGTCTACAAAGCAAGACAAACAACCCTAAATTCTACAATGGCCTTAGTAATACCCTAATATATTTAGAAGTTGTAAATCCAATGGTTACATTCATCCTATGCAACTCCACCATATCTTGTTAGACAAACATTCCCTTTACATAACATTCTACATTAATTTTCAAAAAGATCAAAGGTCTTGGTAGCTGCCAACTAATCAAAACTTTGGTTTTAAGGAATTATCAGTTTCTTTCGCAACAAATTCTCTAAGGCCCAAATGTCATAAATTTTAGTTGCACACCTTCTTACAACCTTATTAATCTCTAGTGGCGTTGCCACATCTATTAAGAAAAATACTCTTATTTTGTCTATCTTAGACTGGCCAAAGAATTAAGGTGAAGACTACTTGATTTGAGCAACTCCAAGAAATAATCAAATCATTCAAATAACTAGATTTGTTCTTGATTATGAAAGAGTTTTAAGGTCATTGTTCAAAGGCTAACATCCTAAAATTAATATTACAAATTTGCTCAGCATGGACACAATGATAAATGACAAACACTATATTCTCCAAATGCATGTCATGCTACCCACAAAGACCATCATTTGAAAGTCATTGAATAAACCTTTTTTTCATATGTAAGAAGACCCCTTTTCCAATATGCCATGAGGACATTTTCATGCATTGTAGGTTGGCAAGCACCATATCCATATCCAATCCTTTGAACTAAATCCTTCTTCATCTAATAAAGGCATTACTTACAAAGAATCTCCTTGAGTTTGACACTTATAATAGGTAGTCACTTATCCCAGAGTGAGAAGACGCACAAATGCCTTATAATTGCATGCACACACTTTGGGGAATCTTACTAGCAAAGGTGCTTCAATTCCATTAATCACTACTATGTAAGTATTTGTTAACTACTTGTTGCAATCACCATTCTCTCCATCTCCAACAAAGGAAGATCCATACCAAAATAGAAGCTCATGTTTTTACCATCACCCATACCATATTATAGGACCTTTTGGATTAAATATCTCTCCCTTAAAATTGTAAAACAAAAAGAGGATGAGTTTAAACCTCAGCGCTTGGAGAAACTCATAATCACAAAAATATTTTGATTTAAACTATTGGCACCTAAAACTATTCTACTTCATAAAGGATCCCCTAGCCTAACCTTGCTACAAAAGATAAATTCATATCAAGGGCCATTCTAAAATTTAGGCCTTTAGCCCATCTTGGATTATAAACATCTTCCCATGCAACCAAGTTGACCTTATGATGATTGTCCAATTCTCCCTATAGGCATTGTCAATTTTCTTTGTCAATTTCATCACAAATTGAGCTTGAAAAGAAACACATTTGGTAATACGAGATGGTTTGTGTCATTGATTGGACAAGTATAGCTCTTTCTACTAATTAAAGCAAGTTTGTCTTCCACCCACTTAGCTTTGATTAGAATTTATATATGATATCTTGAAATGACTTGGGGCTTCTTGTATCAAGTATCAAAGGTACCCTTAATTACTTGCCCTATTCTTGCACCATAGAAAGACTATGAGAGTGACTAATAAAAATTGCCAAGGTCTAGTCAAAATAAGGAGAGACAAGTGGTTTAAACCTTTTTTTTATTCACCTTTTAGCCAAACATGGTTAAAACATGGAGTGTATCATTAATTAACATTGCTAGTGAGGATATAATAGTTACTGCAAATGATAACAAATCATTTGCTAAAAAGAGATGAGAAATAGGTGGCTTATGCTACAAAATTTTCAATGCCTTTCATCTCTTTTCCTCTAGAACTTACACAATGAGGTGGGAAAGTCTTTCAACACAAGGAATAAACAAATATGGGAACATGGGATCACCTTGTGGTAAGTTGCACTGAGGTTTGAATTCTTTTATGCATTCACCATTCCATAAGACAACCATGTCAATTGATGTCATGTTGTCCATTCTAAGAGACACAAAGAATGGGGAAAAGGATGGCAATTGAGCATATTATGCATAAATGATTGATTCACCCAATCCTAAAACATTTTGAGGTTAAGCTTCTGCCATATAACCCAATTTTCTATGCTTCTTTGTCCATATAAGATTCAATATTTCCTGGGCAAGAATAATATTTTCATGTGATGAATGCCAAGGAGTAAATCTACTCTACAAAGGACAAGTCAAGGACCTTATTAGGGGTCAAATTTGTTCTACAATGGCTTTAATCAAAAGTTTATACAATACATTACGTAAAGTGATAGGCCTAACTTGACTTAATTTTTAGGGTGGTTCATTGATAGTATGAACACAAGGAGAGTGTAGCATATTTTCACTAACTTATTTAGTGAGATTCCAACAATATGTCAGTACCATTCAAATAAAATTGCTTAAAATCTAATTAGTCCTAGTGCCTTATTAGCCTTATAGATTTACAAGTGCTATGGGGCTCCTCCCTTGTTAGTAAATCACCAACCTCCATTGCCATGCTTAGTCATATTGTTGGCCATCGAATAAAAAAAAAAAACTTTGTTTAACAAGCTGAGGGACCAGAAAACAAGTTGATAAAATATTCTCTAGCCATGCTTTTAAATGATCTTTGTCCTCTATCCAATCCCTTGTCACCTTTTTCAAAACTCTCAATTGGTTATGTCATCTTTTTTGTATTATAAAGGAGTGAAAAAATTTTGTGTTGTAGTCTCTAAGCAAAATTTTGTTTTTATAAGAATTCTAAAACCAAGAAAACTATTCCTAATCCAAAACCTCATTATATTGGACTATTTGTTGTGCTTTAAGCTACATAGTTTTCATAACATCTTGCATAAGAAGCATTTTTAAATGTTTGTAACAAGAATTTGGGCTATACTAAAAATTGAAGTTGTATATTTGATGTCACTCTGCTTAAGGCAAAATTTTCCCTTAATAATTTGTAACAAATGTTTATGTGAATTCTCTTATGAAATAAAATGAATCATACTTGACTATAGATTGTCATACTCAAAACAAAACCTAAAGAAGTTGGTGTAGTTTTAGAATGCTTTAAAAAATGTCTATAATATTTTTGCTATAATATTATAGACAAAAGGATTCTTGATACAATAATGAAGATACCAAGTGAAGAAAAAAAAATTTTATGTGTTGAATATATGTCAAATCTTTGGTATTTATAGAAGTGGTGATAAATAATTAATAGGCATCTTTAGTTTGATGGTTAAAATTTTGACCATTTAACGAATGGTCATGAGTTCAAATGTTAGGGACACAATTTTCTTTATTTGCTAACATTATAAAAAAGTTTGTTGTCAACTACTAATAATTACCCTTTAGTCTAGTGCTCACACCATATTGTTGCAACTCGTAAGTCTTGGGTTTAAAACCCATTAGATACTATTTTTAATTATTTATTGTAGTCACATTTATCAGTTAGTGAATGCAGTAAATAACCCTCTTGTTTTAGCTCATAAGTCTTGGGTCCAAAACCCATCAAACATTATTTTTACTTATTTATTGTAGTTAGGTTTATTAGTTAGTTAATATAATAAATAATTGTTTAGAGTAGTCAAACTAGTGGTTGTGTGGTTCAAATCTCAAGAGGTTTAACCTTTCATATGTTTTTGTTTTTATTTTTCAAAATCCTAATAATCTCCCACCAATTTTCAAAATATTGAAAATATAACGGATATTTAACAATTTTGATAGTCATATGTATAAGTAAAGACGTTTTACAAATTAGGCTTTTACATAGAGAAAAGTGAATTACATTAAATTTGAATAATGTGGTAGATGAGTTTTGAACCTACTATTCTTATCAAATAGTTGTAAAAATAGTTCACATAAATGACTATACAACATTATAATTCTTTTTTTAAATAATTGACACATTAAAGGTCATTATATCTATATCTTCTTCATGAATGTTTTAAAGCCATGCCTTTTAGCTTATTGGAATGACCTAAACATTCTACATTCATATAGGCAAACTATGACCTCTACTATAAACACCCATTTAGGTTTATTGAGAGTGTTAAAAACTCATCCTCTCAATTTTATTGTAGGAACCAAGCACTATATAACCTTGTAATGAAAATAAAAATTAATTATAGTGCTTTGATCTCACTGATGATGTACTAACTCATTAAACTCAAGACTTGATGTTGTATCAAGAATTGAGTTGAGTTTCCATCATGGGTGATTTGTATTTATGGACTTGAGTCCCATCTCTCTTGATGACTTATTCATCATGTCTCTTTTTAATCCTTTTGTTAAAGGATTAACCATGTTTATACTTGATCTCACAAAATCAACCATAATCACTTTATTTGTGATCAAGTCTCTCACAATTGTGTCTAAGTCCAATGTTTTTGGACTTACCATTATATACTTGACTATACACTTTAACTAGAGTTATGACACTACCACAATGTATATAAGTGGGTGCTATTGGCTTTTACCGTAAAGGAATCTTATAAAGCAAGTTCCTTTACTATTCTACTTCTTTTATTATTAAACCTAATTCTACAATATTATGGCCATAGTAGAATCTTTTATGCAAGTTTGTTTCTTAGAAACCTAAGAAATTGTATGCCCACTAAGCATAATGATCCATACATTAATAGAAGTATAATCCTCTTTATCAATGATCTAATTGGCATTTGAGTTTCCTTTTACAACAAAGGGGTAACCAATTTAACTTATGCCATAATTCTTTAATTTCTTTAGGTACTTTAGGATTTTGTTTACTCCATGCCATTGCATGTCATTTGGATTACTTTTATACTTGCTCATTTTGCCAATCACATAGGCTATGTTTGGCCTCGTACATGTCATTGTGTATAATAAAAATTTAATCACCTTGGCATATTCAAACACTATAAGGAGGTTGATAAAAGAGTTAATAATGGAAGGAAAAAATTGATGTGTTTATACTGCACAAGGATCTTTTTTTGGGGGAGGTATTAATCTAGTTAAGCAAGGTATTAATCAAGTTAAGTAACATTTAATAGGAATAAAAGGGGAAGTAGGTTATTGTTAGAAAGTGCAACCCAATATTTGACATCAAATGAAGCAAAATTGTGAGGATTATTCTTCAAAGAAAAGGAAAGCACAAGAAACATTGGATGAGTTAAATCTTTCTAACCTAATATACAAGGCCTATGAAGAGTAACAATATCAAATTAATGATGTTGATATTCAAGAAGTTTAATGACCTTCAATTCCATCTTCTCATTCTAACTATAAATAAAAGGGAAAGCAAATACAAGCTAAGGAAAAATTGAGTTAATAAGTTAGGAGAAATTTAGTCTTTTTTTAATTTTAAGGATAGGGCTAGTGCTTATCAACTTTGAAGAGTATATTATAAAACAAAGATGTGATAGAAAGGTGTGATATTGTTGCATCTAGATGATAGATAATTCCAAACCTTTTAATGTTGTTAATTCAATTTACTATCAACTAGTTATTAATGCCATAACTAGTATGGAACTGTGTAATGAGGCACCATCTTTTCATGAATATTATGGTTGTTTGTTGACCAAGAATGTTGAAGAGATAAAAAAAAAATTTTATGAAAAGTTATCATGTCATATGGAGTAAGACCAACTATACATTAATGATTGAGGGGTGGGTAGATCAAAACCATAAAAATTTGATAAATTTCTTGGTTTATTGTCCTAAAGGAACTATTTTTTTTAAGCCAATTGATGTTTCAAAATCAAAAAAGATAGTTCAAATATTGTACAAATTGTTAAGAGAAGTTATGTCATTTGCTTGTGTTGAAAATGTTGTCCATAAGGTGACTAACAATGTGTCCCATTATGTAGTTGCTATTAGAGTGTGAATTCAAGACATTATTTTTGTCTCCTCGTGCAACCCATTGTATTAATTTGATTCTCCATGATATAAGCAACATGACTGAGGATAGTGGCCTTGCCTACCATGCTTTTATAATCATTGTTATCCTTTGCACATGATGAGAATGTTTACTAATGGAAGAGAAATACTTCATCCTACACCAACTTGATTTGTTTCCTTACAAAGTGTCTTAGCTCAAAATGATGCATTAAGGGCTATGGTGACATTTAAAGATTAGACCACATGTGCATATGCTAGAGAAGTCTAAGGAAAGAGGTTTGTTGACTCTAGATTTTGGAGAGAACATGCATTCATTATGCATATTATTAAGTCTTTGATTCATTTTTTACGAGTTGTTGATAATGATGAGATATAAGGTTATTCATGTAGCTAGAGTAGAAATTGTGAGGAGATTTTGAAAGAAGAAGACAAGACTTCAAGCTTTTTTTAACATAACTGATTCTCAACGAGACCATCAGCTACATAAGAATCTTCATGCTACTGGTTATGGCTAAATTCTAGATGTCAATATGATATTGCATTGATTAAGAAACACCCTCTAGTTCTTTTATTTTTGGATGTACTAGAGAGGTATTCTTTTGAAATAAATCATTGACACATAAGCTAATAAGTGAAATGAAGATTTTCACCAATGCAAAAGGAGATTTCAAACATAATTTTGTTAAAATTGATAATAACATCATGCCTTCTAGTAATTTTATTAATTCATTACCTTCTTTTAAAATTTATTTTCTATTAAATAAGTTAATTATATTGATAATTGCATCCACAAATGAATGGTGGTCTACTTGTAGAAATAGTGCATCCAATTTGAAAAGGTCAGCCATTCAAGTTCTAGGTCAAACTTTTAGTGTTTTGAATTGTGAGTGTAATTGGAGACAATTTGTTAAGAGATGACAACATGTAGCATCCAAAACAATTCTATAATGGTACTAATTAAAATATTATTATTCTTTACTTAGGTAATATAATTTTTTAGCTTTCTTTGTAATTTATTCATTACTATTAATGTTTATTATATTTTGATGTAAAGTTGATTTGAATATATAAGACATAGATACCGATATTGATAATATGGACCTTGCCAATCAAGCTACAAGAAATGGATTTGGGAGTGATGATGTGATGCTTTTAATTCGGATAGTAAAATTCAAGAACATTTTCCAAAAGTTTTAAATTTGAAATTCAAAATGTTAGATAAATTGATTTCATACTATTTGTAAATCTAAGATTATTTTAACTTCATAATGTAAGACAATTTGGATTACATTTTGATGGTAATTTAGTTTTCTTACTCCTTGTAGTGGTCTAACAAAAATTAGAGAATCTATAACACTTTATAAGTATGTGATGGTCTTTTTTTGTTTCTTTTAAGTGTTCATAATTTTTTTTTCTTATGATGTTATGTTTAATAAGAAAAAATGACTATAGACATTGATTTGGTTGGACCAACTATTGACTCACTAAATAAACCAATGATCCAATAGCCTAGTCAATTGCTTGGGTTAATGTTTGGACTAGATTTAAAAACTATGGTAGCAAGAACATAATAGATTAAACTTAATAGACTAAGACATTTTGTACCTAATCAAGGGTATTTTTCTCATGTGTTTGATAAATGGTTAACAAAAGTGAACATTGCTAATTTTGTCTGCCAAAATTTGGAGATGTGCTCACTTGCAAAGCATATAAACATTTATAAGCCGTTGCCATACTTATGTAAGAAAAATTAATGCATGCCAATTCAATCTCAAGAGAAAATATAAAGAATAGTTTGGAATCTACAATTAATTTCAAGAAAAGATGCAAAACACTTAAACGTAATAGTCATTATGAAAAATACAAATCCAATAATTGAGTTATCCCACATAATGCAGAAAAATTACATTGATGACCAAGAAGAAAAAAAAAAAAAGGAAAATACAATGATCTTCAACTTTATTCATCAATCTACCACAAAAAAATTACAATTGTTATCATCAACTCTATTCGCTCCCCCTAGGTCATTTGTCATCATGATATTTATAAATTTCCCTCAAAATGACCAAAATACCCTTAAAATGTCCCAAAAAATACTGTGTACTATTCAAGAAATTATAGCAAACTGACACTAGTTTGTTATTTTTGCAAAGTTGCACATCTAGTATCGAATTGGTTCACCAACCAGCCATGGACTAGTGCCGATCTAACCTTCTAGTAGCAAATTGATCCTCTAATAGTTTTATGATTGACCCATTTCTTTTGTTCTATATTTTAGACTTCATTGCTTTGATTATTCACCACTAACTTCCAACCAATTTTTGGCTATCTAAATAATAGAATTTCATGTTGGCTCATTCATGAGAGTTAAAGCCTTATGCCTTAGCTTTCTAAAAAGCTAAAGAACACCCTAATTTGAGATCTTTAGCTCTAATTATGGCATAAAAATCAAATAATGTCTAAGTTAACATAATAGGAATTCTTACTGAAACATGAGATGCATTTTAGTCCAAATCCTTTTTCTTTTCAAACCCATTTGAAACTCAATTCTTCAATAACAAAAATAAAAAATACTAGATAAATGAAACTAATCCCTAAAACATTAAGACTAATTAACCTTAAAACTAGGAAGAATACTCAAATTGTGACAAAAAATGTGCAAAATAATTCCATACATCAAATACCTAGAAACTTGCATAATTAGTTGTTCTCAAGCAAGAAAAAGATCATATGCAAAGTGAAGAATAACAAGCAATTTAGAATCACTCATCACACCTAAGGTACCTACCATGCTAATCATCACATCTTCAACTGAGGATAATATAATAACGAACAAAGAAAATCTAAGCATACTCACATTCTTCATCTCACATATCCATACATAATTCCAAGCTCAATCATGTTTATCATGCAACTAAGATAATCAAATCATGTAAATGCTACTCTTGCAATCACTTCTTCTCACTACTAGAATCACTCAAAGTGCTTTTTGCATACTCCTAATTCCAGTCATCATTTGACATGAAAGAAAACATTTTGTGATGATGCCTCCCAATTACCAAGTAACTCAAAACAATGGAGTATATAGGAATTTCAACTTATTCAATCACTTTTATTCATAACCTCCCTATTAATTTGAACCATATTTAGCCTTAGTAGAAAGGAGAAATTCAAAAGAGTAGTAAACTTAAATTTTATGCATAGTCACACAACTCACACAACTTTCACAAGGAACATGCATTTGAATGATCTTGAAAATCCAAGTATGCTTTATCTCACTTTATAAGATATTGCTCATCCTAAACCAAAAATGCCATGTTTGAACAGACAAGTAACTTGAATGTAAATCATGACAATAAATAATACATTTATTCCTCTTCCACAAAAAGATGTTTAAGGGTTAGTCAAGTATGCAAAATATTGGAAAAATTTGCAAATATCATGCCAAGCATATAAATAAATATAGAATCACATAAAAATCAAAAATTATCCCCCTAAACTTGAATCACACATTGTCCATAAAAGTGAAAGAGGAAATGAACAAAGTTAAAAGAAAGTTGTCCAATTTATGTTCAAAGATTAATAATTAGAGGAAGAAGCTTAAGACACTTGAATTCAAACAACTTTAGCAAAAGAATTGAGATATGGTCACATTTATTGAAAAACTTAAAAGAAGATAACAAAAACTAACAAAGAGAAAGAAAAAGAAAAAGGGCTTTGGTTGCATCCCAAGATGTGCTTGTTAATATACATTAGCTTCATTACCACAAAATCACTCATAGCTGGCATCTTGCAAGGAGTATGTGACTCCTTTGAGCACCACCTCACTAACATGATAGGGCTTCAAATGTTGCCCATTCACCTTGAATATACCCATGGCCTCACTATGCACCTTAATAACTCCATATGGATACACCTTTGTCACTATGAATGAACCAGACTACCTAGGCCAAAGCTTGATCAAGAATAACTTAAGACATGAATTGAAGAATTGCACTTGCTGGCCAACCTCAAAAGTTCTCTTTTGAATATGCTTATCGTGCCACTTCTTGGTCTTTTCCTTGTAAAGCCAATCACTCTCATATGCATTCAACTTGAACTCTCCTAACTTACTCAATTATAACAATCTCTTTTCACCCATCTTCAATTCTTTTACTGCCCAATAGGCCTCATGCTCCACCCCTACTAGTGGGTGGCAAGAATACTCAAAGATAAATTTACATGGGAACATGCTTAAGGGTGTCTAAAAAGCTATCTTATATGCTTAAAGTTCATCATCCAACTTGTTCGACCAATCCTTCCTCAACTTGACAACAATTTTCTCTAAGGTTAACTTTAACTCTTGATTCATTAGCTCCATATACCCATTTGTTTGAGGATAATAGGCAAGTGTTACCTTGTGAGTTACCCCATACTTTTTCAAGAAGGTGTCAAACAAATAATTGCAGAAGTGGGACCCTTCATCACTAAGAATGTCTCTTAGGACACAATCTCCAAAAGATGCTTTTTTTTTCCCAAATCTCATCATCACCTAAGAGTCATTGGCTAAAGTTGTAATAACTTCAACCCATTTGAAAATGTAGTCCACTACCACCAAAATATACTAATTGTTAAAAGATGAAGGGAATGGATCCATGAAATCTATTCTCCACACATCAAATAATTTAATGTCCAAGATATTAGTTAATGGCATCTCATTCCTCTTAGACATATTTCCAACCCTTTGGCATCTATCACACATACTTACAAGTTGTCTAGTATCTTGGTATATGGTTGGCCAATAGAAATTAGACTATTATACCTTTGCAACTATCTTGGAATTACCAAAATGTCTATCACACTCCATGGAATGGCAATGATGAAGAATATCACTAATCTCCTCCTAGGGCACACATCTCCTAAACATTCCATTAGCACAACATTTATACAATAGTGGTTCCTCCTAGAAATAGTACTTTACATTGCCCAATAACTTTTTTTTTTTTTGTTGATAGCTCAAATCAGGTGGAACTATGTCACCCACCAAGTAGTTCACTAAATCTACATACCATGGAACAAGTGATATAACTAACAACAAATTATTTTGAAAGCTCTCATTAATGGGTATCATTATTGCTTGTGACTATCTCCTAATTTGGACAAGTGATTTACAACCACATTTTTGAAGCCCTTCTTATCTCAAATTTCAAGATCAAACTCTTAAAGTGGCAACACCCACTAAATTAGTATGGCTTTATGTCTTTCTTTGCCAATAGGTACACAATTGCTGCATGGTTATTATAAATGATCACCATGGAACCTATAAAATATGATCAAAACATGTCAAAAGCAATTACCACAACAAGCAATTCTTTCTCAATAGTAGCATAATTCAATTATGCATCACTTAAAATATGACTAACATAATAATTAATATGTAACTTCCCTTCTATTCTTTGGCCAAGAACAACATTCAAAGCAATGTCACTAGCATCACACATTAGCTTCAAAGGCAAACTCCAATCTAGTGCTACTAGAATTGGTAGTGAAATTAACTCCTTTTTCAACCTATTAAAATTGTCTTAACAATCATCACCAAAATCAAAAGCAACATCCTTATTTAATATATTGCAAAAAGGTTTGGTAATTTTAGAAAAATCCTTAATAAAATGCCAATAAAGCCCCATGTGAGCCAAGAAACTTTTAACTCCTTCAACATTGGTGGGTGGTGGCAACTTTTAATTGTTTCTATCTTTGCTTGGTCTAACTTTATAGCCAAAGTTGAGATCTTATGACCCAACACAATGCCTTCCTACACCATAAAATAACATTTCTCCCAATTTAAGGCCATATTGGTCTCCTTACAATGTTGTAAAGCTCTAGAAAGGATGGCCAAACAACTATCAAAAGAAGATTCAAACACAATATATATATATATATATCCATGAACACTTCCATGACCTTCTCAACAAATTTAGAAAAAATAACCATCATTCAACATTGGAATGAAGCTAGTGCATTACATAAACTAAAGTACATCCTATGAAATACAAAATTACCATAATGACAAGTGAAAGTGCATTTGTTGGTCCTTTGGGGCTATAAAAATTTAGTTGTATCCCAAATACCCATTTAGAAAGCAATAATATTCATAACTAACAAGTCTTTCAACATTTGATCAAGAAAAGGCAAAGGGAAATGATCCTTACAAGTAGCCTTATCATGTTTTCTATAATTTATACATATTCTCCACCTAGTCATTATCCTAGTGGGAATTAGTTCATCATGTTCATTATGCACAACAATCATCCCACCCTTTTTGAGTACTACATGCATTAAACTAATCCAAGAACTATCATATTTTAATAGATAATCCTGCTAACATTAATGAATACAATATAATATTATCCCATTAGTCTTAGTAATTTTCCTAGTAATCACAACAATTTCAACAATTTTGCCCTTTTCAATGAAGAAAATGATGATTGGTCAAGACTTCCTTACTCTTCTTCTTGGAGCCCCCTTCAAATGGATCTTCTTTCTTTAGCAGTCCAAGGATGTTGGAAATTTTTTTTTTTTTTAGGACCAAAGGTTCAAAGTTAGAGTCATCAATCATTCATCTCTCTCTCACTTTAGCATCATCAAAATAATCTTGATCAAGACTTCCTTACTTCCTCTTCTTGGAGCTTACTTCAAATGGACCTTCTTTCTTTAGTTGTCCAAGGATGAAGGAAAAGTTTTTTTGAGATTTTTTCATTAAGTCCTCTAACTCTACTTTTATTTCCACCATATCATCCTTAAGCCCATTTATATTCTCTTTGATCTCATCCATTTCCTTAATTAAGGAAGCCATATCAATGGTGGAGGAGGCTTGGGGAAGAGTTAAAGAACTTGCTAGTGTTGGAACAAGGTGATTTTGAGCTTGATCTCATTTTCAATAATGGTGCAGACCACTTTTCTTTTCACCAAATGCATCTATTTTAAAGTAGTTTTACTAATCAGTTGACTTGAGCTAACATGAGGAGGGTCCTTTCTAATTGTAGGCAGACCTTACTTCTAAAGCAAGTAACTCAAATGAATACTACAAGTAAACTTTTAAACTAGCATTTTATTTTTTATAGCTTTTTAATTACTATCATCATGTACTTCAATAAATTGAATTTTTCATTCCTCAATAGATATGTTAAGAGACACATATCTAAAAAGGTTAAGTAGTCATAATGACCCTTTCTAGGATTGATGTTACAAGGCATAATTCTTTGAATGATCCTTGTCAAACTTTGAATGATCCTTATTTTGCCACTTTCTTTACAAATATCAACATATCCCTTAAACATTGCTTCCATTTGCTCATAAGCATTGAATATGCCCAAATTCCATGAATCACACTAGTTAATAGACCCACCTTACAGCAACAAATTCAAATAGTTTAGAATCACCCTATGAGTAATTCTTACTTCATTTCCATACATAAAAAGTGTCATACTGTAGTTGTTGTTCACTTCCATATTGGCAAAAAGGTGCTTCAACATCTCAAAGCAAAAATCTCCATTAAAAGTGATGAACAATTTGTTTCAAATTCAATTATACAATCCAAGTTCAATGGTCTACTAGGATATATGGTCCTTTTCCTAAACTTGAAAAAATCATCTTCAATTTAAGAAGTTCTAAAATAAAAACTATTGAACTTTGATGAATCAAATTAATTAAGAAGATCATTGACTTTATATGGTAGCCATTTTTGGTAATGAATGCATGGTGGTGCCATGGGTGGTGTTGCCAAAGGTTATTTAGGCATGGAAGACGTTTCTAATGAAGATGGTGTTAGCCTTACACTTTAAGGTTTCTTCCCCATTCTCCTATTTGGTATTTGTTTGAATCTCTTTGTCAATGGTTGGATTAGGTTTGTTATTAGAGGCTTGACAAATAGTAAAGTAGGATTAGGAATCAATAAAGTGTAGTTAATAATGACTCTTAGCCTTAGTGTCAAGGTTACTAGTAGTGCTATAAAGGGAGGAGAAACAATGATGGCACTATGCATCCTTGTGGAGATGAAGGCAAATTTCTTTGCATCATGCTTCTCCTTCCTTAATGTAGATGTCAACTTTGGTGTCATTGCTGATAGGTTTGAGAGATCAATGCTTTTGGAGGTAGATTATAAAGAATTTGAGGCTTTAAGGTTTAGATCTTGAA
This sequence comes from Rhizophora mangle, assembly GCA_037832345.1. NCBI lineage: Eukaryota > Viridiplantae > Streptophyta > Magnoliopsida > Malpighiales > Rhizophoraceae > Rhizophora > Rhizophora mangle. The sequence goes on from JBAPLJ010001378.1 coordinate 315,741, forward strand.
TAGGAAAAGAAATTTTGAAAAGGAGGAAATTTTGATTTTGGAAAAGGAAAACTACAGAGGCAATTTGAAAACTAATATTGGCCGAATGGAGTAAGCCATGGCTTGAATGCTCACATTTGTTGATCTATGTTTTTAGTATGGTCAATCAATCCCAATTGGATAAAAGGGATCAAATTTCATATATCAAGTATAACATGTCCAAATTATCATGCTACATAAATAACAAATGTATAAACACATATGATCAAGCCACAAAACACATAAAAACATAACAAATCACAACAATCACATAATCAAAATCCAACTTAATCATGCACTATCTCTCTATAATGGTCATATGAACTTATCCTCACTTAAGGGTTTGGTAATGATATCAGCTAATTGATCTTTAGTGTTTGAAAACTCTAGGGATACATCTCTCTTGAACATATGATCCCTAATAAAATGGCATCTTAAGTCATTGTGTTTAGTTTGGTCATGGTGCATGGGATTTTTTGGTCATATTGATTGCACTTGTGTTATCATGCTTGATAGACACAATGGAGTAATACAACTTAAAGACATGTAAGGTTTGTTTCATCTAAAGCTATTGAATACAACAAGTTCTTGCTACCAAGTGCTTTACTTTAGCTATAGAAAGAGTAATTGAACTTTGTTTTCTACTACACCATGAGACTAAAGCTTGATTAAGGGATTGACATACGCCTATGTTACTCTTCCTCTCAATTCTATCTTCCACAAAGTGTAAGTCTAAGTAACCACCTAAATCAAAGGTTTATCTTTTTGGATACCATAGTCCTAAACATATGGTCTCTCTTAAATAACTATGTGCTCTCTTAAGGTAACTAGGTGTGACTCTCTTAAGCTAGATTGAAATCTTGCACATTGACAACTAATGACTTCTAATCTGATTTGGAATTGAGTAAGAGTACCCCATCAAGGAACTTTGAATTAAGATAAAAATACATTCGGTTGCAATATTTTTTATTCAAGATTACAATCCAGAATAAAATGAGGATATAATTGCATTGACATTTATCTTTGTTCTTAAATCTGCATTGATAGTTATATTTTAAGTGGTAGTGACAATTACAGTGAAAGTTACATTTATGGGGAAGGCGGAAATCATAATGACAATAAACATCAAGTCTATTCTACTAATAGTGAGATAGAGAAGGCAACCAATCATACCTCTATATTGCTTTTCATCCACAACCTTTTACTATTTACATAACTATCCAACTTTGTAGAAAGGGTCATTGAAGTGCCACAAGATTTGGGAATCATCTGTGTCAAGCTTCATCAATAGTTCTTTTGCATACTTGGCTTGGTTGATGAACATTCCATTCTTTGTTTACTTGATTTGAAGTCTAAGGAAGAAATTCAATTTTTCCATTGTACTCATCTCAAATTTTGATTCCATATCACTAACAAACTTCCTACCCAATGACTCATTAGTAGCATCAAATATGATATTATCAACATAAATTTAAATAAGTAACAAATTCTTTCCTTTGGATTTGGTAAAAAGAGTAGTGTCAATTTTACCTTTAATGTAGTTTTTGCTAACTATGAAAGAGCTTCACTTTACATATCAAGCTCTTGGCACTTTCTTTAATCCATACAAAGCTCTTGAAAGCTTGTAGTCATGATTTGGAAGTTCTTTGCATTCAAAGCCAAGTAGTTGATCAATATTATCTTTGCTATGATGAAACCATTGAGGAATGCACTCTTCACATCCATTAAATATCTTAAAATTCTTATGCAATGCAAATGCAAGCAACTTTTTAATGGCCTTTAGCCTAGCAATAGACATAAAGGTCTCATCATAATCAATGCCTTCTTCTTGATTGTAGACTTTAACAACTCACCTTGCCCTGTTTCTCACAATTTGGCCACTAGAATCATCCTTGATTCTAAAAAGCCACTTGGTTCCTATAATAAAATGATCATAGTTCTTGGTAATAAAGTGTAGATTTTGTTTTTCATAAATTGGTTAAGCTTATCATTTGTTATATGCACCCCAGACTAGTCAACCAATGCATTATCTAACTGTGTTGGTTTTATTTATGATATAAGTGCTATAGTGTTAGTGTTCCTATACATAGACCAAATTCTCAAAGAATCAGAAGGTTTATTAATAATTCGATCTTAAAATACATTTCCAACATGTTTTCATTCTCTTAGAACTCATTGAATAACACTGGCAAGATTCTCCTCTTTAAAAGATTCGACTCATTCACTTCAAGTTATTCACTTTGCTCCATTTGAACATCACTAGAATGTTGTTATTTCCTTGATTCATTTGCCTTCTCTAAGGGTTTTTTGCTCCAACAAAGTCATCTAACTCTTCCTTTAGTAGAGAAGTGACCAACTTCATCAAATGCAACATGCATGCACTCCCTAGATGCCTTGATACTAAAAGAGTATCCCATGAACATAACTTCATCTACCTTAAAATCAAGCTTTCCTTGGTTGTCTTTCTTGTTTAGAATATAACACTTGCAACCAATGACTTGTAGAAAGTTTATTCTTATTTACAAGTCATATGGAATCATTGCACAAGTTAGATGAATGAAAATTCTATTAGACACATAGTAAACAATATAAATTGCCTCTACCCAAAAGGTTAGGGAAGGCTATACTTATTTAACATGGTTCTAGCTATGTCTTACAGGTTTCTATTCTGTCTTTCAACTATTTTATTTTGTTGTGGAGTTCTAGGAGTTGAAAATTTGTGAGAGATAACTTGAGAAATGCAAAAATTCTCAAAGCCTTCATTCTCAAACTCATGACCATGATGACTTAAAATTGAAGTGACATGGTACACCTTTTCTTTTGGGACTTGCTTACAAAACTCCTTGAAAGTCTTTGAGTACTCATCCTTGTGAGTTAGGAATGCAACCCAATCAAATCTATCATAATCATCTATAATGACATATGCATATGACTTACTACCTAAAGATGAAACACGAGTAGGAATGCAACCCATTCTTAATCTCATAGCCATGATAACTTAAACTTGAAGTGACATGGTACACCTTTTCATTTTGTGTTTGCTTACAAAACCCCTTGAAAGTCTTTAAGTTCTTACCTTATGAGTTAGGAATATAACCCATGCAAATCTACTATAATCATCTATAGTGACATATGTAAATGACTTACTACCTTAAGATGGAATACATGTAAGACCAAATAAGTCCATATGGCATAGTTATAAGGGTCTAGAAGTAAATACTACCTTTTTTTCACTTGAAGGATCTTTTGCTTTGCTTACCAATTGGACATGCATTACATACCTTGTCTTTCTCAAATTTCAAGTTTAGAAGACATTCTATGAGGTTATATTGGTTGTGCTTTGATAGCTGCTACATGCTTGCATGACCCAACCTTTGATGCCACATTCACCATTCTTCACTAATAATGCATTTAACATCTTGGTTAGCTAAAGTGTTTAAATCAATAAAATACACATTATCTAACAAATTGGCAATAATTAAGGGATCTTTTGTTTAGAGTTAGCAACACAACAAGCATTTTTCTTAAATAATACTTTATAGCCACTATCACACAATTTACTAATACTTAATAAATTCAAGTTATTGGACAAGTGAAACAATGTTAATCATTAGAGATTTACCCTTATCTATCTTGCCAATGTTAATAATCTTACCATTGGCATTATCTCCAAATGTTACCATTTCTTCAATAATTTTTTTGAGGGAAATGAAACTTTTAGGATTCTCTATCATGTGTCTACAACAACCATTATCTAGGAATCATTTGTTTTTCTTCATATTGCTCTTAAGACATACTTGCAAACAATTTATCTAGATTTAGATACCCAAGTTTTCATGAGTCATTAAGTGTTTGCTTTGATGCCTGATAACAACCAAGTTTTGCATAATATTTTACCTCATACTTAATATTTTATACATGTTTGATGGTCTAGATGATGTAATTTGATTGGCTTCTCACTTAGTTGTCCATATGCCTAATTATCAGAAAAATCTAGCAAAATTTAGTTTTTGTGCAGTTTACATACTTTGGCTATTTCTTAGGTTACAAGAGGTTTCTTTTAATGAAACTAATTTCTATGGATAGCTAAGAAACTGAGCTATGACTTCCACTAAGAAACCGTGGGAAATTCTAAACCAATTGGACAAGGCAAAATATTGAACTCTAATCACGAAAGGAGTGCTGGACAGAGCATATCAGCCACACACTGCTTAGTTTTTGGCCATATCTCATAAATGGGATAGCTTACTCAAAGAGCTAACTGAAAGAGCTACAACTCTCATGGAGGAAACAAAAGAAGATAAGGCATCTCAATGGAGTTATGAACAAGTGAAGTTCAGCTAGCCTCCGTGGAGTTGGAAACTGGGCTGATTTGTATATTTTGAGCCATGATACTCCACCATCCAAATTTAAGGCCTGGAATCATGCCCAAACCACTTGGGATTAATGTCCAAGTTGAGGAATAATCCATTTTAGAAGGTAGGAAAATGAAGAGGCAAGCATGAATGGCCAAAGGAGCATCAAGTGCAATGAAGATAAAGAGTGCAATGAAGATAAAGAGTGCAATGAAGATAAAGAGGCAAGCATGAATGGCCAAAGGAGCATTATGTGCAAGGAAGATAAAGAGGTGGTGAACAAACATAAAAAATGGATGCTCACAGGCTAAAAAGAGAGGGGGAGGACAAATGGAAACAACACATTCTTCTCATTTTCCATTTCTCTTTCCTTTGTTCAATGATTATGTAAATCATTTTAACTCTAAGGTTCTTGAACTCATGTACCTAGAGACCATGTTTTATCATTAAATGAATGCACTCTAGTTTTCTCATCCTAGCCTTATTCTCATTCAATCACTTAACAAGATTCCTTAGGTGATAATACTGATTGGTTTTGGGTGAGTTAAGGAGTTTCTTGAGAGCTACTGATTGGTAACTTGAGTCACACTTAGGATAAGATTGAGGGGGCAGATTTTCTACTTGGGTTAGTAAACTCTAGTGCTTAGGCTAGTTAGATTGCATAATAATTGTGCAATAGTGGGTTTTTTTGTGAGTCATAGATAGTCGAATCTAGGCAATTTTCTAGAGATTTTAGGGAGTGCAGAGTCATCAAGTGCAAGATCTCAGCTAGAATTAGGGCTAACCAACTAGACATACATTTCTATATCCTTAGGAATCAAGGATAGGTCATCAAGGTTCAAAATTTATTTTAGTTAGTCACATATCATATAATCTAAAAAAATACATTGGTTCATTGGGAGACAACTAGGGTCACGCCACTAACTAGAAGCTTTTAGGCCACCCTAAGAATTAATTTGACCAATGTGACAGTTGAATTTGTCAAATTTTGGTGTCGTTGCTGGGGAACTAAGGTATGTTTATGACCCTTTCTTGTTTATTTGTGAATAATTAACCACTTTTGTAGGTGTCTTACTGTTGGTCATGGCTAAAGAAAGGAGGGGAAGAACATCAATTTCAAGATAGGATAATTCATCTCAACTAGTTCTTTTTCTTCCTTAGCTACCTCACATGGCTTTCTACCAATGTCCGACCAGAATAAGTTTTCTTTTGACTCTCCTTTTCACTTTCTACTCATTGATGTTATTTTAATTCATGTTTGCTTTAGTTTATTCTCTAGTTATTCTGTTGATTTAACTTTAATTTGTCTATTTATTTAAGTGTCTAATCAGTGTTGATTATATTTTGCTGGTTCTATTGCCATTCCTTTCAGCTTTGCTTTGTTTCATTTTTTTTAGTTGTTATCTATTCCATTTTCAGATTAGCTTAGGTGCTTTTTATTGTTTAAGGTTGTTCTGGTCAGTTGCAATTCTTGGTTGTTTGCTCTTGTTCTGTTCAACTATGTTTTATCCTTGTCCCAGCTTTATTTTGCATGGTTTGCATAGTGTATGACTAGGTTGTCTAGCAATTTATTGTTTGATTTCGACCCAAAAATAGAACAAAGATTGAGTAGACATCATAGGACTGCATGATCATCATCAATTCCACCCACTTTATCATTGTCTAGATTCATTAAGGAAGAATATTAAGAATCAGATCTAGCCAAGGTTAACAACATGGCTGGGAATAACAGAAATAACAATTGAACTTTGAACAAGCTAATAGCACCTGATATCAATTACCAACCTTTATGTATTTAATATCTGGGTGTTAAAGCTAACTTTGAACTTAAATCTAGTCTCATTCATTTGTTGCCTAAATATCATGGCCTTATAGGTGAAGATCTCCATAAACATCTCAAGGAATTTCATATTATTTGTTGGACAATGAGACCACAAGGAATCTCCAAGGACCATGTCAAGATCTAAGCATTTCCATTTTCTTTGGAGGGAGCTGCGAAAGATTGGCTTTATTATCTCCATCCCAAGGCAATCTAGAGTTGGAATGATATGAAAAAGGCCTTCATTGAAATGTTCTTTCCTACCTTACATACTGCTACCATCCAAAAAGAGATTTATGGGATTTGACAGCTTAATGGCAAGACCCTTTATGAATATTAGGATTGATTTAATAAGTTGTGTTTGAGCTATCCATTTCACCAGATATTAAAATAGCTTTTGATCTAGTACTTTCTTAAAGGTCTACTCCTGATGGATCATAGCATAATCAATGTAGCAAGGGTTGGCACACTGGTGGATAAGACACCCCAGGCCACTGGAGCATTAATTGAAAACATGGCCATGAATTCCTAGCAATTCGGCATGAGGGCCACAGTTCCACCTCAAGGAGCACACAAAGTATCAGCCACATGTTAAGATCATCAAAGAGTAGAGCACTGTCTTGATGAACTTACTTCACTTGTAAGGAGACTAGCTATTGATCAACAATAACTAGGCTAAGGGGGTTCTTAACTTGCCCCTAAGAACCAAGTTTGTGGTATTTGTGCAAGTCTGGGGCATCCTACTACCTCATGCCTAACATTGGTAGAGGAGTCACAAGATCAAGTCTTTGCAGTTAAAGGATATCAAGGAAGGCCATATCAATAGAAGGATCGGCCTCAGTATGACCCATACTTAATCACATACAACCCAAGGTGGTGTGATCATCCTAGCCTCTAGTATGGGAACTTAAGATCAACATCACAAGAGCAACCGAGAGCCACCTTGGAGATTCGGCCAAGGTCAACACCAACAGCAACTGCATGGCCAGACACATCAAACACCTCTACCTAGGTTCAAGTCATCTTTAAAGGATATGATGAAGCAACTAACGACTCTCACCATGTAACTGGCTGATCAAAATATTCAATTCCAGCTAAAAACTGACTCAACCATCCAAGATCTACTGACATAGAGACTCAACTTGCCACTTCAATCAATGCCCTTCAACAGCAAGCCTCTGGGCAATTACCAAGCTAATCCATCCCTAATCAAAGGGGGGTGTAAATGCCATCAAATTAAGGTCTGGAAAGGTACTAGATGAGTAGCTGAGACCAATGAAGGAGAAGGACAAAAAATAATCATATGCTATGAACTTGACAAAGACCCAAAGAAGCCAAGAAGATCAAGCCACCAAGAGAAAGGAGATAGTTGACCAAGCCATTGAGCCACTCCCATTTCCTCAAAGGATAAAGTTTAGGAAAAAAGATGACATACTGAACAAGGATAAGGAATTTCTAGAGATGTTCCAAAAGGTGGAAGTCAACATTTTGCTTCTTGATGCAAAAAAGCAAGTGTCGAGGTACACTAAGTTTTTGAAAGAGCTATGCACAAATAAGTGGAGACTCCAAGGAAAGGAGAAGGTCAGCATGGGACAAAATGTATTGGCTCTTATACAGCCTCTACCATAACAATGTGAAGATCCTAGTACTTTCACAATTCCTTGCATTATTAGTAACCAAAAGTTTGACAGAGTCTTGCTGGACCTTGGAGCTTCAACCAACATTATGCCTCTTTTGGTGATTATCAAGCTGGATCTTGGACCATTAAAGGGAACAAAATTGGTTATCTAATTGGCTAACAGAAGTAATGCCTATCCACTCAGAATAGTCGAGGATGTTCTAGTGCAAGTAGGTAAGTTGATCTTCCTCGCTAACTTTTATATTTTGAAAATGGAGGGTGAGACACAAAGCAACCATTCACCTCTTATTTTTTGACCATTCTTTAAAATGACACAAACTAAAATTGATGTGCACTCTAGGGTGTTGTCGATGGAAATTGGTGACTCGATTGTTCAATTTAACATTCTTAAAGCCTTGAAACACCATTAGAGGATCACGTTTTATTTTGTATCGAGCTCATTGAGGATTTGGCAGAGGAAGTGCAACTCGAGCCTGAAAAGGAATTCCCAAAAATAGTTCATTTTGATGACTCTCTAACTTGCAGCACAACCCTTTTTGGGGGACAAGGAGTCTAAGAAGGTGCTAAATTTGAATAGAAGGAAAAAAGTGCCACTCAACCCAGAATAACTTAAAGGATGTGGCAGAAACAAAGTTGATCAAAATAGCATGGAAAGTGCACTCTCCCCCTCTCCTCCAGTTCCTTGTCATAGTGCACGGCTTGGGAATGATGTATGTAGCATCTCTTATTCATGCACATTTAGAGGAGTCCCTAAGAGGACAAAACAAGTCGTGCAATTAGCAAAATAGCAAGGAATGGATAGATTAGAACCAAAAATAACAAAGAAGACTAGATTAGAAACAACTAAGAGCAAATCGATCAAACTTCTTCCATCCATTGTACAACCCCTTAAGCTCGATTGAAAGCCTCTTCTAGAGCATCTAAGGTATGCATTCCTAGCTAAGAATAGCAAACTTCTAATGATTATTGCTACGAGCCTTGATGAGTTACAAGAGCCTTAGTTGCTTGAAGTTTTATGTGAGCATAAGAAAGCTACTAGCTGGATACTTAGGGACATCATAGGGAATAGTCCAGCAATTTGCATGCATAGGCAACCACAATGAAGACTCAACCCACTTATTCTTGATGATGTGAAGAAAAATGTTTCCAAATTGTTCCAAGCTAGATTTATTTATCCAATCTCAGATAATGATTGGGTGAGTCCAATCCAAGTGGTGCTGAAGAAATCTAGAGTTACAGTAGTCAAGACTAATAATAATGAATTGTTGCCAACTTGTGTGCAAAATGCTTGGTGAGTGTGTATAGACTACTAGTGGCTCAACCAAGCGATGTGGAAGGATCACTATCCTTTACCTTTTATTCATTAAATTTTTGAAAGATTGTTTAGGAAATCTCACTTCTATTTTTTGGATGGTTTTATGGAATACTTTCAAATTCACATCACCCCTAAGGATCTAGAGAAAACTACTTTCACATCTCCTTTTGGCACTTATGCCTACTGAAGGATACCATTTGGGTTGTGTAATGCTTTGGGCACTTTTTAACATTGTATGGTAAGTATTTTCTCTGATTTCTTGGAGGATGGCATGGAAGTTTTTATGGATGATTTCATCATTTATGGCTCCTTTTTTGATGAATGTTGAGGTGCACAGAAACTAAATTGGTCCTTAATTATGAAAAGTGTCACTTCATGGTTGAGCAAGGAATTGTGTTAGGACATGTAGTTTCCAAGGATGGCATTAAAGTTGATCGACCAAAAGTTGAAGTTATTTCTCATTTATCTTACCTTGTGTGTGTGTGGGAAGTTTGATCTTTTCTTGGTCATGCAGGGTTTTACCAAAGATTTATAAGGAATTTTAGCAAGATTGCTCTTCCATTGACCAACCTTCTGAAGTGGACATGGAGTTCAAGTTTGACAAGGATTGTCGTGAAGCTTTTAACCAACTCAAGCATGCCTTGACCACCACGCCAATTATGCAAGCCTTGGATTGGTCTCAACCATTTGAGCTAATGTGTGATGCATCCAACAATGCAATGGGAGTTGTTTTGGCACAAAGATTTAATGGGCAGCCATGAGTCATCCATTACACATCTTGCACACTCGATACCACTCAATCCAACTATACCACAATAGAGAAGGAGCTTTTGGCTATTGTTTTTGCTCTTGACAAGTTTAGATCTTATTTACTTGATTCTAAAGTTGTAGTTTTCTTTAATCATGTAGCACTTAAATATCTCTTGAAAAAAACCAACATGAAGCCATGACTAATCCATTGGATGTTATTACTCCAAGAGTTCAATGTTGAGATTGAGGACAGAAGTGAAGCTATTAATTTGGTAGCTGATCATCTTAGCAGGATTGAAAGGAGTCTAGAACCCCTTCCCATTCAAGATGACTTCCTGGATGGGCACTTCTTGCAAATTCATGGTATGTCCAAACATCAACACGCTCCTTGGTATGCCGACTTAATTAAATTCCTAGTTGCTGGGGTGATCCCCTCTAATTTTTCTTAGCATTAAGTAGACAAGCTTTGAAGTGAGTCCAAATATTATGTTTGGGATGATCCTTACCTTTGGAAATCTTGTAGTGATAACATTATTAGGATATATGTACCTAAGCATGAGCACAAGTCTATCTTGATTTTTTTTCATTCTAGAGCATGTGGCAGCCATTTTGGTTTTTTTAGAATAGCTAGGAAAGTGCTAGATTCAAGTCTTTATTGACCAACTCTAGTTCGTGATGCCCATATTTTTTGTAAAACATGTGACTGATGGCAACGAATTGGGAATTTATCACGTAGGCAAGAGATGACCCAACAACCATTGTTATTTTGTGAAGTTTTTAATGTTTAGGGTATAGACTTTATGGGACCATTCCTAATTTCATTTAGTTATATTTACATTCTTTTGGCAGTTGATTATGTTTCTAAGTGGGTAAAGGCTAAGGCTACTCGAATTGATGATGCCAAAGTAGTGGCAAGTTTTGTCCATTCACAGATTATTTATAGGTCCACGAGCTATCATCTCATATCAAGGATCCCATTTTTGTGATTGACAAGTAGAAGCTTTGTTGAAAAAATATGGCATAGTCCATAAGATCTCCACCCGTATCACCCATAGACAAATGGCCAAGTCGAGGTCTCTGATCGAGAAATTAAGAGCATACTAAAAAAAAATGGTTCAATAGAACCAGAAGAATTGGAGTGCACAACTAATGGAAGCATTATGGGCATACCACACTACCTACAAAACCCCAATTGATATATCCCCATACCCAATAGTCTATGGAAATGTGTGTCACTTGCTGGTGGAAATCGAACATAAAGCATATTGGGTGGTTTAAGTGTTGCAACTTGGATCTAGTCTGAGTAGGAGCTGAAAGGATGCTACAACTTCAAGAGCTTGAGGAGATTCGAATGGAGGCTTACAAAAATGCTTAGATTTACAAGGAGAGGACAAAGCAGCTGCATGACCAAATGATTCACCGTAGGACATTTGAGCCCAAGCAACAAGTTCTTCTCTACAATTCAAGGCTCATGTTCATGTCAAGTAAGTTATGTTCTCATTGGGAAGGACCTTTTCTAGTTACTCATGTGTATCCTTATGGTACCGTGCAGGTGGAAGAACCAGCATCAATGAGAAGGTTCACAGTGAATGGTCAGAGGCTCAAGCACTTCCATGAAGCACTTAGTCATGAAGAACCACCAGTAGAGGAATTATGCTTGTTGGATGCACACTACCCAGCACCTTGATAAGCTTTTTAATCCCATTATTTTCTTTCAATTATAGGTGATTGCTTGCATTAAACATGAATAGTTGCTTGGTAGTTTTATTTATGTTCATGATAAATTTTCCTGGATAGTTGCCATGATAGCTGATGACTTAGGCTGATGAAAAAATATTAAACAGCAAATGGCATACTTATATTCCATGGCATTGATTGGTTTGAGTGAGTCCCATCATGGAATGAGCATGCTAGGAGCTAAATTTGGGTTGCTTGGCCACATTGATAAATGGAAACTAGGTGAGGATATTTGAGCCTAATTGAATGGATTACATCACATGCCATTCTCATCATTCTTTCATAAAAGTCCACACCTAGGAACTTTGCACACTAGAACTTGATCTCATTCTTTATCAAAGTCACATGACATTTGTATGCATGAAAATGATAAAGTCATCTTTTTCTTCCCAAGTTTGGGCCAAATAAGCTGCCCCTTATAAATTATGACAATTGCTAGCCCTATTGAGCCTTAAGCTTGTTTGTTCTTAACCATTATACATTCACAATTAACACCTCAAGACATTGTAGAAAGAGCTTTTGATTTAAATGTGGGGGAGTCCCTTTTATATGCTTGAGGACAAGCATGATTTAAGTGTGGGGGAGGGATTGCAATTGTGTGGGGCACATAAAATGGAAAAAAAAACATTCATCTAAAAAAAATCATGAGAACCCAACTAAAAATCATCATTTGGGTATGTTTTCAATAGGAAAGGAAAAGGAAAATTAAAATGATTGGAAGATTTGAGTGGGTATTAGAAGAAAGGTAGAACAGTGGGAAGAGTGTTTTGTTTGATATTTGCATTGTGGGAAAGCTTCATCTTTAGGTTAAGAGCTCTTCCTTGAATGATCTTTTATCCCTTTCCTCTATTTTTGCTATCTTGGAATGACATTGCAGCCCATTCATCCCTCATTTTTACTTACCCAATGCATTACAACCCATGGCCCTGTTACAACCTGTGAAAGTCCTCTTGATTTTTGTATTACACTTGTATTTAGTGGTGGAATTTAGAATGATTGCAAGCATATGGTTGTGTGGGTTGTCTATGGAGTGTGTTTTGAGTGCAAACTAGTCCCTTAACCCTTGACAGAATTGAGAGAATCCGTGAGGACCTATCACTTGTATGAAGTTTCTCATATGATGGTAACTCGTATGTGATTTTCATGGTGTGGACGAATGAGAACCATAATGTGTGGTGTTGTTCAAGTTTGGTTGTTTGTTTTTTGATGAGTTATTCTTAGACCTAGGAAGTCATCTGAAGTGGGAAATGTCTGGGAAAGGATTGCATGTTGCATAAACATAGCATTTATAGGATAAGAAGTTTGAGGAACCCTTTGGAATTATTTTTATTTTTGCTTTGCTGAGGACGTGCAAACATTTAAGTGTGTGGGAGTGATAACAACCAAGTTTTGTATAATATTTTGCCTCATACTTAATATTTTATGCATGTTTGATAGTTTAGATGATGTAATTTGATTGGCTTCTCACTTAGTTGTCCATATGCCTAATTATCATAAAAATCTGGCAAAATTCAGTTTTTGTGTAGTTTATATATTTTGGCTATTTCTTAAGTTGCAGGATGTTTCTTTTAACAAAACCAAGTTCTATGGATAGCTAAGAGACTGAACTATGACACCCACTAGGAAACCACATGCAAATTTAGAACCAGTTAGACAAGGAAAAATATTGAACTCTGATCACTAAAGGGGCGTTGGACAAAGCAGATCAGCTGTGCACTGCTTAGTTTTATGGCCATAACTCATAAACGGGATAGAGTTTAGCTGCCAAATTTGAGTCCTTGGAAAGCTAACTCGAAGAGCTACAACTCTTATGGAGGAAACAAAAGAAGTTAAGGCATTTCAATGGAGTTATGAATGGGTGAACTTCAGCAAGCCTCCATGGAGCTGGAAACTAGGCTGATTTGTATGTTTGGGCCATGATACTCCACCATCCGAATTAAGGCCTGGAATCATGTCCAAACCACTTGGGATTAATGTCCAAGTTGAGAAATAATCCATTTTCGAAGGTAGGAAAATGAAGAGGCAAGCATGAAAGGCCAAAGGAGCATTAAGTGCAAGGAAGATAAAGAGGCAAGCATGAATGGCCAAAGGAGCATTATGTGCATGGAAGATAAAGAGGTGGTGAACGAACATAGAAAATGGATGGTCATAGGCTGAAAAGGGTGGGAGGAGGACAGATGGAAACAACTCATTCTTCTCATTTTGCATTTCTCTTTCCTTTGTTCAATAATTGTGTAAATCATTTTAACTCTAAGGTTCTTGAACTCATGTACTTGGAGATCATGTTTTATCATTGAATCAATGCATTCTAATTTTCTCATTCTAGCCTTATTCTTATTCGGTCACCTAATGAGATTCCTTAGGTGATAATATTGATTGGTTTTGGGTGAGTTGAGGAGTGTCTTGAGAGCTACCGATCAGAGACTTGAGTCATGCTTAGGATGAGATTGAGGGGGCAGATTTGCTACTTAGGTTAATAAACTCCAGTGCATAGGCTGGTGGAATCTAGGCAATTTTCTAGAGATTTTAGGGAGTGTGGAGTCATCTAGTGTGAGATCTCAGCTAGGACTAGGGCTAACTAACTAGACATACATTCATATATCCCTAGGAATCAAGGATAGGTCATCAAGGTTCAAGAATTATTGGAGTTAGTCTCATGTCATATTGTTTGAAAAAATACATTGGTTCATTGGGACATGATTAGGGTCACACCACTAACTATAAGGCTTCAAGCCACCCTAGGAATTAATTTGACCAAAGTGATAGTTGAATTTGTCAAGCTTTAAAGACTTAGAGCTATCCTTAAACACTTATATAAGGATAATCATTTAGACTTCATCTCAAACTACACAAATATTGCATGTAACCATAGTCACCACAAAAATAGCATTTAACATTATATTTAGCATGATATTTATATGCATGAGTATCATATCTATTATGATCATGCCATTTATCATGAGAATGTACATGTTTACGAAATGATCTAGGCTTACATGCATGTCTCATGTATAAATATACATACTTGTGTGATGTTTCTTTTCCCATAATATGATGCATGAGCATGCTTATGTAGTGCACTATCAAATGCTTGGGCATATGTATAAGCATGAGCTATTTTTCCCTAAGAAATTTTGGGTTAATATGCATGTGACTCAAAGCTCAAACCACTCTTCTCACTTTGAGGCCTTTAAGTGTTAAGTAGTATATCTAGCTTTTCTTCACTTTTAGCGAACTTAAAGAAAGACTCTTAAAGTTTGGAATTTTCTTTCTTAAGATGAATATTATCATCCAACAACTTCAAGAGTCTTTATTCATTATATACATTGCCTAACTATTTTTCTTAGTAAGTGACATGATGTCATCTTTTAGAGTCGCATTCTCAACTTTGAAAGACACAATCTCATCACATTCTCAACATGGAGACCCTTGCTTCTAACAGTCATGTCTTTGAGTTTTATATCCATGCAATCTAAAGTATCATATGATTTATAAATTAAAGACTCATTATCATTAGAGGTATAATAGTTAAAGTTTGCCTTCTCTTTTATAGCCATGAATGCCAAGTTGACTCTAACATTGTAAAAATCACTTTCTAAGTCACTTAGGTCATCACAAGTAGCTTTAAGAGCTTTCATTGTTGACAATTTGTCCTTTTTCTTGTTTATAGGATAATATTAAGCAAAGTGACCAGGTTTGAAGTGCTTAAATTCATGCTTAAGTAAGTTTATTATTGTGTCCTTTACTTGTGTAGAACTCTCATACATGACATTAAGTTGTCCCATCTCTCCTTTGTCATCTTACATGAAGAAACCTTGTTATATTAATTGATATTTGAACCATGATAAAGCATGTAAATAGTTTTGGAGTTTAGGATTTGTGATCTTTCAACCTCTATGATGGCACACTCTTTTTCCTACTAATGCTTGCTTTTGGGGCTTTTTAAGGTCATTTTCAACTATTTCCCAAAATTGTCATAAGACTAGATATACATGGTCATCTTATCTCTTTAGTAATTGTAGTTAGAACCATCAAAGATAGGGAGGGGGTTTAATGATGTTCCCAACTTCAAAATGACAGGGATCAACTCCAAAAGGTTAGTTCTATGAAATAGACACCAAGCTTTGACACTACTTGTCGGTCATTATGGTAACCCAAAAGGGGAGAAGAATTGGGTTTATTCAGTTTGATTTCTCAATCACAACTCCAAGAAGTAATAACAAGATAATGAATAATAAATAATTAAGTAATATAAATAATAGAAAGTAAATGAGATTAAAAAAAATAGAGAGAAAGAAAGTGTACACAATAATTTATAGTGAGTTGACACAAATTGGGAACTTACATCTACTCCTTAAGATTTGTCTATTAAGAGTTTAACTCTACTAACTCTTTCTTCTTTTGCTGATTGAACACAACCCTTTACATTATGTCACTTTGACATTAATCATAACAAAACTTTTTGTAAAACTTTCACAAAAACTAACAATTCTTCATAATTTAGAGACTTATGCTCTATCATTTTTCTTTAGAGCACTCTTATTCTTTTCCCTCATTCTAAACTTGAGCACTCTTACTCTTTCACAATCTCAATTTTTCTTTCTTAAATCTTGATCTCTCTTTCTCTTTTCCTTTCCATAATTTTTAATACTAAGAACAATACAATTTCTCAAGGCCCTTTTTTGTTTGTTTGCCTATACTCTACAATAGAGTTCTATAACCCTCTCATAAACAAAAACAACAAACTAACCATTGGACATTGATTGATTTCCATAAAGAGAATCAATTTTCAAAACAAGAAATTTTATCTCTAAGACATTAGTTAGCCACAACACTTGGATTAGTTAATCAACCCAAAACCTCTGTAACTCTTTCAGCTTTTTGCATATTCAATTGTTCAATCCTATCAATTGATTGTAGCTATTGGTTAGGTCAACCAATCTAAATTCTTAATAACTTTTTCGTGATAATAAAGTTTCAACTCTTCAATTACCTTTAGTCAATCATAACTATTAGTTGATTCAACCAATCTAAAATCTCTATATCTTTCTCTTTGTAGCTTGAAACCTTCTTCGATATCTGGTTGATTGCAAGTACTGGTCTAGTCAACTAACCCAAATTCTCTATTTTTTTTTCTTTGCAACTTCTCTAGTGTTTGATTGACTACAACTATAAGTCCAATTAGTCGACCAAAATTCACTATTTCTTTTATGCTAGATGAATGGTAAATACCATAGGTTGATCGATCCTAAAGTTTTTCCTCTTATGAATCCTTACAATTCTTTCCATCTTTCTTCAAGATTACTTATGATCTTACTTAATACATTTTAATAAATAGAGATTTGATAGAAAAATAAAACTTTTGCATAATTGTTGGCTCAATTCAAATTTAAAATTCAAAATCTTTATAGTAAGCATAATCAAATAAAGACTATTCAAATAGAGATGATGCTTGTCTAATAAGTAATCACATCAATTGAGTATATGGGACACATCAAAACATAGAAAAATAGAGTGTAGCAAATGATTCCACTAGTCTCAATAATTTCCCTATTAATCACAACAATCTCAACAACTTTTTATTTAGTCTTAATAAGTTTCATGATGATTGTATTATACAAATGTCAACATATTATGTTAGTAACAAGAACAATATCAATAATGCAATTACATTGCTGAGTTATTAATGGCTACATATGAATGTAATTTAGTAACTAAATGGACTATAAATTAGGTCATGTGGCAAATGGACAAACCATTATGAAATGTTCCTTGGTCTTGCATCTCCTTCAATACATCTTAAATTTTGCTTGATTAAGTTCTTTTTTGCTATAAGTGTGCCCTATAAACTATTGTAATGCATAATCAATTGTTTTGCCTTCCCCATACATATAAATTAAAATGATGGACATCAACAACGTCTTGCAAAATATGTTAAGTGTGCATTACCTAAGAATATACTATCAAAATTGTACATATTGATAATAAATAGGCTTCCTCAACTAAAACACATGTTTAGAGCATTCTCTTGTCCCCATTCCTACTAAGAATTTTGGGAAAGTTGGTCTAATTGATCTATCATGAATATATGCCTGTTGTGATAGTTAAACCATATGACCATTTTGCATCTTAATTGTGTAGGACTTATGTGGTATTGGCATGAGGCAATCAAGGACTAAAGTGAGCATCATGATTGTTAAAAATTGGAATATTGACCTTATACTATAAAATGTGAGTAATAATGAAAATTTTCATGCAAAAAACCATATTCCAGTTAATTGTTGCTATGTTAGCCTTCACAAAAAATTATGGACTTCCAAAAACACTTGCTACTTCTTTTAGGTGTTTAAAATTGGTAACTGTACATACTAAGAGTGTGATCACTAGTTAGTGATTATGGCCACAAGTCTACAAATAGTTATTAAAAATCATTGTCCTTTGAACATACCAACAATATTAAGTGAAGATACTTTGTGCCACCTTTCCATGTGGTAACTTAGATAACGCCTCCAGTTGTACAAATCATGCCAAGATGATAGTTACTGTCAACAATAAGTTACTATGGTATTGCATTTAATGCAAGTAATTATTATCCCCTTCCAAAATAAACGTCGGTGGCTTGCATAATAACTATTGACTTCATAGTTTAAGTCTTAATGTCCTTCACTGGAGTAATGGGTCTATGTCTTGAAGGAGTGCATAGAAATTTTGAGATGTGCATCCCTAGTAGACCCCTTATATATTGTTGCAAAAAAAAAAAAGAAAGGTATATTTTAAAAGACTTGTATCCCATATCAAAAAACTATTTTTTGTCTGTTAGAAAACTAGCTATTTTTGACTATTGCAAAATTGGTTGTTATAGCATTAAAAGGAAAATAGGTTCTAAGACCTCTGATTACATGTTTTTAAGTTATACAGATCAAAGTGCTACTTATCATTTTCTTGTAATGAAGAGTGATGTACTTCATGCTAATACTATCACTAAGACGAAAAAAATGCAGACTTCTTTGAGCATATATATGTCATAACCTAAAGGTTATGTAGCCCTAAATCAAGAGAAACGGTTGGTAAACTTGTTGAATTTCTCTATAGGCTGAAACAAGCACCAATATAATGACATGAGAAGTTTGATAATATTTTGATTTTTGATGCTTTTTTGATTGTTGATGTTGATAAATGTGTTTATAAAAAAATTAGAAATGATACTTGTGTGATCATATGTTTGCATGTTGATGTTATGCTCATATTTAATTCTAGTATGGAATTGACAGTTAATACAAAGTTATTACTTGCATTACATTTTGACATGAAGGATTTGGGAAAAACAAATGTTGTTTTAGGAGTGAAGATTACTAAGACTCCTAATGGTATATTTCTATCACAAAAGCATTATGTGGATAAACTTTTTAAAAAAATATAATTGTTTTGATGTGAAACTAGTTTCAACTCCTTTGGACACAAATGTGTATTTGTTATGTAGAAAAACTTCTGAAGAAATATAATTGTTTTGATGTAAAACTAATTTCAACTCCTTTTGATACAAATGTGCATTTGTTAAAACACATTGGTGCTTTTGTATTTTAGTCTAAACATGCTTAAATCATTAGTAATTTGATGCATCTAATGAATTTTACACATCCTGATATTGTGTATGATTTGTGTAGATTGAGTAGAAATGTTTGTTTTATCCTAAGAGCATAGCCACTGTAACCTACTGTACTAAGACATTGTCTATGAGAGCAAAAATTATCCTTAAGAATAATGTTGAGTATGTGTCAGACTTCAAATTTTTCTATTTAGCTTGATTTTTGTTGCATTTATATTTTTCATATTCTCTTCTTTTCTTAACTTATATAACAGGGAAATTGTATAAAAAAGGTACAACTTTGTGTGCATGAGATAATCATGTTGCAAATATAATAAAGTAGCTTAGTTTCATTTACCCAATCCCATATGATTCATAGCATGGCAAGCGACAACCGCAACACTTCTTAAGGTTACTATTCATTTTAAGGGTGCTACATGGTGTCAATAATGTCTCACCCTAACATTTGTTCTCCATTATCCAATACCACTACAGCCAACACTTAATGTAGATGTTCTTAGTCATTACATTTGCATTCTACATGCAATTTTAATCTCATAGTATACATTTACATTGTGTTTGCACTTTTAGATTTGCTTGAATGATTGAGATTGGATGGGATAGATTCTCTTAAGCCAATCAAAACTGTGCCTTGTATGATGTACTATGTGACGTTTGAAGATTTTTTGCTTTTGCTGAATGAGATCCGTAATGTTATTGATGGACTCATTTGGTAGACAAAGCCAAACTACATATAAATTAGAGATAAATTGTCCCATTCGCATTTGTAGTAAGCACCAATTTTACATTAAACATCACTCTAAATTACAAGGATAACAAATGACTGGCTGCTCTAGTCTAAAGATCAACTCCACTATAATTAATAAGTGAATATAATAGAGGTATTCATCCTTAATTAGATCAAACAAATTGAAAAATTAAATTTGGACCCAATGAGAGGCTAATGAGTTGACCAAAACTAACCAGTCACATTCTGTCAGCTACAGCTCAACATGCAGACCTCAAAACAACAATCTAACCATTCAAAATAAACATACAGATGCCCCTACCAGCAGACCAAAATTCACAACTCAGTTGGACTACAGATCAATGTTTGTTAATGTTGAGAACCTAGGGTTTTGTGATTAGGGATTTGGAAGTATGGATTGAGATTTGGGGATTTAAGATAAGAAAAGGGATAGGATTGATCTCTTTGAGGGGATCAGCCTCTATTGATCGCTTCAAAGGGATCGGCCTCCAATGATCTGTTCGAGGGATCAGCCTCCAATAAGCTAAACGCTATGATAATATTATTGATTACTTGATTCTAAAAGCCATAGGGCATTACAATTATATAGACTTGACAGACTATAAATAGACTACTATTACGGATATAATTCTGCCTATTAATTTGAAAATAATAAAAGATAAATATTAAATAAAATAATTAATAATAATAATTTCCTAATTAGAAAGATCTCATCATTCTCCCACTCTTCAAATTAGCCTTGTCCTCAAGGCTTATCTCGATCAACTGTTTGTTTTTTTAGTCTGACTCTCATCTATGGAACTTTTTTCAAATAGTGCTTAAGTGTTGCATTGGCTTTAACATCATAATTTCTCTTTGAAATACTCCATAAAATATCTTGTAACGATAATTCTTTACCAACTGGGTCCTGCACAATGAACCCTTGTCTTACTTCATGTAGGACTCGCTCCATCCGATGATTAGTAATAGTAGTTTTTTTATCACTGTGTCTCCCCTGTAACTCTATTGTGTGTCCATTCAATAGAAATTTCATTTTCAATTTGGAAAAATTCCAAATAATGTCTCCCAAGGTCCGCAACCAATCAATGCCAAGAACAATTTGATAATCTTCTAAAGGTAATAAGAAAAGATCAACATGAACAAATTGATCCTGTAACCAAAGTTTTACCTTTGGGCACTTTCTTTGGCATGTTAGATTTCTTCCATCTACAACCTTTACATCAAACTTGTCACAATCCTCTATTAGCAAAGCAAGTTCTTTGGCAATCTTATTATCCATAAAATTTTTGGTACTACCTGAGTCAACTAACACCGTTACTGATCGTCCTTTAAGGGATCCTTCTATTCTCATAGTTTGTGGATTAAAATATCCTACCAAAGCATGCATTGTGGCCTTGACTATATATTTAACATAAGTGTCACCAGCATCTAGATATTTGTTGTCATCATCTGATTCTTTAACTTCCTCCACAGGCTTAATCATTAAAAGCTTACCTTGCTTACATCGATGCTCTTTGTGCCACTTCTCATCGCAGTTCCAACATAATCCTTTTGTCATCCATTCTCTTAATTGTTCTTGAGTCAAATGTTTAGCATTAGAAGGATGTATAACAAAGTTGATGTTACCTTCAGTTGCTTTGTTAAAGCCTTTAGCGATTGGGTGATGAATTTTTGCACCCAACTTTTCCTCTTGAATGCAAGCAAAGGAGATTACTACTACCATTGTCTGTGGTTGTCAAGTTTTGACTTCACAATGAATGTTAGGAGTAAGCCCTTTAATAAAGGTTCCTACCAATTGCCTTTCAGACCAATGTTTAGCTCGATTGGCAAGTCACTCAAATCGATTATGATATTTTACGATGGTGGATGTTTGACAAATCTTTGCAAGCTCTCCATCAACATTGTGATATTCTGAGGGTCCAAAGTGCATAAGAAGGCCTTTAGTGAATTTAGCCCACGTTGGAACTCCACCACATGTTTCGACCCAATCGTACCATTGGATTGCATCACCTTCTAATTGAATAGAAGCAATTTCAACTTTAGAGAGTTTTGGTGTACGATGGAAGCAAAAATATTTTTTAGCTCGAGAAATCCAACCTGCAAGATCACTCTCATCCCAGCGAGGAAATTCTACCCTTGTGTGTGATTGGGTGTAGTCACGATTAGTGCCTCCACAGGATTCCACAGGTTCTTTTTGTTTGCTAGCAGATCTAGAAGTGTTGTCTCCTGACTCCCTCTGTGCGATAGAAAGTATCATCTGTTCAAGTCTCTTGAAAGACTCTTGCATGAGAGATAATGATTCTTCAATTCAAAATATTCTAGCATTAGAATAGGATAAACTGTGTGAAAACATATTGTAAGATTGCCAACTAGTGAAATTTTTTTTAATTTTTTTTGGTGGTGGTGGATGGAATAGAGACAGAATCCCTAAGATCACTGCTCTGATACCAAATGTTGAGAACCTAGGGTTTTGTGATTAGGGATTTGGAAGTATGGATTGAGATTTGGGGATTTGAGATAAGAAAAGGGATAGGATTGATCTCTTCGAGGGGATTAGCCTCCAATGATCACTTCGAGGGGATTGGCCTCCAATGATCTGTTCAAGGGATTAGCCTTCAATAAGCTAAACGCTTTGATAATATTATTAATTACTTGATTCTAAAAGTCGTAAGGCATTATAATTATATAGACTTGACAGACTATAGATAGACTGCTATTACGGATATAATTCTGCCTATTAATTCGAAAATAATAAAAGATAAATATTAAATAAAATAATTAATAATAATAATTTCTTAATTAAAAAGATCTCATCAGTTAATATAGTTTACTAAAACTATCACAGTTGAGAAATAGAAAGTTACCTTAATTCAGGGGTCTCAATTATGAAGCAAAACCTGCCCTTGCAGATCACCAAACCAAAATCCAATTGTCCACAATGAAGATATATGTGCCTTCCAACTACTAACCAAAAATAAGCTTGATCAGACCACAAGCAACCTTCCAATCATGTGATTGATCAAAACTACATGCAAAAAACCACCCAAAATGCAGATGTACAAAACTGACAAGAACCTGGACTTACAGTGCTCAAAACTCAATTTGCACCATTCAAAATCAAGATCATGACATCCTCTAACAGCTTTCTAAGTTTCAGCTCAATCAGACATGGTTTGCCCTTCCAGCCACAAGATTTATGAATAATGTCTCAAGCTGAAAATTCCAGCAGTTACCTTTCTTTTTCTCTCCTTCTGTAGCCTCTCTATCTTTCTTAATTAGTTTTTTAGTAATCAAAGAGGGGTATTTATATCCTTTTTAATTGTTTTTGGGCTGTGGTCCAAAAACAGATACATTTGGGCTCTATCTCCACAACAATTGAATTCCTATGCCACATAAGGGACCAATGAGTCCAACAATTCTCCCCTTCCCAACTATGTGGAGGTATTGGCCATCTTGACCAATGGACAACATAGCTCAAAGTCCCCTCTTGGCAATGTCCTTGTAAATACATCAACAACATTATTATCTATTTGAATCTTTTCAAGTGTTAGCTATTTAGAATCAAGAATATCGTGTATCCAATAATACCATACATCAATATATTTTGACCTTACATTAAAAGTTAGATTCTTACCAAGATGGATTGCACTTTGACTATCATAATATAAAACATACTTTGATTGTTCAAAACCAAGCTCCTTCATAAATCTTTTTATCCAAAGCAACTTTTTGGACCATCAGTTATGATAATGAACTTTACTTCTATAGTGGACAATGCAACATACTTTTGCAACCAAAATTTGTTAATTGATTGCTCTCTCTGTAAGAGTAATCAAATAACCCATGGTAGATTTTCTAGAGTCAATGTTACCTATTATATATGAATTTGTGAATCTAACAAAAGTAGGCTCATCACACCCAAAACAAATTAGTAAAGCCTTATAAATATATCAATATTCACTTCACTTCATTTCAATGCGCCTTACCAAGATTTGAAAGGAACTGAATATCTATGCCAACTACATGAGTTATATTGGGCTTCACTCACCATTGCATACATCAAACTACCCATAGTTGATGCATAGAGAACTCTCTGCATCTCTTCCTTCTCTTTCTCTATGGATGGACAACGGTTAACAAATAATCTAAAATGTATGACATGAGGAGTGCTTACCACTTTGGCCTTATTCTTGTTAAATGTCTAAAGCACCTTTTCAATGTTCTATTTCTAAGACAAAAAAAATTTTATCTTTCCTATCTTGAGTAATTGACAAGCAAAGGATCTTTTTTTCTGGTCCTAAGTCCTTTATAGCAAAGGACTTACTCAACTCTTGCTCCAACTTGTCAATTCTAGAAGCATTGTGACCAATAATAAGCATAACATCAACTAAAGTAGAAAAATGATGAAACCATCATTAGTGAATCTCTAAACAAAAACATAATGATCAAAAGTAGTCTTCTTGTAACCTTGCTCCTCTATAATATATACAAACTTCTTGTACCATTGCCTCAAAGCTTGTTTCAAGCCATAAAAGCTCTTCTTCAACAAATACACATGATCCTCTTTTCCTTTCACCTTAAATCCCTATGGTCACTCCATATAAATTTTCTAAGTCACCATGGAGAAAAGCCATTTTCACATCCATCTGCTAAATCTCTCAGTACTAATGTGCAACCAAACTTAACACAATTGAGATGAAAGGCATTTTCACCACCGATAAGAAGATCTCTTCCAAGTTGATGCCCTATTTCTAACTGAATACCTTGACAATCAATTTAGCTTTTTAACATGAATGTAAAGTGTTCTCTTCTTATTTCATCTTTGAAACCTACTAATTTTTTGAAGCCTTCTTACCCTTAGGTAACTTTACTAACTCATAAGCGGAGTTATTATGTAAATATTTCATTTCATTTGTCCTAGCATGTATCTAGTATTGTCTATGCTCATTTTCAATTACTTCTTCATCACACTTAGGTTCTCCCCCATTAGTTAACATCACAAACTCATTAGGAGAGTATCAAGTAGAAGACAGTAGAATTTTGTTAGACCTTCGTGGCTAAAATGGAGGTGAAGATATGGGTGGATGATCATTCTATGGGAGCATCAGCATCACTTGCAACCTACATATTACAATTTTGTCAAACATTCTTATCATGTTCTTGAACATCATTATGAATATCAATTGGATCACCTTAAGGTGTCTAAAGAATTAGATCAATGTCAACAAAACTATCATTAACCTGAGTAGTTGTCTTCTCAATGTCTTCAATGTTTAGATCATCAAAGAACATAACATCTCTACTTTTGACAAACTTCTTCTCAATTGAATCATATAATTGGCACCCAACATCATCTTTGGCATAACCAAGAAAAATACATTGTCAAGTCTTTACATCTAACTTCCCTCTTTCATCTTTTGAAACATGAATAAAAGCCTTACAGCCAAAGACCTAAAAATGATCATTAGAGACTTCCTTGCCAAACCAAACTCTATGTAGAAAATCACCCTATAGAGGAACACAAGGAGACAAATAAATCACATGTGTCATTATATTCAAGGCTTCACCACAAAGGGATCTAGAAACTTGTATCTAAAAGTAGACATCTAACCCTCTAAATTAGTGTTTTGTCCATTCTTTCAACTATGTCACTTTACTAGGTATCTTAAAAGGTGTCCTTTGGTGTCTTATCCCATGTACTTTACAATACTTATCAAATAGGCCATTGTACTCATCACCATTATTAGTACAAACACATTTCAACTTCTTCATTATCTATCTTTCAATTAAGAAATGAAATTATTTAAACACATCAAAAACCTAATTTTTAGTCTTTCAAGCATAAATCTAAAGCTTGCTTGAGTGATTATCAATAAAAGTCACAAAATAAAGAGGATCACCAAGTGAGTGTGCCATCAAAGGACCACATATAGAATGCACCAACTCAAGCAGCTTTGATTTCTTTGAAGGCTAGTAACTCTTTAATGTCACTCTATTTTGTTTCCTAGGTAAATAGTGAGGACACTTCTTCAAAATGTCACTCTTTATGTTTGGAAGCTAGTTTTTCCTCACTAAACAATTCATCCCCTTTTCACTTATTTGACTAGGCTACTAATGCCACAATTTAGCAAAATTTTCATTCCCCACTGCATTCATAACATCTTTAAAGATGGGAGCTTGCATTAAATATAAAGTGGAGAATTTCTTACCTCATGGCACAACTAAGGAGCCTCTTGTAACTTTTATTAGCCATCACTGAAGCTACTATAAAAGACCCCATCATCAAGCTTCCTCCTCAAAAATAAATTTAAATAAATATCTGAAACATGTCTAACATGCCTCAATGTTAGTTATGCTCCATTACTAGTCTTTAAAGTAAACATCACCACTACCAATGACTTCTTCAAAGTCATTCTTAACCATCTTCAACACCCCATAATTACTAAATTTATATGTAGTGAAGAATTCCTTTCATGAAGTAACAAGGAGCAAGACACCACTATTTATTATCTTATCAATCTTATAATATGTTAGATTGATGATATTCTCATCGTAAGTAATATTGAGGTCACCAATACTAGAGATTGATGCAATAGCAACATGATCATTATTACCATTCTTTGTCACATGTTTATCATTACCATCATTGTTTCCTCTCTTCCACTTATATCAATACTTCTAAATATGACCCATTTGCCCACAATAATGATGCTAGACATCCTTGTACTTTGACCTTGACTTGCTTGGCTTTTAGTTTTGCTCTTTTTACCATTTCCCTTTCCTTTGCTTCTCCTTATTTTCACTAACCGAAAGCTCTAATTTGATTGATGATGAACCTTGGGATTCTTTTCTCATCTCCTTATTTAATACACTAGCCTTTGCAAGTTCTAGTGATAAAACAACATTAGAGGTAGACTTAGCAAGTGAAATTTGGAAAGTCTCTCTAGAATTAAGTAATGTAGCAAGGAACCAAAGCCCAAGAACCTTGTCATCAAACTTATGCCCATGCCTGACAACTTATTCATGAGACCTTAAAACTCATTCAAGTAATTAGCAACTAAACACCCTTCTTTATATTTCGATTACTTCATTTTTTTTTCCTAACAAGAATAACTTTTTCTTACTAGAATATGAAGCATATAATGTCTCAAGCTTGCTCCATAAAGTTCATGTGTGTGTCTCATTACAAATGTGATGGTAAACATTACCATCGACAAATTGTCATATAAAACCACCAACCTATTCATGCTTAAAATCCCATTCTTTATGAGTTTTAGGTCAAGGCTTAACAATGGCAAATACTAACAAACCATTCTATTCACATTATACTCCATCATTCAAACAAGTTAAATACACTAACCAGTAGCTTTGATACCACTCTAATGGGCAAAGGGGCAGCAGAGTACAAATAGCCCAAGAGACTTCTCTCACTTGCTTGAACTTGTGAGGAGATGATTGAATAACAAATATGACAATCAAAGCAATGAGAACACACTAATTTTACATGGAAAACTCCTCTAAATTAAAAGGGGTAAAAATCATGGGATGCTTTGGTCCAAAAATTGACTTGACAATAATCCATAAGTGATTACAATAGAGGCATACAACCTCAATTACATAAGTCAAATTGAACAAATCAATTTGGACCTAATGGGAGGCTAATGAGTTGACCAAAACAAGCTAGCCATGTTCTTTCAAGCATAACTTAATGAGAAGACCTCGAAATAATAATCCAACCATTCAAAATGAACTTTTAGATGTCCTTTATCATCTGACCAAAATTCAGATCAATCATACCATAGATCAATATTCATCCACATGGTTTACCAAAACTATCATTGATGAGAGAACAAAAAGTTACGAGAATTTAGAGGTCTCAGTTCTGAAGCAAAAACTTGTTCTTGTAGACTGCTAAAACATGACCCAACTATCCACAATGAAGATATATGTGTTCTCTAACTACTAGCCAAAAATCAGCTTGATTGGACCACAGACAACCTTCCAATTGTGTGATTAATCAAAACTACATGCACATAACCCCCAAAATACAAACCTAAACACACAATCTTCACTACTTACAATCAAAAACAGGACATCCTCCATTAGTTATCCATGTCTCAGCTTGATTAGACACCATTTGCCTTTCTCACCACAAGATATAAGGACACAGTCTCAAATTGAAAATTCTAGCTGCCACTCAACTCTCTTTTTCTCTCCTTTTGTAGCCTTTTTAACTTTTTTAATTAGGATTTCAGCAGCCAAAGAGGGGTGTTTAGACCACTATTAAGTGTTTTGGGGTTGTAGATTCAAAAAGGATATATTTAGGCTTCATCTTCACAACAATTGAATCCCCATGCCACATAGGAAGGGATCAATGAACCCAACACTATATTGGATGGAATTGATAGTTTGTCAAATATTGAAGCTACAAATGAGGACAAAATAAGGATATGGATTACAAGGGTACAATATAAGGGTAAACATAAAATAGTTCTAAGTAATAAATTCCCACCCACCTTTAACTAATAAATTTTACATTGTATAAGCATACATAAAGAATGAGTATCTCACCATATAAAATGTCATGGAAAATATGGCAATCCTGTGTTGAAGACTTTGAGCTACTTAGTTATGATTTATGTTGAAGGGCTACCTAGTAGTAACAAGGCAATGGAGATGAAAAAAACCTTAGAAATGTGGGTACTTGTAATAAACACACTTTATGTGTCTCAACCACAAATATAATAGGAATTATCATGTCACAAAAAAAAAACTAAATTAATCACCATATCAGGTTTAACCAAATTTAGATTCGTTGTTAGGCCATTTTAATTAGCTTTGCACTCATTATCAAGTGGGCAACCAATGGGTTTTGATGAATGAATGAACTTGTCTCACAATAACCATTATTAAAATTTGAATATAGGACAAACAAACTCTACAATTTACATCAATGAACCAATTTAAAGTAAAAGCCAAACTGAAAAGCACTACTTGATTGGTTTAAAATGTTATGGTGCTAAAGCATTCCAGGAGTAGCTACATTACTCCACCAGTTCAAGTTTTCATGTTTTTCCTCTCAGTTTTCAAGTTTTGGTTTGATTTGTTACTATTTTAATAAGTCAAGTTAGCTTCTCCTAGATTTATCTAGTTTTGTTATTTGAAATGTAGTAGATTTGTTTGCAATTCTCAAATTTGAAAGTTTGTTGATTTCATTTGAATTTGTAATTATTTTTATCATGTTAGCTTCATATATAATGAAGCTAGTTGCATCAATAAAGAGTATGGAAGCAATTTTAGTTTCATCTAAATCTCTCTACCAATATTATCCACTCTTTATTTTAAAAAAATTATTTTTTTTATTTGTTAGACATCAAATTTACATGCTCCCAATCTCGAATGCTTACAATCTGGTATCAAAGTGGAGTGAGATCCTAATAAACATTTGAGAGTGAGCAAGGGTGAGAGAATGATTGAAACACCCATGAGTTTTAGTGAAAAGAATCAAAACAGTTTCTGCACAAAGTCTTTGTTTGTTTTAATGGTCTCAGCAAGTTTTACACCACTCTTACCTCCAAAATTCAATGGAGAGAACAATACACAATGGGTAGTGATGATGAAGACATACTTGAAAGCTTTTGATTTGTGGGATGTCACTGAAATTGGTGCATAACCCATTCCACTGCTAGCTAATTTAACTCTTACATAACTGAGCAATCATAGTGAGTTGAATTCCAAGTAATTTAAAGCCATAACATGCATTCACACTTCAATTTTACAGGCCATATTTAATAGAATAATGGCTTGTGAAATAGCCTAGGAAGCACGAGATATGTTGAAAGAAGAATTTACAAGTAATGAAAAAGCTAGGTGTATGCATTTCCTTCATCTTCAAAGGGAGTTTGATCTTCAAAGGATGAAAGATTTAGAAATAATTAAAGACTTCAGTGATAGACTGCTCAAAGTAATCAACAAAATAAGAATCCTAAAAGAATATTTTACAGTGATCTTCAAAATTTTTGCCTCAAATTTTGCCTTTGGAAGATTCTAAAGACCTCTGTAAAATCACTTTGGTTGAGGTTGTAATTGCATTGCAAGCTCTCAAGAGTAACAAGGACTCATGAGACAAGTTAATGTAGTAGAAGAGGCTTTTCAAGCAAACAGTGAAACAAGAGAAAAGCAAATGAGTCAAGCAAACTTAAGGAGAAAAGGCAATTTCCAAACTGTGAGCATTACAAGAGAACCAATTATTAATCAAATTTTCTTCGAAGAATACAAGACTTAGTATGCAAGGTTTGTAACAAAAAGGGTGTCTTAGAGAAAATCTATAGAAATAGAGCAAATCAATAACGAGCAAATCAATAGCAACCAAATCAAGTAAAGTAGTAGGAGGCCTAAGTTGTAGACGATGGTGAGAAAATCATTAAGGGGCAACTATTTGTTGCTACTTGCAACTTAAAAGGAAAAATCTAAGGAACTCGACTTGTTAATAGGTGGTACACAAACCCTATTTCACCAAACTTAAAAGTGTTCAAGTCACCTAATGAGTTCATCAAATCTAGAGTGAGAATTGGAAATGGAGAATGCATTTAGGTCAAAGGAATAGGTACAACAACAATTTAAGCTAAAACAAGTACCAAATTGATCTTAAACATCTTATATATCCCTAAAATAACTTAAAATCTTTTGAGTGTTGGTTAATTAATTGAAAAGGACTACTCTCTACTATTTAAGAACAATGCATGCATCATCACTAACTTTGCTAGAAACAAGGTCATATCAATTCCTATTAGAGGAAAGATTTTTTGTTTAAATGTAGAGTAAGTTCAAAATGAAGCTTTACCTATTATGCATGATGAATTAGTGCTTTAGTGCAAAAGATTCGGGCATTTTCATTATCATGGATTGCATGCTTTATAGAAGAAGAAGCTTGTTCTAGATTTGCTTAAAATTCTAGAAATCAATGAAGTTTGCAAAGTCTATCAACTTGGAAACAAAGCAAAAGACCATTTATCTCTAATTAGTCTTAGAGAGTCAAGGAGAATTTGCAACTCCTTCATACTAATCTAAATGTCCCAATGAACATTGAATCACATAGTGGCAATAGCTTTTCCATTTGTTTCATCAATGATTACACTAGATATTGCTAGGTTTTATATCTTAAATTGAAATTAAAAGTTTCTGCAATCTTTCTCAAGTTTGAATCTTGGATTGAGAATTAATCTAAGAGTAGGATCAAGGCCACGAGTTCAGATAATGGAAAGGAATATGTGTTTGATTCATTCAAAAAGTTTTATGATGCTATAGGTATTCAACACCAATTGACTGCACCTTATACTCCTTAATAGAATGGGGTAGGTGAGAGAAAGTGCAAAACCCTACTAGAAATATCATGGTGTTTAATGATTGAAAAATCTCTATCAAATAGATTTTAAGCTAGAGCTATTAGTACATCAATCTAAGTATTGAATAGATTACCAACCAAGACTTCAATGGAGTGACTTCTTTTGAAGCATGTTATGGAACTAGACCCTCTCTCACTAATCTTAATGTTTTTGGTGCATTTGCTATAATCACATTCTAGAAAGGAAAAGAGATAAGCTCAATAACAAAGTAAAAGCCTTTGTATTTATTGGCTACACATACACCCTTCTCAACTACAAAGTTTTCAATCCCAGGTTTGGCAAAGTCTCTATCGTTAGAGACTCAGAGTTTAATAAAATTGAACAGTGGAATTGGGAACACTTTAAAATAAAGCAGTCTAAAGCTCAAGCTTAATTTTGCCAAAATGCTGAATCTAAATCTTTAAAAGATGAGAATGATAGATGTAAGAAAGCTATTATAGAGCCTAAATGCTTTGAAGAAGCCTCTTATGACTTAAGTTGAGGAAAAGCTGTGAAGGAGGAGATTGAAGCTATAGAAAGAAATGGAACTTGGAGGTTGGTTTCTAGGCTCCAAAATAAATCTATCGGTGTCAAATGGATTTTCAAAATGAATCTTGCAATAGATGGATCTATTAGTAAACTTAAGGCCATAATGGAGGCAAAAGAGTATTCATAGCAGTATGGTGTGGACTATTATGAAACCTTTGCTTTAATAGCTAGACTAGACACTATGAAACTACTAATTGTTATTATAGCTCAACAAAATTAGACAATTCATTAGCTTGATATTAAATCAATCTTCCTAAATGGTGTGCTTCAGGAGGAGATTTACATTAAGTAATGAGAAGGATATATGAAACAAGGAGATAAAGAAAAGGTGTATCTACTTAAAAAGGCCCTTTGTTGTTTAAAATGGGCTCCTAAGGCCTAGTATAGTAGGATAAATGATCATTTATTGTGACATGGTTTCAGTAGAAGTAAGAGTGAAGCCACTCTTTATGTAAAATCTGAACCTTGTCAAGGTTCTCTACCAATTTTAATCAATTTTTTTTCTAAAGAAATTTTTTCTCATCATGCTTGACCCTAAGTATGCTTTTCAAGGTCTGCTTATTGCTTTATTTTATTTTGTTTCACATTCTTCATTTCCTTTATTTCTTGCTATAATGTTTGGTCAGTGAGAAAACTTGGAAAATTGGTTTTCTAGGCTATTTTCGAAGTTTATTTATTTGAAGGTGTAACATTGTTATGTTTTATTGCTATTATTAGGTAACTAAACTATAAATTAGGGTTATAAACATGATAAGATGAAGCAACTGACTGTGAATGTTCTAAACCAATTGTCATTTCTTGCAATTTTAATCAAGTAATGCACATACAAGATTCCAAATTATGCCCTAAATAGATAACCAATATAATGAGCAAATGTAATAACATACTGACCTAGATTTCTATGCTAGGATGTCCTTGGGTTACAAATGGAATCGGGGGCATCCAATTTAAGTATCTTGTGCAAATGGTGTATAACCTTATTAAAATTGCATTCCAAAAAATAGTTTTTGTTCTAATTTATTTTAATAAACCAACTATTCAAACCTAGGGTTATTCAAATTAGTAACTAATGACCGTCTAGGTTGAAAATTTGGTCCATAACATTGGAACAAATTTTAAAAATTATAGTAGATGGACCAAAAAGTAAATTTTAAATTGGAGTAAATGAGTAACGGGTTAGAATAAGTAGTAACCAATTGAATCAAGTAGGTTTTCATTGATTCTTGCTCAGATATTTAAAATTAACCTCTCAAATAAAATAGATTGTATTAATAAGTAATGACCTAGTTTGGTCGTGCAAATAGGGTCATTGAATTACAATGGGTCAATCTAGGTTGGTAATGGTTTCATTGCAACATCTTGGTTAAATATGGGGTTAGTGAATTTGAATAACCCTTTCATTTAAATTCACAATTTAAATCAAACAACCAAGTGATTCTAAACCTTTTAATTCAAATTGTAATTCAAGAAGAGATTACAATTTTTTTTTTTTTTTTTCACTTTATGTTTAGGTTATTGTAATAAAATGTCATTTTTTATTCAAGACATTCCAAACTCCAAATTCTCTAATACCATATTCAAGACATTTTTTAACTTTATGTTTAGATTTTAGTAGCTATAATGGTATACAACCGTTAATTTGAATGATGTTTTCAACATTGAACCCAAGGTCAAATTCAAGTTTGTTTAGGTATTGAAATCAGACCCAATGATCAACATTTCATGCTTAATGAATAACATTTAGAGTAATGGTGATTTATCATTGTTGTCTATATTAAATAAGGTTAATAAATTTAAAAGTATTATTAACATAATACCATTAAAAACCATGTAAAATATATTACCATGGTTACATTATGCTTAAATTCCTCAAATGAGATTGGATAAATTCATTTAGCAAATTTGCTATAATTATTGAGTAGATAATTATTTTTGTAAAATAATCAATTATTAATTTTTAATATTAAATTCATATGGCATTATGTTAATAGCACTCTTTGTAGAATCGACTCTTATTCACATTATATCTTGTTAGATGATCGAGAAAAAGGTATTTATTATTTTTATAGCCTTGACAACAACTACCAAAAATTTGGCACTGTGAAAGTGTTTTCTATCTATTTTATGCATTACATTTTTATTCATAGCTTTATTGAATTGATTGTAGTGATTATATTCCCTTTGATGTTTGTTGCACTTAGCCTAACATATTCAAAACATTATTAAACCTTTTATTGAATCCACATTTATAAAGTTAATAATAAATATAGTTTGCAAAAAGTGCATTATCTCAATGTGCTTTATAATATAAACATCAATATATAGAATATTATTTTAAATCAATGGTTACATCAAATATCAGTATGTTGGTTATACTATTGTGTTGACTATTTTGTTGAATTAATTAACAAAATATTTAATATGTTAAATATTAGGTTAATGTTAATGTTTATTATGTTAATGAATATTTACTTTTTGTTATTTTTATTACCAAAAATGTCCTTTGATTATATCATTAGCTTTGAATGAATGACTCACAACAAAAAGGTCCAAATTCGTACTTACTTGAATTGAAAATAATCAAAAGCACCTATGGTGTTCTTATTATCGCAATATGTTTTTGTGTTTGTATTTAAATATGGTCTTACATTTATGTTTAAGTAACAACTACCAAAAATGTCATTTATAGATTAACCAAATGATTTCAAAATCTTAATCATGGTAAGATGGTATAACTCAAAATAGTCACATGTACTAGCTTGATTATGTAACAGGTAAATGATTTTAGTATCTTAAATCACAAGTATTTCAATTGAACCAATTAAACCCTCTATTACTAAAATTGAGAGTAGAACACCAACATTGGATTGAATACTTAAATAACCCAAGAACATTTTAAATAATTTGAAATGCATTTATTCAAACTTATACAATGATTAACCTATGTGAAAAAAATGAATATCCATTTGGTCCCAATCAAAAAATACTTATTTTATACCTTTTACTTAATTAGGTAGTTTTTAATGACTACATTTGTTAACCAATTAAGAGGGTTTTCATGAATGTTGAAGTCTTTATGGACATTTGATCCTTTACCATTACTTTGGTCTAGTAGTTGATTTTATGTAGTTTATGCACTATACTTGAATTTAAGGTTAGGGTTATTGAAAGTCAATAGATACTTTATTCATATCCAATTTGAATAGAGTCCATCAACATATTAGGTAAGATGTCCTTCCCTAAAATTGCATTTTGTATTTACTATGTTGAGCTATTATCAAATGCCATTTTATACTGATGTTAACTGTTATTCAAATATTTAGGTTACCTAATCAGTAACATCATAACATACACACTCAACTTGCAATACAATATGGGTCTCAATGAAACACTAATGGAATTAATCAACATTAATTTTAGTTTGAATATATGATCATCCAAGCCACATAAATTAAACTAAATGTTGACTTGATCATTTTATCAAACCAAGGTTTTAGAGTTTTAGTGGCTCCTTAAATCAACATTCAAGTTAAATCTACAATTCTAATATCATAATGGTAGTCAAACATGAATGCTATTGTAACTTAGTATAAAGAATAACATTCGACTAATTTCAATGAATATTACTTAGAGTAAAATATTTTTTATTGGCCAGATGGTAGACCTTATCAAATTTGATATAACATGTTTTAATTACTATTGATGAATTATGTTATTAAGGTAGTATCATGTTATTAACATCTATCTATATGGTTTGGTTGGTGTAACCAATTTAATTGGTACCAATTTACATTTTAGTAGCTAACCCATGTTCATTCTAGTACCAATTGATGGATAGATCATCAATAAAGAATGCCAATTTAAGTGGGGCATTTTTGGTAAGCAAAACAAAAAATTATGGGTAACTACAATTACCCCAAATAAAAATCTTTTATGAATGTTAGTATTGACTAACTTATGCAATTACTTAAATTATGTAAATAACACATCTTGGTTTTTTTGCATAAATTGAAGAAGAAAATGCTATTTCTTTAATCTGGCCATTGAAAAAGATTTATGGTAACCAAAATATCAGCAATTTGTTGATTATCATTCCCCACCACTCATTAGGTCCCTCTAAATTACAATGTTAAATCAGTTACATGCCAAACTCAACCACTTAAACATCCTAATTACAAGTTGTACCTAAATGAGGTATTCAGTTGATGCTAGCTTTTGAAAATTATAATCAATTAGGTTATTTAAATTATAATCTTTTATAGGTTAGTAGCCTACAATATGTAGATCAAGCTACATAATTTACTAGATTCTCACATATGAATTTAATTACATATTTGTAGGGATAGATAACCTATTGATCATTTTTTGTTCAAATAAGATCAACATGCCCATCTAAAGGTCAGTTTACCAATGGTCCTCACATATGTCATCTAATACAAATCAAAATAACCCATTATGAATATAATCAATTATAATAGGTTAAAATGTTAGGTTGAATAACTTTATGTTGTTAGGCCTAAATCCCTAGATCCCTGGTGAGTTTAAAGTCTCCATATATGTTACTTTATGTAGCTACTTAATTGATGACCTAAACTAGTTACTAAAATGTTGGTTATTTACAATTATTGGTTGAAGAATTGAAATTTGAATAAATTTGGGGATTTAAATTGCTATCAAATGGTTTGATTTAGTACATTAACTATTTAACCCCAGTTTCGTTTACAAAACATATTGAATTAGCGATTAATCTATTCCAAATGTTAACTAACTCTAGGTTAGTTATTAAAAGTAACAACATAAATAGGTTCAAACTCAATCTAGTAAGTGATTGCATTTACTACTTAAACACCTTAAATATCATCGTTATTTCAATACGACCAAAATGACACTCAAATAGATCATATTCATTTGGAGCTAGAAATTCTAGGATTTAAGTAACTATCCAATTTAAAAAGATGCTTTTTACTTAATAGATTAGAAAAAGTAATTACTCAAATTAACCATTTAACATAAATATTGTTTATAGTAAAAAAAAAATGCAATTCTCAAATTTAATGTCTTTTTACATGATTTACTTAAGTAGATCATTTTTTATTCTAATAGGATCTATCTTAATTTTTTGTGAATTTAGAATGACCTTTTACTAAAATTAAAAAATTACAATAAAACATTGTAAATTTGAATAATATTTAGTTTGATTTAAGTAGCTATTAAAATCAAGGGCTTGAATAGTAGTTAGAATGGAAATGACTTGAATAAGAGTAGTAAATTAAAATTAATTTTGATTGTTTAATCCACTTGTAGCTTATTAGGTTGATGCCTTATGCAATTACTCAAATTGATTCTTGCACATTAGTTAAATTGCCTTATTTTTAGGCATGTAGTAACCCAGGGTTGAAAGAAATTTGGCTTGAGATTTAAATGTCTATGCAAGAATCAATTAAGATGATAACAAAAAAAATGGTAAATATTGCATTTTACTCAAATGTATGAATGTTTTTGGTTTTTTAATTGGCCTTTATTCTAACATTGGTGTATTTAGGCAATTAACATTTACATTTGGAAAGATAGTAACCTTTCTTGCAATTAAATTATGTCTTTTTACATAAAGGTTTAATTTAAGTAGTACCAAAATTTAGAGTTTTGTATTAAAAAATGTCATTTGATGACCTTTTGGTGTAAATGAGTTCTTGCAAGTAAAGGAGAATGTTGGTTAGGAAGAAATTAAGGGACAATTTCATTCTTATAAAATTCAACCATTCTATACTTGTAAGAAAGCACAATCAAGTTTGACAAACTCCTTTGTTTCATGCAATTCAACAAATTCAATGGACAATCTAGATGTTCAAACAAAGCATCATATTCTTATACTATTACATTATATGATGATGTTATGACTGCTATTAAAACAAAGGGTAATTCTGATGCTGAGATTGCAAAATTAATTACAAGTGGACTTATTGGACAAGGTAAAGGTTGGTGGGATTTTTATTTTCCTAATGAGACAAGACAACAAACATTTTGTATAGCTAGGACTAAATTTGGAATATTGCTTTCTAATTGTGTTAATACACTTATTTATACTATTACTAATCATTTTATTGATATTGCCACTTCATTGGTTGATAAGACTTATGAGCAACTCAATAATTTGAGATGCCTAGACTTATCGTATTGTTGATGATATAAAGATGTGTTCATTTCCAAGGTTTTACTAGAGAAAATTGCTAGAATATTTTATGGAGAGAAAAGTTTCTTTCAAGGTTACCTACCTTATTTGTTAAAAGAATTAAAACTCAATTAAAATTTAATTATGCAAGAACTCTTAATTATAATCAATAGACATATGAAGAATTAGCTATTGAAGTTGTAGCTGAAGGAGTTAAACTCTATAATGAAATGAAATTGCATAAGTAATTGTAGGATGAAAAAGCTCAAGGTATGAAAGCTTTAGGAAGCTTTTGTGAGCAAATGGGTTATCCACCCAATAGAAATCCTACAAAATAAAAGAAAAGGCTTTTGTAAGGTCTAGGAAGCCAAAAATAAAAGAAAAGAATAAAAAGCCTCCATGTAAAAAGACTATTGTTTGCTATTAATGTGGAAAAATAGAGCAATATTCTAATAAGTACAAAATAAAGTAAAAGCTTCAAGAATTAGCTTTAAGCGAAGATCTCAAAAGATCATTGATGCATATTTTCTTATTAGGAAATGAATTTCATTCAAATTTTGAAAAAGAAATTATAAAAGAAGATATTTCTTCTTCCACTTATGACTTTAAGATAGAAGAAAGTTGTGATGGTCAATGTGACCATGACAAGGCTTATGTAAGCAAAATGACTTATTAGTCTTGGCAAAAGAAGATAATATGATTTTAGATCTTATTGGTAAAATTCCAAATCCTAAAAAAAATGTGAACAATTAGAAAAATATTTACATATGACAAAATGTCAAAATAAAGAGTCGAGTACAATGGTTATTCAACCTCAAAAAAATTACAATTTAAGTATTGTTATACAATGTGTAAAAAATGGTACACTAAAGTTAACAACCAAAGAAGAACCATTTGTTAAAAACATAAAGCTAAAATTCATAATTTGAAACTAGAAATGAAAGAATTGAAAAATTGAGTTTTAATTTTGGAAACTCCACTTGATAATAGGAAAGACAACTCTTTAATTCATTGAGAAACTTCCTTAAAGGAAGATGCAAATATTGAAAGTCTTCAATATGTTAACCTTATCGACAGGGTTATTACTCATAAATGGCATACAAAGTTTACAGTTGTCAACAATGAATACTTTTTTTTCTGCCATCATCTTAATTAATTCAAGCAGTAATATGAATTGTATTAATGAAGGTATAATACCTTTAAAATACTTTCAAAAACAATAGATGCATTATACACTGCTAATAAAAGTAAACTTGTTATTAGTTACAAGTTATTTGAAGCAACTATCTGTAATGAAGGAATTTATCTTAAAATTCCTTTTTTGTAGGTTAAGAATTTATCCTAGTATGTTACTTTGGTAAATCCTTTTCTACTTATGCTTTACCCTAATAAAGAAATTAAAAACTAGAGTATTTATGCAGAAATTAATGGAAAGCTTATTAGCTTTGAATTTATATTTGTCCCTTAATATCAAGAGATAGATTTGTTTTAGAAAAATATTAAGAGGAAAGAAAAATTTATTTCTTCACTTCAAGATGAGATTGCGTATAAACATTTACAACAAAGACTTTCTTCTCTTGTTGTTACAACAAAGATATAAGAAATAAAAGACATTATAAAATCAATGATAAGTTTAAAAATTCCTACTACTTTCTAGGATAAGAATAAACATATTATTGAATTAACTTATGAGCCCAACTTTAATGAAAGTTAGATTCCCATTGAAGCCAGACCCATTGCTATGGGCCCTTGGCATTTGGAAATCTATAGGAAAAAGATACAAGATCTCCTTAAGAAAGGACTTATTTGGAAAGTATAAGTCCATGATGTTGTTTTGCATTTTATGTAGAGAATAAAGAAAAATTGGAATGAGGGGGTCCTAGATTAGTTATTAACTATAAACTCTTAAATAAGGCATTATGTTGGATTAGGTATCCTATATACCTAATAAAAGAGATTCACTTGATCATCATTTTTAAGCCAATATATTTTTAAAATTTGATATGAAATATGGTTATTGGAAAATCCAAATTTGTGTGAAAGATAAGTATAAAACATACTTTATAGTACATTTTGGGCATTATGAATGAAATGTCATGCTTTTTGGTTTAAGAAATGCCCCTTTTGAAATTTAGAAGATCATGAATTCTAGAAGATCATGAATGAGATATTTAATACTTATTTTGCATTTATGATTGTTTATATCGTGATGTGTTAGTTTTTTCTAATACCATAAGTCAACATCTTAAACATTCACCTTTATTTATTAATGTAATGAAAAAGGTAGGATTGGTTACTTCAATAAGAAAGTTGAAGTTATTTTAAAATAGGATTTGTTCCTTAGTCACTTCATTGAAAATGGTTATATTATTCTCATTGATAAAGCAATTGAGTTTGCTTTAATATTTCCTGATGAAATTAGAGGCAAATAACAACAACAAGGACTTTTAGGAAGTCTCAATTATATTTTAGAATATTATAAGGATTTAACCTATGATGCTAAACCT
The DNA here is from genome assembly GCA_037832345.1 of Rhizophora mangle. Taxonomy (NCBI): domain Eukaryota; kingdom Viridiplantae; phylum Streptophyta; class Magnoliopsida; order Malpighiales; family Rhizophoraceae; genus Rhizophora; species Rhizophora mangle. Next base: position 356,337 of record JBAPLJ010001378.1, read on the forward strand.
CTATATAAAAAGATTAAAGAAGAATCAATCTTCATCAACAAAGAACCATACACAAGTTGCTAAATAGATACAATTTAGAGTTAAATAACTCCTTTGCTTAGCTATACCCCATCTAAATGCCTTTAAAATTGTTGAGACAGATGCCTTTGACAAGGTTATGGTAGAATCCTAAAGTAATGCCTTCACTTCAATGAATAGCTGCTTTGCTTTATCTTTAGGGTATGAAAGGGTGCTAGAGTTAATTACTTTATGATTAAAAACGAAATTCTTTCTATGATTTTATGAATTCAAAAGTTTGAAAGTGATTTATTAAATAAAAAATTTCTTTTAAGAATTGACTGCAAAGTAGTAGAAGATGTTTTTACTAAAGATGTTAAAAACATATCATTAAAACAAATCTTTGCTAGATGACAAGCAATATTATTTGCTTTTGATTTTGATATTGAGTTTATTAAAGGAAATTCTAATTCTCTCCTTCATTTCCTAACTTGTGAATTTTTGTAGGGTTCATTGAATGAGTAAACACCCACTTTTATTGGGACCTTAGTCCCCAACAAAGTCAATTATTTGACCAATAAAGAATGAATCAAAAAATTCTAAAGTTGATAAATTTCACAGTGATGCTTATGAGCATGCTCTAGATAAAGGGTTAACTTACCCATTGATTCCAAAATATTTGGATTATTTATATTCCATTAAGAATAATTATGCTCAGCTTCCACCTAATGAGGTAGCAGATTTTAACTTAGAGATGACACTTATCCTTATATGCATCTCAAAGCTTACTCTATTATCAATAGATTTTGTATGAGAATTGATTAGTGGTTATTAAACCTATAAAAAGAGGTTTTGATACTTCTTCTGCTAATTATAAGGATTGACCTTACACCAAGTTCAAGATAAAGAAAGTTCTTTATACAAAAAACTAGCAAGGAGACTTATTCTCTACCATAGAATTAAAAGATTGGTGGAAGGTTATGACCCTCAATTAGTTTGATTATATAGAAGCATGGGAAAAGGCTTTTCATTGATACCATTCTTAGCAAAACTAAGAGAAAGAAAAAAACTTACAAAATAAGAGCTTTATTCACAAGACATTCCAAGGGAAAAAGGATAAAGATAGAAGAGAAAAATTATGAAGAAGACAATCCTCTCATATGGACTTTTAGTCCTATTTATAAGGGTTTAACCCAACATAGGATCCTTTTCATGTAGGCATGTGACTTAAAGTAACCTTTAAAAAAGTTACTTTAATAAAGTGATTCCTTTTGGTAATTTTTGATAAAGTGACTTTACAAAAGTAGCTTTTTAAAAGCCAACAAAGTTTTTTGGCATTTAGAGCTCCTAGGGATCTTGGGAATCTTACATAATATCACTTGGACAGTTCATGGTGTCTAAACCAACAACACCCACAAACGTGTTGATTAGCCTCCTTTCTGTTCATAGAAAAGATAGAAAATGTTTTGGAGGGGGACAAATTGAAATGACAAAGGGCTAAATCTCAGTAAATCATGGTAACAAGGCTACTTTTCCACTAACAATACCCCATCACATATTCAAATTGCCTGCTTAGGATTCTGCCCATCACTTTGTAAAAATTGTAATTCAATGGGGCAACTTCAACTTGTCCACTACAAGTGCTTGTTGAACATATGCCACATGCCTTAGCTTGTTGTATATATATTTACCTCATGCACTTATCTAATTAGGGCAACTTGTCTTATCCCAAACTATTGGGAGTTTTCTGCCACATTGGAAATCAAATTCCTTGCATCATACAACATCTTGTCCATCAAAACTCCTCCACTAGTTGCATCTAACATGTTCCTCTGTATAAAAAGTAAACCCCCATAAAAGAAGATAATCATTTATATGATTATTCAATTGCATAATAACAGTATAATTTCTTAGAGGTTTTAGATTTAAAAAGCATAAATGGATTGTGGTATTACATTAGTAAAGGCTCTTAAATCTAATTAACTCTTTCAAATCCAGTATTTTTTTTTTTTTTTTGCATGAGCTTGTGAACATATCTGGAACTTTGCATTTATGGGGAAGCTTCCTTTGGAGAACTATGAATACATTCTCCCCCACTCTAATCTTCTTATTAGTAGTCTCCACTTGTGAACTAGCACTGCTAACCTCCCTTATGGACTAAAGACTATGGCACTGTTAGATGAGTTGTGCATTGCCAGGCTCCCTTGTGCCTTTAAGGTTGTGCAAAGTAAACCTCCCTTGTAGGCTATAAGGTATATAGGTCTAAGGACACCATATGGCTGATGCAAAAATGGTGCCATGCCATTAGGGCAAAATGCAGGCTGTTAATTAAGTAGGGAACAGCATCAAGGCTACTACACAAGTCCCTTGGTATGTAGTTGGAGATGGTGTGCATGCCACAATGTAAGTGCCCCGCATGTGGTCAGGGGTGCTGGCAGTCACACCAAGGATGTTCATCCATAACCATTTGACACATTACAGCAGCAACATTTGCTATGATTAAGCCTCTCTAATACTTGGTGGAGATAGTTTGTCATATTTTATGCAACAAGTGGTCAGCCCTTGAGCACCCAAGACCATTCATGATGTCCAAACAAATAACTTCCTACCATAGGACATTAGTCTCCTAGCCCATAACCATCTCTATACATGTGCTAGCTAGCAGCAAGCACTTTAGAATGTGATTTGTTGGAATGCTTTGCCGTCACTTAGGAGACCAAGGATTGCCCACCATCACTTGGACAAATCACAATGTCTAAACCAACAACACCCTATACAAACACATTTGTTAGCCTCCTTTCTATTCCAATAAAAGATGGAAGGTGTTTTGGAGGGGGATGTGGAGGGGGATGAACCAAAGTGATTAAGTGCTAAATCTTAATGGATCATGGTAATAAGGCCACTCTGCCACTAACAATACCCTATCACATATTTAAATCATCTGCTCTGCCCATCACTTGGTAAAAATTGTAATTCATCATGGCAACTTCAACTTGTTCACTGTAGGTGCTTGTTGACCATATGCCACATGCCTTAACTTGTTGTACATTAAAAATTTGTTGCTGAAGAGTTGATGTATTTACCTTATGCACTTTTTTGATTAGGGCATTTTGTCTTGTCCCAAACTATTGGGAGTTTTCTACCATATTGTAAATCAAATTCCTTGTCACATACAATATCTTATCCACAAAAGCTCCTCCACTTGGTGCATCTATCATGTTCCTTTCTATAAGAACTAAACCCTCATAAAAATATTGAACCAATAACTAGTCACTTATCTAGTGGTGTGGATAGCTTACATGCAACTTCTTGAATCTCTCACAATACTCATAAAGGGTCTTTCTATTATATTGACAAATACTACATATTTCCTTCTTTATGTTTGCAGCCCTAGAAGTAGGAAAATATCTTTCCACAAACTTCCTCTTCATCTCATTCCATGTTGTGAATGACCCTAACTGTAGATAGTAAAGCTAATCCTTAGCATCATTGGCCAAGGAGAATGGAAGTGCTCTCAATTTTATCTGTCCTTTGTCATCCCCATTGGCTTGAACAAACCACCTAGAAATCCTTCAAATGCTTGTTGGGATCCTCTCTTACATGACCACAAATTGTGGGTGATAAATGCATCAATCCCAACTTAAGCTTCAAAGTTTCATCTTACTCAAGATATTTGTATACACATAGTTTTCCTTATAGGTATTGACTAGTTTGATTCCCAAATAATGAGACTATCTCTTCAATTTTACATGATAAGACCTCACTTTTTATTGGAAGGAAAAACTTATAGAAAATGATAGTGAAATTAACATTGGTGTCAAGACAAAATATTATATTCATTGCAATAAGCTCATTTGTACATCTTTGGAATCAAAATTCAATGAATTTCATTGAAAAATGGTGTGATTGGCCTATATTACCATTTCTTTTACATATTTTGTGTGAATGAGTGCTTGCAACAAAAGAAGGAGCTTTGTTTGTTTGAAATGAATAGATAGTCTCATTATTTAGGAATTGAAATACTCAATATATATAAGCACATTTATGTCTTTTCAAAACATTATATTCAATGGAACAAGCACAATTACACACCTTTGGTATTATATCCCCACTGAATTTCATCAAGTGAAATGATTCATTGATCTTTATTAGTTTTCCTTCTAAGGATTGAATGGTCTAATTTCTAAACAATGAGATTAATTCCTTATAGAGATTGGAAGGACAAATTTACACAAAATGATAGTGAAATTAACATTTGTGTCCACATAAAACATTATATTTATTGCAACAAGCTTGATTATACCTCTTTGGTACTCCAAATCTATTGAAGTTCATCAAAAAAAGGTGTGATTGGTCTAGATTATCTTCTTAAATACATATTGAGAGTTTCATTTTCTAAATGAGACCATCTCTTAATTCCTAGCTAACAATCCTCCTTCCTTCATTACATGGACTAATTCACACTATTAGCTCTCATAATTAAATTTTGTTTCAATAGCAAACATTATATTCATTGCAACAGGCTCGTTTGTACATCCTTGGTACACTAAATCCATTGAATTCTAAGAAAAAATGGTGTGATCAGTCTAGATTACCATTTCTTATTCATATTTTGTGTAAATGAGTGCTTGTGATGAAAGAAGGAGCTCTTTTAGCTAGAAATGAAGAGATAGCCTCATTATTTAGGAATTGAAACATTCAATTCATATAAGCAAGTTTGTGTCCACTCAAAACATTATATTCATTGGAGCAAGCACATTTACACAACTTTGGTAATATGTATCCATCAAATTCCTTCAATTAAATTGAATCATTGATCTTTATTAGCTTTCCTTATAGGCATTGAAAGGCCTAAAACTTGAACAATGAGATGATCTCTTCAATTTTTCATGACAAGACTCACATTTCATTGGAAGGACAAAGTTACACAAAAGGATGGCAAAATTACCTTTTTTTGTCCACACAAAACATTATATTCATTGCAACAAGGTTATTTGTACATCTTTGGTGCCCTAAATCCATTGAATTCCATAAAAAAAATGGTGTGGTTAGCCAAGATTACCATTTCTTTTGAACATTTTGTGTAAATAAGTGTTTGCAATGAAAGTAGGAGCTTTGTTAGTTTGCAATGAAGAGTTAGTCTCATTATTCAAAAATTGAAACACATAATACTTGTAATTACATTTGTGTCTACACAAAACATTGTAATCTTTGGAACAAGCATGTTTGAACAACTTCGGTACTCTATACCCATTGAATTCCAACAAGTAAATTGATTCACTGATCTTAATTAGATTTCCTTATAGGTATTGAATGGTTTATTCTTGAAAAACAAGACAGTCTCATCAATCTTTCATTACAAGGCTCCAATTTTCATTAGAAGGAAAAATTTACTTGATGGTAAAATTAATATTTTTGTCTACACTAAACATTATATTCATTATAACAAGCTCATTTATGCATCCTTGGTACCTTAAATCCATTAAATTTCATCATAAAAAAGTGTGATTGGCCTAGACTACCTTTTCAAATATGTATTGAGAGTTTCATTTCCTGAATGAGACCATCTCTTTATTTCTAGCTAACAAAGCTCCTTCCTTTGTTGTAAGGACTCATACACAAAAAAAAGCTCTTACAATTAACTTTAGGGTCAACAACATTATATTCCATGCAACAAGCTCATTTTTACATCCTTCATTCATTAAATCTATTGAATCTCATCAAACATTGTGTGATTGGCCTAGATTTCCCATTAATATACATATTTTGTATAAATAAGTGCTTACAATGAAAGAAGAAGATTGTCAGTTAGAAATGAAGAAACAATCTCATTACTCAAGGATTGAAAAACTTAGTATGTTTAAGCAAGTTTTGTCTACACAAAACATTATAATCCTTGGAACAAGCATGTTTACACACCTTTGGTACATTGTAGCCTTTGAATTCCCTAAAGTAAATTGAGTCATTAATCTTTGTTGGCTTTCCTTATAGGTATTGAATGGTTTAATTCTTAAACAAAGAGATCATCTCTTCAATTTCTTAAGACAAGACTTTACTTTTCATTGGAAGTAAAAATTTACACAAAATGATGGTGAAATTAACATTTTTGTCTTCACAAAACATTATATTCATTGCAACATGCTTGTCTGTACACCTTTGGTACTTGTACTTATTGAATTACATCATAAAAGGGTGTGATTGGTCTAGATTACCTTTTCCAAATATATATTGAGAGTTTTATTTCTTGAATGAGACTATCTCTTCATTTCTAGCTAATAAGGCCTCCCTTTCCTTTGTTGCAAGAACTCATTCGCACAAAATAATCTTGTAATTAACTTTTATGTCAACAACAATCCTTATATTCATTGCAAAATGCTCATTTGTACATCTTTGGTACAGTGCATCCATTCCCTCAAAAACTGGTGTGATTGGTCTAGATTATTATTTCTTATACATATTTTGTGTAAAAGAGTGTTTGATTTAAAGAAGGAGTTTTTTAAGTTAGAAATAAAGCAACAATCTTATTATTCAGGAATTGAAACACTTAATACATATAAGCAAGTTTGTGTCTACTAAAAATATTATATTAAATGGAACAAGCACATGTGCACACCTTGGGTACTCTATAACAATTAAGTTCCACCATGTAAAATGATTTGTTGATCATTTTTATATTTCCTTATAGGTATTGAATGGTTTAATTCCTAAACAATGAGACTATCTCTTCAATTTTTCAAGACAAGACTTTACTTTTCATCAGAAGGAAAATTTTATGCAAAATGATGGAGAAATTAACATGTGCATCTACATAAAACATTATAATCGTTGAAACAAGCTCGTTTGTACATCTTTGGTACCTAAATCCATTGAATTTCATCAAAAAGAGTTGTGATTTATCTAGATTACCTTATACATGTTTGGTACTTAAATCCATTATACATATTTTGTGTAAATCAATGTTTACAATGAAAGAAGGAGCTTTGTAAGTTAAAAATGAAGAGATGGTCTCATTATTCAGGAATTGAAACACCTAATACATATAAGCATATGTGTGTCTACTCAAAATATTATATTCATTCAAACAAGCACATGTGCACACCTTTTGTACTCCATACCAATTGTGGTCCACAAAGTAAAATGAGTCATTGATCTTTTTTAGTTTTTCTTATAGGTATTGAATGGTTTAATTGTTGAACAATGAGACTGTCTCTTTAATTTTTTAAGACAAGACTTTACATTTCCTTGGAAAGGAAAATTGGGTGACTTCACTTAATATAAAGCTTGTTTGTACAAAGAAGTAAACAATTGTTACATGGATTTACTTCACTTGATACAATTGTTCATTGCAACAAAAAAACATTGCTCATTGTTCCTTTCTGCATGCATTTAATGACAAGAAAAGATAAACTAGGGTTTGCCCATTAAAAAAAATAAACTAAGGCTTGCAAATTCAAAGAAAAAAAAGGTTTTAGAATAAGAATAAGAAGAAGAACAAAATAAAAGCTCAAATTTAGATAAATAAACCTTATTTAAGCCATAAAGCTCTGATACTAGCTGATGTGAACCTCAAAAGATGTGGCTTAAGGACCCAACATGCATAACAAATCAAACAAGAACCCAAGAAAGCAAAATTAGATTTCAATCATGTAAGACCTAGACTAAATGTTCAAGGAAAATGAACTTGAGGTATAAAGAAGGATATGGATATCACACTTGAGAAAAGAACAAATTTGGGAGTGATAAGTTGAGTTTAATGCCACAAGAAGAGTTAGTTCTTGATAACTTCTCTAGTTCATAAAAGAATCAAAGGAGAAAATTCTCATTTCCTAAATAAGCTAACAACAAATCTACTCCTATTTGTTTTAGGAGTTATTACAAAAATCCTTACAATCACTTAACATTGGGCCATTCAACATATTCAATTAATAAAGTCTTAAGCCCCATTATGATATGTTTTATTGCCCTTCAAGCTTGGATTAGCTTCTTTGACCCAAATTTTTTCATTAAACCCACTAAGTGCTCTTTAACATGTCATTAGCCTTTCTAGAATACTCAGTGGATCTTTAAAAGCTCTCCATGCATCAGCTCCTCCATGGATCTCATTAGTAACAAAAGAAGGAGCCTTGTTTGCTTGAAATGAAGAGATGGTCTCATTATTCAGCAATTGAAACACTTAATAGATATATGAATAGGTTATCTAGACCAATTACACATTTCTTTTTCTTGATGGAATTCAATGGATTTAGAATACTAAAGATGTACAAACAAGTTTGTTGCAATGAATAATATTTGTTGTTAATTACAAGACCATTTTTTGTTTATGAGTCCTTGCAACAAGAAAGGAGCATTGTTATAAACAAAATGAAGAGATGGTCTATTTGTTTGAAATTAAACTATTCAATATCTCTAAGGAAAGTTAATCAAAGTCAATGAATCATTTACTTGATGGAATTCAATTGGTTTAGAGTATCAAAGGTGTCGAAGCATGCTTGTTCCATTGAATATAATGTTTTGTGTGGACACAAAAGCTAATTTCACCATCATTTTGTGTAAATAAGTCCTTAAAATGAAGGAAAGAGTCTTTTCAATTAGAAATAAAGTGACGGTCTCACTATTCAACAATTGAAATACTTAATACTTATAAGAAAAGGCAATTTAGACAAATCACACCTTTTTTTGATGGAACTCAATTGATTTAGAGTACCAAAGAGGTACAAACAAGCTTGTGGCAATGAATATAATGTTTGATGACACAAAAGTTAATTACGAGATCTTTTTTTGTGTGAATGAGTGTGTGCAACAAAAAGGAAAGTCTTGTTATAAAAAAATGGAGAGAAAGTCTCATTGTTAAGGGAAGGTAATCTAGATTAATGGCTCATTTACTAGATGGAATTCAATGGGTTTAGCATCCTCAAGGTGAGAAAACAAACTTGTTCCAATGAGCATAATGTTTTATGTAGGTAAAATAGTTATTTTCACCATCACTTTGTGCAAATGAGTCCTTGCAACAAAGGAAGAAGCCCTATTGATTAGAAATGAAGAGACTATCTCATTATTGACCAAGTAAAACACTTAAGATATATAAAAAAGGTAATCTAGACCAACCACCCCTTTTTTGAATGAATTTTAATGGATTTAAAGTATTAAAGATGTACAAATTGGCTTGCTACAAAAAATATAATGCTTGTAGTTGACAAAAAGTTAATTCCAAGGTGATTTTGTGCAAATGAGTCCTTACAATGAAATGAGAAGCATTGTTATCAAAAATGGAGAGGCGGTCTCATTGTTCAAGAATTAAACCATTCAATGGGTTCATAGTACCCAAGGTGTGTAATGGAATTCAATGGGTTTAGAGTATTAAAGGTTTGCAAATGTGCTTGTTCCAATGAATATAATGTTTTGTGTAGGGACAAAATTAACATTTTGTATAAATGAGTCTTTGCACTAAGGGAAGGAGCCTCTTTCGTTAGAAATGGAGAGATGATTCTATTATTTAGAAATTGAGACACTCATTATGTATAAGAAAAGGTAATCTAGATCAATCACACTTTTCTTTACATGATTTGAATGTCTAATTACCTAATAGTTAATGATTATGTCTTCATTCTTTACTAGCAATGCTTCTCTTTTTGTTGCAAAGCTCATCCATACAAATTGAATATGAAATTAACTCTTTTTTACACCAAATTTAGATTCAATGTGACAACCACATCAATACACCTTAGGCAAATTGAATTGAATGAATTCCATACACCATAGGAGTTAATGGTCTTGTTTAACTTTTTCAGTATGGTTTGAATAGTTTTGTGTAAAGGATGAGACCACCACTTCATTCCTTGTTAACAAGTCTTTTCCTTTTGTTGCCAGGGCTCATCAAGACAATTGATCATGAAATGAATCATTTTGTCTACACCAAACATTAAATTCTTTGTGATATGCACATTAATATACCTTTGGTAATCTATCCATTCAATTTTATCAAATGAAGGACTCATTGATCTTGATTAGAAATTCTTCCAAGAATTGAATGGTTCAATCTTGAAGGGTATGACCTATACTTCATTTCATGCTAATATGGCTTCCTCTTTCATTGAAATGACTCATTTAAAAAAAATGATCATGAGTCATTAATCTTGATAAGCTATTCTTCTAGGAATTGAATGGTTGAATTCCTAAAGGATAAGACCTTACTTCATTTCATGCTAATTTGGCTTCTCTTTTCATTGCAAAGACTCTTTTGGACAAAATGATTAGAAAATAACTTTTGTAAATCATGATTAGGATTTCTCACATGGTTGGAATGGTTCATCACATGAAAGGTGAGAATATCACTTCAAGTATTGCTAAAATCTCCTCATTCCATTGTAAAAAGCCATTCACACATAATGATCTTGAAAATAACTTTTGCATCCACACTAACATTATATTCATTGTAACAAGTTTTTTTTTTTTTGTCTTGCTTTGCTTTTGTTACATATATTGAGTGGTTCATTTCCTACTAACAAGGCTCCTCTATTCCTAGCAAGGACTCATTTACACAAAATGATCTGGAAATTAATTTTTTTTTTCAACACCAAACATTAAATTCATTGCAATAAACATGTCTATAAGCCCTTGGCACTCTAAATCTGTTCAATTCCATCAAACAAAGAAGTTATTGATCTTGATAAACTTTTATTGTAGGTATTGAGTGGTTTAATTACTTAATAATGAGATTGACTCACCATTTCTTTCTAACACAACTTCTCATTTGGTTGCAAGGACTAGTTCACTTAAATAATCTTGATATTAACTATTGTATGTACACTAAACATTATATTCATTACAACAAGCAAATTTGTACTTTAAATCCACTAAATTACATCAAACAAAGGAGTGATTAATCATGGTTAGCTTCACTTCTAAGTATAGATTGGTTGAATTCCTCCATAATGGGATTGTCTCTTAATTTCTTGTTAACGAGGCCCTTTATTTTGTTTCAAGGATTTATTCATACAAAAATGATCTTGAAATTAACTTCCATGTACAACTTTAGTACTTTAAATTCATTGAATTCCATCAAACAAAGGAGTCAATAATCTTTATTAGATTTTTTTACAAGTATTGAAATTTTTTATTATTGAATTTCAAGACAATCTCCTCATTTCTTGCTAACAAGGTTCTTCCTTTCATTGCAAGGACTCCTTTACATAAAATGATTTTAAAATCAACTTTTATGTCTACACCAAATATTATATTCATTGCTATAAGCATGTTTGCATGCCATTAATACTTTCAATCCATTGAATTTCATCAAAGAAGGGAGTCATTAATCTTGATTAGATTTTGATTATAAGTATTGAAAGATTCAATTCTTGAATAAGGAGACCCCTTCTTCATTTTGCACTAACAAGGTTGCTGGTTATCAATGTTGAATCCTTTGGAATTATTGCACCAAGGAAGAATTCAATAAGGTGCTTTATTCCCCTCAAAAGGTGGCAAACCATCTCATACTTCAAGAAAAACATCACCAAATTCTTGCAAATGAAAAAAAACACTAGACAAAGAGGGGTTAAGCTCATTTGTACTAAAATAAGTTAAAAAATTCTCACTTTTAGTTTCAATAATGTTTGTCCATTTTTAACAATGAAATCAAGCCTATTTATAAGCTAATTTAATAACCTTAAAAACCCTAAAAATAAAGACAATGATAAACTCCTAAAATATAAAAACATTCTTATTTTATTATAGACTCCTATTTAATAGCAAATTCTTATATAGGACCAAATTAATAAAGTCTTAGCCCATATTAAGATATGCTTTGTTCCCCTTCAAGCTTGAATTATCTTCTTTGGCCTCAATTTCTTCAATCACATTCAAGAGCTCCAAGGATAAAAGAGGCACTTAGCAGACTAATTGAAGAAATTTGGGTCATAGAAGATAATTCAAGCTTGAAGGGCAGCAAAGCATATCTTAATGTAAGTTGATTGAATAAATTTGGGCCAAAAAAGCTAATTGAAGTCTAAATGGTGACAAAATCATATCTTAATATGGGTCGAGGCTTTATTAATTTTATAAGTACACTGAATGGGCCTATGTTAAGTGATCGTAAGCATTTTTACAATAACTCCAAAAAAATAGGAGTAGATTTGTTGTCAACCTATTTAAGATGTTTGTCCTTATCTCTAGAGTTTCTCTATGATTGCTAATTCTTCTTATAAATAGGTTTGATTTCATTATAAAAGGAGGCAAAACATTTGATGAAATAAAAGTAAGAATTTTCTCCTTCAATTCTTTTAATAATTAAAGAACTTATTAAGAACTAACATTTTTTTTGTGGCATTCAACCCAACTTATCAATCCCAAATTCATTCTTTTTTAGAGTGTGGCCTTTGTGTCCTTCCATACCTTTGGTTCATGTTTCTTTAAACATTGGGTCTAAGTCTTGTGTGATTGAAATTTAATTTAGCTTTTTTATTTTCTTGTTTGATTCCTTGTGCATGTTAGGTCCCTAAGTCATTTCATTTGGGTTCACATCATCTAAGGATCCATTAAGCATTCAAAGAAACAATTATTCCATGATCAAGAATAGTGGTGTGTATTCCTCGATCAAAAACTTGGAAAGGCTTGATCAAATTGAGAAAGAGATTTTCAAGGATTACATTTTGCTTTAAGTTTTTGACAAGAACATAAGATGTTTGGATGCTGATACCTCGTTGGCAAACTTGGACACTAGACAACTTGTGATTGTTGGTAGACTTTAGGCTTTCCAACATTTTTTCAAAATAATTAGTAGGTACAAGGCCTTCCTGTATGTAGTTAAGATCTACACTAGTATCAACTAAAGGTCTAGTTTCCAAAGAAAATTAGTAATTTTCAAATGGATTTTAACAAGGCATTTTTGGGTGGTGATTTCTGTTAAAAGAAATAAAAATTCATTTTTTTTTAGGCTCTCAAGTTGTTGGTCCTTAGAAGATTCTAGCTGATTCAAACCTCTGTATTTTAAGTGTTTACTAGGCCTAGTAAGGACTAGTGTTTGATGGTCTTCAATTTGTTGGGCCTTGAGATCTTGAATCTCTTGCTTGATTTTGTTTATTTCATGTTTATGGTATGTTAGAGTGACAATCTTGGTTTAGGGTTGGTCAAATCTTTTTAGAAAATCCTTAAGATTACAAGGAGCTTGGATGGATTAACATAATGGGTTTGGATTTGAAGTTAATGGGCTTTTTAAGGAGCTTTTGTAGAAACTAGGCTTTAGCTTGATCATTTCCTAATGTATCATGTATCTCAAGGATTTTCTTTTGATCACACATTAGGACACTTACCTTTCTGTTCTGACCCTATTTCAGAAGAGGCTTCAGTTCATCAATTTAGAGACCAGCTTCATCCTTGAAAGATAATTCAGGAGTACTACCTTTTGAGGTTTCAGCCAACAATCCCTATAGTTGGACTTGAACAATATCAAGTATTTCAAGGGCTTAGAGTTTTTTGTGAAGTCTATACTATCTAGATAGGAGACTAGGCTTAACACAATTATAATAGACATATATTTTGTTTGGGCTTTTGTTTGTTTAGGCTTATTAGGTTTGGGCCTAAAAGTTGTTTTGGGCTTAAAAGATTGTTGGTGTTGGTTGGGCTTGGATTTTGAGTAAAAAGGATTTTTTAATTTGGCATTTGACCTATGCTTTTTTTTGGTCATTTCTTTTTGATAAAGGCTATCATCAAATTGGGTACAAAAGGATCCTATCTCCTTTCGAGTCTACTTTTGCTCCCACTTGATCTATTTTTGGAGCTTTAGATCTACACAAATCTGCAGTCCTTCTTTTTGGACAAATCTTATTAGTTCAATATAAATCAACTAATGATAAGGAATTTGACCGTTATAGTGAGCTTGCAATTTAGATCTTACCTTATCATCAAGTATCCTTGGTAATCTTACCAATGACTTTTTATTCCATGAAACTTAATTTGAATTGTCCCACTACATGACAACATTAGAAATGTATCTTTGTGCCAATAGAAATTGTGCAGATATTTACATTTAAGATTGGATAAGAGTTTAATGTTCTTATCCTTTATGTGTGATGGATCACCAATAAAGTGCTTTGTTATGGCAAAGATAAGACTTGCTGCCGCAACATTAAGGATTGTTTGTTGGTTATTATCAAAGAGAGGTTCACCATGAACATCTCTCTTGATAGCTTGGAAAATGCTTTTGTGGTCGGCTGAAGTGAGTATGTGATTCATCCAGCCTTTGAGCTATCTTGAGAATCTTGCAACATGGATCTTAGCAATGGCATGGTTAGAGAACCCATGGCTCTTAACCTTACTTTTGAAGAAAAACTAGCTTTTCTTCAAACAAAATATAGTTCCAATTCAATATATGAGTGGAACATTGATGGATATTTTGAACATAAGATTTTGAATCTCCTTCAAAAAATGACAGGGGTCCTAATGTATACAAGACCCATAGTCATACCTCTCATCACACCATTGCTTAGGATAGCTTAAAGGCTGGTTGGATCACATACTCACTCCAGCTTACCATGATAGCATTTTCCAAACTATCAATAGAGATGTTCATGGTGAACCTCTCTTTGATAATAACCAACAAACAATCCCTAATGCAGTGGCAGCAAGTCTTATCTTTGCCATAACAAAGCACTTCATTAGTGATCCATCTCACTTAAAGGATAAGAATGCTGAACTCTTATCCAATCTTAAATGCAAATATTTGCACAATTTTTGTTGGTGCAAAAATATGTTTCTAACGCATGTCACACAACAAGATGATGCAAAACAAGTTTTTTGGAAAGAAAAGTTTTGGTAGGATTACCAAGGTTATTTGGTGATAAGGTAAGATTTAAACTGCAAGTTCAATATAATGGTCAAATTCTTTATCATCATTTGGCTTATGGTGAACTGATAAGCTTTGTCCAAAAAAAAAAGGATTACAGATCTATGCAGATCGAAAACTCCAAAAACAGATCAAGTGGGAACAAAAGGAGAATCAGAAGCAGTTAGAATCCTTTTGTCCCCAATTTGATGATAAACTTTATAACAAGAAAAAGACCAAAAGAAAGCATAGGCCGAATATGAAATCAAAAAATCCTTTTTACTCAAAATCTAAGCCTAACCTACACTAACAATCTTCTAAGCCCAAAAAAACTTTTAGGCCCAAACCTAATAAGCCTAACAACCAAAAGCCCAAACATCCAGATATGTTTGTTATAGCTATGGCAAGTCTGGTCACATGTCTAAATATTATAAACTTCACAAAAAAACTCCAAGCCCTTGAACTGCCTGATACTATTCAAGCCCAACTACAAGCATTGTTGGTTGAAACCTTAGAAGCTTGTACTCTTGAACTATCTTTTGAGGATGAAGCTGGTCTCCAAGTTAATGAACTCAAAGCCTTCTCTGAAATAGGGTCAAAAGAGAGAGATAAGCATCATAATGTGTGCTCAAGAGTAAATCCTTGAGATACTTGATACATTAGGAAATGATCAAACTAAAGCCCAATTCCTAGAAAAATTTCTTTAAAGCCCATCAACTTCAAATCCAAACCCATTACTTCAGTCCATCCAAGCTCCTTATAATCTTAAGGATGTTCTAAAAAGGTTTTACCAACCCCAAACCAAACCTTATCTCAACCAAAGGCTGATTAGCACATAGCCATAGTGAGAAAGATTAAACAATAGCTCAAAGAGTTGCCCTGTCTTCACATAAGCAATCCCAACCTACCCAAAATAGTTGAGATTGATGTGTCTAAACTAGGATATGGAGGGATTTTGAAAAAAGTCAAGGTTTAGCATGAACTTGTTTGTTTCACATCCAAGCATTGGAATGACTATCAAAGGTGGTATTCCAAGATTGAAAAGGAAATTTTGGCAATTGTTTATGCATTTCAAAATTTGAGCATGATTTGGTAAACAAAAAATTCTTATTAAGCATTGATTGTCAAGTAGCAAATTCTATTTTACAAAAAAAATGTTTAAAATATTGCATCTAAATAGATTTTTGCATGATGGCAAGCAATTTTAAGTGTTTTTGCATCCAAAGCTCAAACCCTTCTGGTTCCCAAAACATTCCAAGCTCATGAAAGCAAGCCACTGATAACTCTTTTGAGTCATCAACCTCAAGCATTCCCATTTTTAAATCCTTGAACCCCAAAGTCCAAAAACTTATAAAAAAATAAAGAGATGAAGAGATGATCACATTATTTGGAAATTAAACCATTCAATATTGATAATGAAAGTTAATCAAGATCAATGACTCCTTTTTTTAATAACAAATTTGCTTCTTCCAAAGAATACAATGTTTTATGTAGACACAAAATTTAATTTCTTCATCATTTTGTGTAAATGAGTCATTGTAAAGAAAGGAAGGTTGTTAGTTAGAATTGATGGTGCCATTATTTTGGGTTTGAGACACTTAATACATATAAAAAAAGCTAATCAAGACCTCTCATACCTTTTTTTTTTAATGAAATTCAATGGGTTTAAAGTACCAAAGATGTGGAAACAAGCTTGTTGGAGTGAATATAATGGTTGTTGGATGGCAAGTAGTTAAAAACAATTTAATACCTAACTTACCCAATAACATCTTCAAAAAATAGCTTAAGAAATTTGTTTCTTGGTTTGAAACAATGCTCTGAGGCATGCCCTACAAATGTACCTCTCTAAAAAACAATTTAACTACATTATTCACATTGTCAATTTTATGGCATGGGATGAATTGTGCCATCTTTGAAACCCTGTCAATAACAACAAATATAGAATTCCTACCCCATTTTTTTATGGTAGCTTTAGCACAAAGTCCATAGATAAATCAACCAAAGGTTGGCTAGGTATGGGTAAAGGAGTGTAGAAGCCAAAGTGTAAAACTTTAGATTTGGCATATTTGCATGTTATGCATTCCCTACACACCCTATCAACAACTTGTTTCATGTGTAGCCAAAAGAGATGTTCAACTAAGACATCTAGAGCTTTTCTAACTCTGAAATGACCCATTATACCATCTCCCATGTGCTTTTCTCACAACCAACTCCCTTAAGGAACTCATAGGCAAATGTAATCAATTTCCCTAAATAAGAAACCCTCTTGCCCATAAAATTTCCCAAAGGTAGACTTCTCACATGTCCTATACACATTAGCAAAGTTAGGATCTTTCACATATAAATCTTTAATATATTCAAATCCTAACAATTTTGCACTAAGTATAGAGATAAGGGCATACTAACAAGATAATGCATCAACTAACATATTCCCCTTACCTTGTTTATATTTGATGATGTAGGGAAAGGCTTCAATGAATTTGACCCATTTGGCATGTCTCTTGTTCAACTTCTTTTGTTCCTTCAAGTGCTTTAGGGATTTGTGGTTAGTATGGATGACAAACTCATTAGGCCAAAGGCAGAGCTACTATATCTCCAAGGCCTATACCAATGCACACATCTCCTTATCATAAGTGGGATAACAAAGGGCTAGTCCACTTAGCTTTCCATTAAAGTGGGCAATTGGTCAAATTTTTGCATTAAAATAGCTCCAATGCCAAAATGTAAAGCATAACACACAATCTAAAAGGTTCTAGCAAAGTTATGTAAAACAAATAAGGGTGCAAAAATAAAATTTTCCTTGATTAAATCAAAAGCCTTGTCTTGATCATTACACCACTTAAATCGCACATTCTTTTTAACAATCTCAGTTAATGGTGCTGTAATGGTGCTAAAGGCCTTAATAAAGTGTCTATAGGAACTAGCACGAATTGCCCTAAACTTTTCCTTGTCAATCTAAATACTCTTAGCACTCATAACATAGCCAAGAAATAGGATTTGATCAATGCAAAAAGAACAATTCTTAAAGTTAGCACAATTTCTCAAAATATAAAACACTTAGAATAGAACATAAATGATCAAGATGCTCATCTAAGTTTTTGCTATATACCAAAAATATCATAAAAATACACAACCACAAAATTGCTAATGAATTCATGTAAAACATGATTCATCAACCTCATAAAAGTGTTCAATGCATCAGTGAGACCAAATGGCATAACAAGCCATTCATACAAACCATACTTAGTTTTCAAAGTTGTTTTCCACTTGTCTCCCTCTTTCGTCCTATTTTGGTAATATCCACTTTTCAAATCAATTTTAGACAAGGCACATGAACCATGCTTTTTATCTAACATGTTGTCCAATCTAGTTATAGGATGGTGATACATTATAGTGATTTTGTTAACTACTCAACAATTAATGCATATCCTCCAAGTCCCATCCTTCTTAGGCATAAGCAATACAGAAACTACACATGGACTCATGCTCTTCCTCACATATCTCTTTGCCATGAGCTCATAAACTTGCCCTTAAAACTCTTGTCTCCTCAAAATTACTTCTATAGGCTAATCAATTTGGAATTATCACACCATGGATGAATTCAATCTATTGTTATATTCCCCTCAAAGGTGGCAAGCCTCTTGGTTGCATGAGAAAAACATCATAAAATCCCTACAAAAGAGAAATGACAACACTAGGCAAAGAAAAGCTAAGCTCATTAGTGCTAAAATAAGCCTCTTTGTATAAAATTACAATTATAGGCTATGTTGAATGGAAACCTCTTTTAACATCACTCTCTTTTGCATACAAAATCTCAATTTTTCTCTTTTACCCTTTTTCTTCTTTTCTCTTAGTCTTATCTCCTTTCTCTCCATTCTTGTCACCTTTTCTCCTTTCAACCTCAATTTCCTTTTTTTTTTTTTCTCACTCTCTTATTCGTTCCTTAATTGATCATCTTATACTTGGCAAGGGGTCAAAGGTACAAGAGTAATGGGTTTATCATTTATTACAAAAGAGTACCTATTCTTAAACCCATCATGCATTACATGTCAATCATGTTGCCATTATCTTCCCAACAAAATATGCCCAGCATGCATGGGTACAGCATCAGACAAGACCTTATCAGTATATCTCCTAATAGTAAATGATACTAATAACTACTTATTTACCTTAACCTCCCCACATTCTTTCAACCATTGAAGTGTATATAACCTTATGTGCTTCATGGTAGGTAAATTAAGTTTTTCAACTAGAGTCACTACAATCAAACAACAACCCCCATTAATGATAATGTTGCATACCTTAGCTTTGATGTGCCATTATGTATGGAAGATATTATCTCTTAGCACTTCATCATCTTCCTTGGCTTGTGCACCCAATGCTCATCTAGCCATGAACATATCTCCCTCAACTAGGTACTCCTTTCCAACACTTACATCCTCTAATGGTGGCATGGAATCATTATTGAACTCACTTTCTATCTCAACATCACCATAACATCAAAACAATATGGTACACTTATTTCAACATTGAGATGCAATATGTCCCTTTCCCAAAAACTTAAACATTTAACATCTTTATTTTTACTAGGTTGGGAATTAAAATTACCTTTCTCTTTGTTAGGACTCACTTCTTGACTCTTGTATGATTTGGCCTTGGGCTTCTAATCAGCCTTACCTTCCCTTTTTCTCTCCAATTTGGCTTCCAAGATGAAGAGGAACCCAAATTTAGAGTACCAAAGTGTACAATTATGTTTATTCCAATTAATATAATTTTTGTGTAAACACAAAAGTTAATTTCACCTTATTTTGTGTAAATGAGCCCTTACACCAAAGTAAGGAGTCTTATTAGCTAGAAATGAAGAGAAGACCTCATTATTTAGGAACTAAAACAATCAATAGGTATAAAAAATGCTAATCAAGATTAATCAAAGCTTTATTTGAAGGAATTCAATGGATCTAAAGTACCAAATATGTATAAATAAGCTTGTTGCAAAGAATATAATGTTTATTGTTGACAAATGTCAATTACAAGATCATTTTGTGTGAATGAATCCTTGTAATAAAAAAGAAACCATGCTATCAAAAAATGAAGAGATGATCTCATTGTTTGGGAAATTAAACCATTCAATGCCTATAAGAAAAGCTAATCAATAGCAATGACTCATTGACTTGATGGAATTCAATGGCTTTAAAGTGTTTGCCAAAGGTGTGCAAACGTGCTTGCTCCAATGAATATAATATTTTGTGTAGACATAAAAGTCAATTGCACAATCCTTCTAAGCAAAATGAGTCCTTACAATGAAGGAAGCAACATTGTTAGCTAGAAATGAAGAGCTAGTCTCATAATTCAAGAATCAAAACACACAATACATATAAGAAGAGCTAATGTACACCAATCACAAATTTTTTTGATGGAATTCCATCAAGAAAATGAATCATTCATCTTCATAAGCTTTCCTTTGGGTATTGAATGGTTTAATTCTTGAACAATGAAACTGCCTCTTCACCTTTTGATAATAAGACTACTCTTTTTGGTGCAAGGACTCATTCACACAAAATGTACTCAAAATTAACTTTTGTGTGAATGGAAAATATTATATTCATTGTAAGAAGCTTGTTTCTACATCTTTAGTACTTTGAATTCATTAAAGTCCATCAAAAATAGGTTTGATTGGCCTAGATTACCTTTTGTTATATGTATTGAAGTCCATCCTTCATTTTAAACTAACTTGCTTGTTCGTATGACTTTAGTACTCTAAACATATTGAATTCCTTCAAGCAAATGACTCAGTGATCTTGATTTGCTTTCCTAATAGGTATTAAATGGTTTAATTCTTGAACAATGAGATCATCTCTTCATTTTTTTGATAACAAGACTTCTCTTTTTGATTGAAAGACTCATTCACATAGAAATAATCTCATAGTTAACTTTTGTGTCAATGGTAGACATTATATTCATGGCAACATTTGTACATCTTTGGTACTATAAATCTATTGAATTCCATCAAGTAAATTAGACACTGATTTTTATTACCTTTCTTCATAGGCATCAAATGGTTTAATTTTTAATTAATGAGACCACCTTTTCATTTTTTGATAATAAGACTTCTCCTTTCATTACAAGAATTCATTCACACAAAATGATCTAAAAATTAACTTTTGTCTTAACAACAAACATTGTATTCATTGCAAAAAGCTTATCTCAACATCTGTTGTACTCTAAATACATTGAATTTCATATAAAACATGTGTGATTGGTCTAGATTACCTGCATTAAGTGTCTCTATTCCTAAATGGTACTTTAAATCCATTTAATTCAACCAATGAAATGACTCATTGATCTTGATTTGCTTGCCTTACAAGGTTTAAATGAGATAGTCTCTTCATTTTTTGATAACAAGACTTCTCTTTTAATTGCAAGGACTCATTCACACAAAATAATCTCGTAATTAACTTTTTTTTGACAAAAGCAAACATTATATTCATTGCAACAATCTCATTTTTACATCTTTAATGCTATAAATCTATTGAATTCCATCAAGTAAATGAGTCATTGACCTTCATTAGCTTTTCTTATAAGCATTAAATGCTTTAATTTCAAAACAATGTGACTGTCTCTTCATTGATAATAAGACTTCTCTTTTCATTGCATGGACTCAATCATACAAAATAATGGTGAAATTAACATTAATGTCTACATAAAATATTATATTCATTAGAACAAGCATGCTTGTACTCCTTTGGTAGTTTAAATCCATCAAATTATGTTATGTAAATGAGTCATTGATCATTGTTAGCTTTCATTATAAGTATTGAATGGTTTAACTTATGAACAATGAGACCATATCTTCATTTTTTGATAACAAGACTTCTCATTTCATTGAAAGGACTTATCTACACAAAATGATATTGTAATTAAGTTTATACCAACAACAAACATTATATTTATCACAACAAGCTCATACATACATTTACGGTACTTTTACCTATATGTATTAAGTGTTTCAACTCTTGAATAATGATAACATCTTTTCATTTCTATCTAACAAGGCTTTTCCTTCATTGAAAAGACTCATTTACACAAAATGATAATGAAATTCACATTTACGTCTACACAAAGAAGTATATTCAATGGAACAAATATGTTTGTACATCTTTGGTACTCTAAATCTATTGAATTCCATGAAGTACATGAGGCATTAATCCTTATTAGCTTTCTTTATAAGTATTGGATAGTTTAATTCCCTAGATAATGAGACTATCTCTTCATTTTTTGATAACAAGACTTCTAAATTTGTTGCAAGGACTCATTCACACAAAATGACAAGCTCGTTTTTACATCTTTGATTTTTTTAATCCATTGAATTCCATGAAAAAAGGTGTGATTGATCTAGATTACCTTTTTATATACATATTAAGTCTTTCAATTCCTAATTAGGGAGACCATCTCTTCATTTCTGACTAATAAGCCTCCTTCCTTCATTGTAGGGACTCATTTACATAAAATGATGTCAAATTAACTTTCATGTCTACACAAAACTTTCTATTTATTGGAACAAGCACTTTTGTGCACCTTTGGTACTCTATATCCATTAAATTTCATTAAGGAAATGAGTTATTGATCTTCATTAGCTTTCCTTATATTGAATGGTTTGATTCCCAAACAATGACATTATCTCTTCAATTTTTGATAACAAGACTGCTCTTTTCATTGCATTAACTCATTTCAGCAAAATGATAGTGAAACATTATATTCATTGGAACAAGCATGTTTGTACACCTTCACTACTCTAAACCCATTGAATTCTATCAAAGAAATTAGTCATTGATCTTGATTAGCTTTCCTTATAGGTATTGAATAGTATGATTGCTAAACAATAAGACTATCTCTTCATTTTTTGATAACTAATCTTCTCTTTCCATTGCAAGACTTATTCACACATAATGATCTCACAATTAACTTCTATATCAATAATAAAATTATATTCATTGCAATAAGCTCGTTTGTACATCTTTGGTACTCTAAATCCATTGAATTTCATCAAAAATTGCTATGATTTGTCTAAATTACCTTTTATATTATAGGTTTTGACAATTTTAATTCCTGAATAATGAGACCATCTAATGTGAACCCCAAAAAACATGGCTTTGGGACCCAACATATACAAGGAATTCAAATAAGAACCTAAGAAAGCAAAATTAGATTTCAATTATACAAGACCTAGACCCAATGTTTAAGGAACACAAACCTGAGGTGCAAAGAGGGATATTGACATCTTACTCCCAAAAGAAATGGATTTTGTAATGATAAGTTAGGTTAAACACCATATAAAGAGTTAGTTCTTGATAAGTTCTTGAAAGAACTAAAGGACAAAATACAAGAAATTCAAATAAGAACCTAAGAAAGCAAAATTAGATTTCAATTATACAAGACCTAGACCCAATGTTTAAGGAACACAAACCTGAGGTGCAAAGAAGGATATGGACATCTTACTCCCAAAAGAAATGGATTTTGTAATGATAAGTTAGGTTAAACACCATATAAAGAGTTAGTTCTTGATATGTTCTTTAGTTCTTGAAAGAACTAAAGGACAAAATTCTCACTTTTAGTTTCACTAATGTTTAACTTATTTCTAACAATGAAATCAAGCTCATTTAAAAGCTAAATTAACAACCCTAACCCTAAAGGTAATGAAAAACTTCTTTAATAAGCTAACAACAAATCTAATCCTAATTATTTTAGTAGTTGTAAATTAAAAATCCTAACCCTAGAGATGACTATAAACTTCCTAAATAAGCTAACAACAAATTTACTCTTGTTTTTTTTTTTTATTTTGGTGTTGTTGTAGAAATCCTTACAATCACTTGACATAAACCCATTTAGCATACTTTAACAATAAATAAAGCGTTGGCCTACATTAAGATATGATTTACTGCCATTCAAACTTGAATTAGTTTCTTTGGTCCAAATTTCTTCAATCAGCCCATTAAGTGCCTCTTTCATCCTTTTAGCTCTTGAACATGTTATTGGCCCTTCTTGAATGCTCAATGGATCTTTAGAAGCCCTCTATGCATTAAATCCTCTATGGATCTCATCATTTTGACTCTCCTTAAATGAATTTAACCTCAAATCATCACCTATATATATATATATATGTTAAGAATAAACTTGCACACTCTCCCTTATGTGTTTCACTCCACTCTCCCACAGTATGACACTCACTCTCATGTTTGCACACTTTATAAAATTAGCTTTTCTCTATCACTCTTTTATTGAAATAAACAAGCTCAATCAAAATCACTTTAATTCCAACAAATTAGAATCAAAGAAATTTAGGAAAGTGTAATGAATTTAAGGTTATGGATTAGAAGAACTCAACAAGAATAAATTTCAAAATACCAAAATGAAAAAAGAATTTATTAGACCTAAATCCTTGTAGGAATTGGAAAGAAATAGGGGGATAAAGCCTATATCTCCCTTTCACCTACTTAAATAGGATTTACTTTTGAAATAGGATGGAATTAGGTAGAATATTTTTCTTTTCTCTTTTTTTTTCTTTTTCTTTTCTTCTTTATCAAACAAGATTTTCATTTTTTTTGGTTTTTTTGCAAAAATTTAATTACAAGAAAAGATAAACTAGGGTTTGTAGATTCAAAGAACAAGAAGTTATAAAATGTGGCTAGGAAGAAAAAAAAAAGAACCTCAAAATTAGATAAGGAAACCTGATTTAGAGCCAAGATCTAATACCAACTCGTGTGAACCCCAAAAGAGATAACTTAGTGACCTGACACAAACAAGTACCCATGAAAAGCTAAGTCAGATTTCAATCATGTAAGACCTAAACCTAATGTTTGACAAAAATGAACCTAAGGAATAAAAAAAGCTATCAACACCACACTCCAAAAAAGAAGGGATTTAGGAGTGATAAGTTTGGTTATATGGCATAAGAAGAGTTAATTCTCAACAAGTTCTCAATTCTTAAAAGAACTAAAGGAGAAAATTCTCACTTTTAGCTTCGCTAATGTTCTACTTATTTTTAAGAATGAAATCAAGCCTATTTTCATGCTAAATTTACAACTCTGAGCCTAGAGAAAATGACAAACATCCTAAATAAGCTAACAATAATTCTACTCCTATATGTTTTTGGAGTTATTGTAGAAATCCTTACAATCACTTGACCCAAAAATATTTAGCATACTTATACAATAAATAAAGTGTCAGCTTGCATTAAGATATGTTTTGCAGCCCTTCAAGTTAAAAATAGTTTCTCCGCTTGTCAAGTGCCTCTTTCATCCTTCTAGCTCTTGAACATGTTATTAGCCCTTCTTGAAACCTTAATGGATCCTTACAAGCCCTCCATCCTTTTGATCCTTTATGTATCTCATCATCATCTCTTCATTTCTAACAAAGAAGGCTCCTTCCTATGTTACAAGGACTCATTTACACAAAATGATGGTGAAATTAACTTTTATGTCTACACAAAACATTATATTCATTGGAACTAGCACATTTGTATACCTTGGTACTTTAAATGCATTAAATTCCATGAAGCAAATGAGTTAATGAACTTGATTAGCTTTCCTTATATGTATTGAATGGTTTAATTCTTGAACAAAGAGATTGCTCGTCATTTTTTGATAAATAGAATTCTCTTTTCATTGCAATGACTCATTCGCATAAAATAATCTCATAATTGACTATTGTGATAACAATAAACAAAGTATTCATTGCAAAAAGCTCATTTCTTCATCTTTGGTACTCTATGCCCATTGAATTCCATCTAGTAATTAAGTCAGTAATCTTGACTAGCTTCCATTACAAGTATTGAATGGTTTAATTATTAAACAAGGTGACTGTTACTTTATTTTTTTCTTAATAGGGCTTCTCTTTTCATTACAGGGACTCATTCACATAGAATGATTGCATAATTAACTTTTATATCAATAGTAAACATTATATTACTTGCAAAAAGCTTATTTATATATCTTTGGTCTCTAAATCCAATGAATACCATAAAAAAAAAGATGTGATTGGTCTAGATTACCTTTTTTTATACCTCCTGAGTGTTTGAAAACCTAAATAAGACCTTCTCTTCATTTCTAGCTAACAAGGCTCCTTCCTTTCTTACAAGGACTCATATATGAAAAATGATGGTGAAATTAACTTTTTTATCCACATAAAACATTATATTCAATGGAATGAGCATGTTTTCAAACCTTTGTTGCTCTAAACCCATTTAATTTCATGATGTAAATAAGTCATTGATCTTCATCAGTTTTCCTTGTAGGGAATGGTTTAATTCTTAAGTGATGAGACCACCTTTCATTTTTTGATAACAAGGATTCTTATTTTGTTACAAGGAATCATTTCCAAAAAATGATCTCACAATAACGCTTTGTGTCAACATCAAACATCATATCCATTTCACCAAGCTTGTTGTTCATATTTGGTACTATAAATCCTTGAATTCTATCCAAAAAAAAAAGGTGTGATTGGTCTAAATTACCTTTCCTTATGCATATTGAGTGTTTCAATTGTTCAATAATGAAATTGACTCTTTATTTCTAACTAACAAGGCTCCTTCCATTGTTGCAAGGGCTCATTTACACAAAATAATGGTGAAATTAACTTTTGTATTTACACAAAACATTATATTCATTGAAACAAGTATGTTTGTACACTTGTGGTACTCTGAACCTATTGAATTCTATCAAGTAAATGAGTCATTGATCTTAATTAGCTTTTCTTACATATATTGATAGTTTAATTCTAGAACAATGAGACTGCCTCTTCATTTTTTGATAACAAAGCTTATCTTTTCATTGTAAGGACTCATTCCCACAAATTGATCTTGTAATTAACTTTTGTGTAAACATCAAGCATGATATTAATCACAACAAGCTCATTTGTTCATTTTTTGCACTCTATATCCATTGAATTTCATCCAAGAAAAAAATTATGACTAGTCTAGGTTACCTTTTCTTAATGTATTGAGCATTTAGTTCTTGAATAATGACACCGTAATGTGAATCCCAACAGATGCAGCTTAAGGATCCAACACACATAAGGAATCAAACAAGAACCCAAGAAAGCTAAATTAGGTTTCAATTATGCAAGTCCTAGATCCAAAATTCAAGGAACATAAACTTAGCTATAAAGAAGGATATGGATGGCACCTTCAAGTAAAGAAGGGATTTGAGAGTGATAAGTTAGGTTGAACGTCACAAGAAAAGTTAGTTCCTGATAATATATTTAGTTCTCTAAAGAACTAAATAAAAAAATCTCACTTTTATTTTCACTAATATTCTACTCTTTTTAACAATGAAATCAAGCATATTTATAGGTTAAATTAAGAATTCTAAAAATCCTAAAAGGAAAAACAATGACAAATTCCTAAAATATAAGAATACTCTTATTTTATTGTTAACTCTTATTTTATAATAAACTCCAATTTAGGAGTAGATTTTATTGTAATCTTAGCCCAGTAAGTACTCTAATGAAATTAATAAAGCCTCGGCCCACATTAAGATGTGCTTTGTTACTCTTTAAACTTGAATTATCTTCTTTGGCTCAAATTTCTTTAATTAGCCCACTAAGTACCTCTTTCATCCTTTTAACTGTTAAACATGTTAGTCGCCCTTCTTGAATACTTAATGGATCCTTAGAAGCCATCCATGCTTCAGTTACTTCTTGGATCTCATCATTTCCCCTCAGCTTAAAAAAATTTGTCTCAAATCATCACTTGCATAAAATAAAAATACTTGGAACAACCTCATTGCACTCCCTCACATGTTTCATTCCACTCCCTCATAGTATGATAGTCACTCTTGTGTTTTCACAGTATAGAAATTTGGCTTTTCTCTATCATTCCTTTATTGAACAAAACAAGCTTAGTTAAAGTCACCTTATAACCAACTTATTCTAACAAATTAGAATCAAAGAAAAACACAAAAGATAAAAGATTAATTATATCTAAATCATTATAGGAATTAGAAAGAAATAAGGAAATAAAGCCTTTATAGAATGTGGCTAGCAACCTTAGGTTTGTAGACAAAAATGAAAGAAAAGCTAGTGTTTGCAAATTTAAAGAACAAGAGGTTATAGAATATGGTTAAAAAGAACAAAGGCAAAAAACTCAAATTTTAGATTAATAAACTTGTAATCCTTAAAGCTTTGATACTAATTGATGTGAGTTCCAAAAGACAAGTCTTAGGGACCCATCATATACAACTAATAGAATAAGAACCCAAGAAAGTTAAATCATATTTCAATTAAGAAAAACCTTGACCCAAAGTACAAGGAATATGAACCAAAGGCATCTAGAAGCATATGGATGTCATAGCTTACCAATGAAAGGATTGATAAGTCAAGTTAAATGCCATAAGAAGAGTTAGTTCTTGAAAGAACTAAGGAAGAAAATTCTTACTTTTATTTTTACTAATGTTTTGCACTTTTAAATAATGAAATCAATTTTATTATAGGCTAGATTAACAACCTTAAAATCCCTAAAAATAAAGACGATGATAAACACCTAAAATATAAAACACTCCTATTTTATTACAAACATATATTTTATATAAAAAAAACTCATATTTAGGAGTGAATTTTATTGTAATTCTAGTCTATTAAGTACTCCAATCAAATTAATAAAGCCTTGGCTTGCACTAAGATATGCTTTACTGCCCTTATAGCATGACTTAAAAGAACAAGCTTGTTTGCACATCTTTGGCACTCTAAATCTATTGAATTCCATCAAAAGAAAAAGGTGTGATTGGTCTAAATTATCTTTTCTCATATGCTTTGTGCGTTTCAATTCCAAAATAATGACTCTATCTCTTCATTTCTAATTAATAAAACTCACCACTTCATTATAAGGACTCATTTACACAAAATGAAGGTGAAATTAATTTGTGTCTACACAAAACATTTTATTCATTAGACCGAGCACATTTGCACATATTTTGTACTCTAAACCCATTGAATTCCATCAAGTAAATGAGTCATCAATCTTAATTAGCTTTTCTTATAGGTATTGAATGGTTTAATTCTTAAACAATGAGTCCACTTCATTTTTTGAAAACAAAACTTCTCTTTCGTTGCAAGGGCTCATTACCACAAAATGATCTCATAATTAACTTTTATGCCAACAACAAACATTATATTCATTGCAACAAGGTTGTATGTATATTTTTGGTGCTCTAAATCTATTAAATTCCATCAAAATTAGGTGTGATTGGTCTAGATTAACTTCTATTATACTAATTGAGTGTTTTAATTGCTAAACAATGACACTGTCTCTTCTTTTCTAACTAACAAGGTTCCTTCCTTCATTGCAAGGACTCCTTTACACAAAATTATAATGAAATTAGCTTTTGTGTCAACACAAAACATAATACTAATTAAGACAAGCACATTTGAGTGTCGTTGGTACTCTAAACACATTGAATTTCATCAAGCAAATGAGTCATTAATCTTGATTAGCTTTCATTACAGGTTTAGAATAGTTTTATTCATTAACAATGACATTTTTCTTCATTTTTGGATAACAATGCTTCTCTTTTCATTGCAAGGACTCATTCCCACAAGATGATCTCATAATAAACTTTTGTTCTACAACAAACATTATATTCAGTGCAATATGCTCATTTGTACATCTTTGGTATTCTAAATCAATTGAATTTTGTTAAAAGAATGTTTGATTGGTCTTGATAAGCTTTTCTCATATGTATTGAGTGTTTGGTGCTTTGAACCTTTGAATTCCATCAAGTAAATGAGTCATTGATCTTCATAAGCTATCCTTATAAATATTGAATATTCTAATTCCTGAACAATGAGACTATCTCTTCATTTTTTTGATAACAAGACTTCCTTTTTTTTTACAAAGACACATTAGCTATGGGGTCTACAACAAACATTATATTCCATATATCAAGCTCATTTTTTTATTTTTGGTGCCCTAAATCCATTGATGTCCATCAAAAAAATGTGTGATTGGTCTAAATTACTATTTTTTTTTTATACATAAAGAGTGTTTCAATTACTAAATATTGAGATAATCTCTTTGTTTCTAACTAACAAGGGTCCTTTGTTGCAAGGACTCATTTACACAAAATGATGGTGACATTAATTTTTATGTCAACAAAAAAAAACATTATATTATTTGGAGCAAGCACATTTGCATACCTTTAATACTCTAAACCCATTGAATTCTATCAAGTAAATGAGTCATTGATCTTAATTAGCATTCCTTACAAATATTAAATGGTATAATTCTCAAACAATGAGAACACCTTTTCAATTTTTAACAACATGGCTTCCCTTCTCGTTGCAAGGACTCATTCACACAAAATGATCTCAAAATTAACTTTTTGTCAACAATAAGCATTCTTGATTATATGAAGCTCATTTCTACATTGTTGGTACTCTAAATCCATTGAATTTTGTCAAATAAAGGTGTGATTGGTTTAAATTAGCTATTATTGTTTGTATTAAATATTTTAATTCCTAAATAAGGAGATCATCTATTCATTTATAACTAACTTTATTTTTGGGTTTTTGAGGTTATTAATTCAACCTATAAATAAGCTTGACTTTATTACTAAAAAGAGCAAAACATTAGTGAAAATTTTCTCCTTTGATTTAATTGAAAAACTAAAGCACTTATCATGAACTAACTCTTCTTGTAGTGTTCAACCTAACTTATCACTCTAAAATCCCTTCTTTACTAGAGTGTGGCATCCATATCCTTCCTTATACCCTAGGTTTATGTTCCTTGAACATTGGGTCTAGGTCTTGCATGATTTAAATATGATTTAGCTTTCCTAGGTTCTTATTTGATTCCTCAAGTGGGCTGGATTACTAAGTCATGTTTGTTAGGATTCACAACATTTTGTGTCAATAGAAAACATTATATTCATTACAACAAGCATGATTGTAAACCTTTGGCACTTTGAACCCATCAAATTCCATCAAGTAAATGACTCATAGATGTTGTTAAGTTCTCCTTACAAGTGTTAAATGGTTTAACTCCCAAACAATGAGACCTCCTTTTCTTTTGTTGATAACAAGACTTCTCCTTTCTTTACAAGCACTTATTCACACAAAATGATCTCTTTTCATTGCATCAAGCTCATTTGTACAACTTTGGCACCCTAAATCCATTAAATTCCATCAAAAAAGGGGTGTGATTGGTCCAAATTATTTTTTCTTATACATATTGGGTGATTCAATTACCAAATAATGAGACTATCTCTTCATTTCTAACTACCAAGGCTCATTCCATTGTGATTACCTTTTGTGTCAACAAAAAATATTATATTCATTGCAACAAGCTCATTTGTACATCTTTGGTACTCTAAATCCATTGAATTTAATCAAATAAATGAGTCATTAGTCGTAATTAGCTTTCCTTATAGGTATTGAACAGTTCAATTCCTAAACTTGGTGATCATCTCTTCATTTTTTGCTTATAAAGATATCTATAATCATTATACTCATTGCAACAAGCATGTCTATACAATTTTGAAACTCTAAACTAATTAAATTCCTACATAAATAGGTTAGATTGATCTTGATTAGCATTTCTCAAAGGTATTTAAGTTTTCAATTCTAGAATAATGAGATCTTCTCTTCATTTCTAGGTAACAAGGGTTTTTCCTTTAATGCTTGGACTTATTTACACAAAATAATAGTGAAATTAAATTTTGTGCAGCACAAAACATCCTGTTTGATGGAACAAGCATGTTAGTACTTGTTTAGTACTCTGAATCCACTAAATTTCATCAAGCTAATGAGTCATTGATCATGATTTGCTTTCCTTATATGCATTGAATGGTTTAACTACTAAACAATGACATTATCTCTTCAATTTTTAATAACAAGGCTACTCATTTCATTGTAAAGGGTCATTCACACAAAATGATCTCATAATTAACTTTTGTCCCAAAAGCAAAAATTATACACATTGCATTACATATAATTAGCACTCTAAACCCATTGCATTTCATGAATGAAATGAGTCATTAATCTTGATTAGCTTTCCTTATAGGCATTAAATGGTTTAATCATCAAACAAGGCTTCTCTTTTCATTGCAAAGAGTCATTTACACAACATGTTATTATAATTAACTTTTGAGCCAAGAGCAAATATTATACTCATTATAATAAGATCATTGGTACATCTCTAGTATTCTTAACCCATTAAATTCCATCAAGTAAATGACTCATTGATCCTTATGGCTTTCCTTATTCAGGTATTAAATAGTGTTAATAGCAAACATTATATTCATTGCAATAATCTGTTAAATACCATCATAAAAAAGGTATGATTGGTCAAGATTACCTTATCTTATAAGTATTGTGTATTTTGATTCCTAAATAATGAGACTATCTCATATTTTTTATACCAAGACATTTCTTTTTAATACTATCTCATGCAAAATAATCT
This sequence comes from Rhizophora mangle, assembly GCA_037832345.1. NCBI lineage: Eukaryota > Viridiplantae > Streptophyta > Magnoliopsida > Malpighiales > Rhizophoraceae > Rhizophora > Rhizophora mangle. The sequence goes on from JBAPLJ010001378.1 coordinate 388,598, forward strand.
TGTCATTAACTTTTGTGTCAATAGTAAATATCATATTCATTGCAACAAGCTCATTTGTACATCTTTAGCACTTTAAATCCATTGAATTCCATAAAAAGAAAAAAGCGTGATTGGTCTAGATGTGTTTTCTTAAATGTATTAAATGTTTCAAATCCTAAATAATGAGACTATCTAGTCATTTTTTTGGCAGTAAGTCTTTTCTTTTAATTGTAAGGGCTCATTCATGTAATATGATCCTTTAATTCACTAATGTATTGACATCAAAATTTATATTCAGTGAAATAAGCTTGTTTATACATCATTGGGGCTATCAATCCATTGAATTCCACAAGGTAAATGAGTCATTGAACTTGATTTGTTTTCATTATAGGTTTTGAATGGTTTGTTCTCCATCAATGAGACTACCTCTTCATTTTTTGACAACAAGGCTACCCTTTTCATTACAAATAGTCCTTAACACAAAATGATCTCATAATTAACCTTTGTAACAAGAGCAAACATTATACTCATAGGAATAAAATCTTTGGTACATCTTTGGTACTTGAACCCATTCAATTCCATCAAGTAAATTAGTCATTGATTGTGATTAGCTTTCCTTACAGGTAATGAATGGTATAATTCCCAAACATTTTGATCATCTTTTCATTTTTTGATAACAAAGATGTCAATATTCATTATATTCATTGCAAAACACATGTAAATATAACGTTGATACTCTAAACCCATTAAAATCCTTCAAAAGTTAGATAATTCTTCATTAGCTTTTCTTATAGCTATTTAAGGTTTCAATTGTTGAATATTGAGACCTCTTCATTTTTAGCTGATGAGGCTCCTTCTTTCATTACAAGGACTAATTTACACAAAATGATGGTGAAATTAACCATTTTGTCTTCACAAAACATTATATTCATCAAAACAAACATGTTACACACATTTGGTACTCTAAGCCTATTGAATTCCATCATTTAAATGTGTCATTGAACTTAATTGGCTTTCGTTATAGGTATTAAATAGTTTAATTCTTGAACAATGAGACCATTTCTTCATTTTTGATAACAAGGCTTTTATTTTCATTGTAAGGACTCATTAACACAAAATGATCTTGTAACTAACTTTTATGTCAACAATAACCATTGTATACATTGCATGAAACTCATTTCTACATCTTTGCTACTCTTAATCCATTAAATTCCATCAAACAATGCTTTAATTTATCTTTATTTGCTTTTTGTTTACTCCTTGAATGTTTAAATTCCTTAATAATGATTCATTTCTAGCTAATGAGGCTCTTTCCAATGTTATAAGGACTCATTCATGCAAAAAAAAAAAAAGAGGATAAATTAATATTTGAGTCTATTCAAAACATTATATTTAATAGATCAAGTACATTTCTGCACCTTAGGCACTCTGAGTCCATTAAATTCCATCAAAAAAATGTATCATTGATCTTGATTAGCTTTCCTTGTACGTATTAATTGGTTTAATTCCTGAATAATAAGAGTGTCATATCATTTTAACAAGACTTGTCTTTTCCTTGTAAGAACTCATTCACACAAAATGATCTTGTAATTAACTTTTATGCCAACAGCAAACAATATTCATTACAACAAGCTTGTTTGTACATCTTTGGTACTTCAAGTCCATTGAATTCCTTCAGCAAAAGGTGTGGTTGTCTCTTCATATTTTGATAACAATGGCATCTATATTCAATATATTCATTGCAACAAACACATCTATACAACTTTGGTACTCTAAACCCTTTGAAATACTTCAAACAAAGGCTAGATTGATCTTCATTAGCTTTTCTTACAGCTATGATTCAATTCTTGAATAATGAGACATTCTCTTCATTTTTAGCTAACAAGGCTTCTTCTTTCATTGCAAGGACATATTTACACAAAATGATGGTGAAATTAACCTTTTTGCCTTCACAAAATATTATATTCATTGGAACATGAACGTTTAGACACTTTTGGTACTTTATGCCCAATGAATTCCATAAATTAAATGATTCATTGATCTTGATTAACATTCCGTATAGGCATTGAATGGTTTAATTCCCAAACAATGAGATAGTCTCTTCATTTTTTGATAACAAGGTTTCTCTTTTCGTTGCAAGGACTCATTCACACAAAATGTTCTTGTAACTAACTTTTGTGTCAGCAACAACCATTGTATTCATTGCAAGAGACTCATTTGTACATCTTTGCTACTTTAAATCCATTGAATTCCATAAAAAAAAAATGGTTTTGTTGGTTTAGATTAGCTTTTCCTCTATGTAAGACTATTTGAATGCTTGAATAATGTGATTATCTATTAACTTTTAACTAACAAGGATCCTTCCATTGTTGTAAGTAATCATTTACACAAAATAATGGTGAAGATAACTTTTATATATACTTAAAATATTCTATTCATTTAAACAAGTATGTCTATATACCTTTGATACCCTAATTCCATTGAATTACAACAAGCAAATGAGTCATTAGTCATGATTTGCTTTCCCAAACAATGAGATTGTCTCATCTTTTTTTTGTTAACAAGGCTTCTTTTTTCATTGCAAGGACTTATTCACACAAAATGATCACATAATTAACTTTTCTGTCAATTGCAAAAATTTTATTCCCTACAAGAAGCTCATTTTTACTTACTTCTGCAGTATTCTAACTTCATTGAATTTTATCAAAAGAAAAAAAAAACAATTTCATTGGTCTTGACTAGTTTTTTTTTTTTTTACACATATTGAATGTCTAAATTCAAGAATAATGAGATGATATTTTCATTTCTAGCCAACATGCATCCTTCCTTTGTTGCAAGGACTCATTTACACAAATGATGGTGAAATTAACTTTTATGTCCACACAAAAGATTATATGAAGAAATGATTCCTAAAATAACATGTTGGCTTAAGTAGCACAAATGGAATTTCAAGACAAATTCCTTCATCACAAATAGCAACTTTAGATAACTAGTAACTAATAATACATTTATGTTTATCACCAGTGCTTGACACTTTTGTTAGTTTTGAAAAATATTTTAAAGGTACTATACCCTCATTAATACAATTCATTTCAGCACTAGAATCAACTAAGGTGATAGTAGAGAAAATATATTCTGTATTAACAATGACTATAATATTTTTTTTCCATTTATGGGTAATATCTTTATCAACAAGTTTAATATATTGAAGATATTCAATATTCACATCTTCCTTTAAGGAAGTTTCTCGAAGCACGAAACACTTTTGTTCCTTATCAAGCAGAGCTTTCAAAATTAAAATTCCTTCTTTCAATTCTTTTTTTTTTTTTTACTTTTACGTTATGAATTTCATCTTTAAGCTCATTAATAAATGGTTCTTCGCTACATAACTTAGGAGGACTACCTTTTATACTTTGTATAATAGTATTTTAAAATGTAATTTTCATGAGGTCGCATAAACTTAATAATAGATTCCTTATTCTGAAATTTAGCTAGATGTAAATATTTTTTTAATTGCTCATGTTTTTCTTTAGGATCTAGAATTTTATCAATAAGAATCATATTATCTTCTTTTGTTAAGACTAAGAAGCCATTTTTTTTACACAATGCTTTGTAATGGTTACATTAACTATCACAACTTTCTTCATCAAAATAAAAAGTTGAGGAAAAAAAATCTTCTATAAAACTTTTATCTTTTTGATAAGAAAATATGCATTAATGATCCTTTAAGAATCTCATTTATGGTTAATTCTTGAAGCTTTTGCTTTATTTTGCACTTATTAATATAGTGCCTTATTTTTCCACACTTATAGCAAACAATAATCTTTTTAAGCTAAGGCATTTTTTTCCCTTTTCTTTTATTTTTTGCTTCTCAGACCTTATAGGGGCCTTTTCTTTTGTACGAAATTGTGTTTTCTTAATATTGGAGTGATGAATCTTGCTCTTTTGTTTTGTAGGATATATAATGGGTGAATAAACCATCTACTCACAAAAGCTTTCTTACCTTAAGCTTTTTCATTTTGCAATTGCTTATGCAATTTCATTCCATTATAGAGTTTAACACCTTTAGCTACTATTTTAGTAGCTAATCCTCCATGATTATATTAATTATAATCAATAGTTCTAGCATTATTAGATTTTAATCAAGTCTTAACTCTTTTTTGCAAATAAAGTAAATAACTCTAAATAAATTTTTCTTTCCAAAAAATATTCTAGCTATCTTCTTAAGTAAACACTCTAAAGAAAAATACATCTTTATACCACCTAAAGTGCGATAAGTTAAGGTATCTCAAATTAATGAGTTACTCATAAGTCTTATCAACTAGCAAAGTGGCAGTACCAATAAAATGATTGGTAATAATATAAATAAGTGTATTATCATAATCAAAAAGAAATTCATTAGATTTATTCTTAATTGTAGAAAATATTTGTTGTTTTGCCTCCTTAGACAAATAAAAATCCTACTAGCCTTTAAGCTGTTTGGTAAATCTACTTCTAATTATTTTTGTAATCTCAAGGTCAGAATTACCCTTTGTTTTAGCAACAATTGCAAACATCATCATATAATGTAATAGTAAGAGAATTTGACGTTTTATTTGAACTTTTAGATTCCATTTCACTATACTATTGCCATCATATTAAACATAGCTATAATCAACTTCTTCTTTTCATACAGGGTCAACAAGGGTTGGTCTTGGATAATATAATTTTTATGAGCTTTATTAAAGATCATTTTATTAATATCAAAAGGTTCCTTTGCATAAGAAGGAAAAGGTTTTGAATAAATTGAGTTGAATTCCATGAATGGATTTAGAATATCAAAGACTCCTTTTTCTCTAAATTGAATAAATTAAGGCATTTTTTCCTTTTTCTTTTCTTTTTGCAACAAGCTCTTTTGCACATCTTTAGTTCTATAAATTGATTGAATTCTATCCAAAAAAGATTGCTTTGATCTTTATTAGCTTTTCTTATACATATTAAAGGTTTTATATCCTAAATAATGAGGAATCCTCTTCATTTCTAGCCAATAAGGCTCTTTCCTTCATTGCAAAGACTTGTTGACCCAAAATGATGGTGAAGTTCACTATGAATTTGCACAAAACATTCTATTCATTGGAACAAGCATGTATGTACATCTTTGATTTCTAGTACATCTTTGATTTCTAGCTAACAAGGCGCCATCCTCCATTTCAAACACTTATTTACCCAAAATGATGGTGAAATTTAGTTTTTTTTTTTTTTTTGCACACAACATTCTTTTCATTGGAATATGCACATATGCACATCTTTGATATTATGAATCCATTGAATTCCATCAAGAAAAATGAGCCTTTGATCTTGATTAGCTTTCTTTATTGGTATTAAATGTTTAATTCCTGAACAATTACATTGTCTCTTCAATTTTTGATAACAAGAGGAATTGATCTTGATTTGCTTTTCTTATAAGAATTAAATGGTTTAATTGTTGAATAACGAGACTACCTCTTCATTTTTTGTTCACAAGGCTTCTCTTTTTTTGTTGCAAGAACTTACACAAAATGATCTTATGATTAAATTTTGCGTAAACATCAAACATTGTATTCATTGCAAGAAGCTCATTTCTACATGTTTGGTACTCTAAATCCAATGAATTCTATAAAAAAAACAAAAAAGGCTTTAGTGGTCTTATTTAGCTTTCCTTATACATTTTTAGTGTCTAAATTCAAGAATAACAAGATAATCTCTTCATTTCAAACTAACAAGGTTCCTTCCTTTGTTATAAGGACTTTTTTACACAAAATGATAGTGAAAGCAACTTTTATGTCTACATAAAACATTCTATGCATTGGAGTTAGCATACCTTTAAACTTTTGGTACTTTGAATCCATCAAATTCCAACGAACATATGAGTCATTGATTTTGATTAGCTTTAATAGTAGGTATTGAATGGTTTAATTCTTAAACAATGAGACTATCTAACTATCTCTTTATTTTTTATAACAAGACTTTGCTTTTGTTTCACAGACTCATTTGCACAAAATGATCTTGTAATTAACTTTTATGTCAACAATAAATATCATATTATTTTCAACAAATGGGTCATTATTCTTGATTAACTTTCTTTGTAGGTATTAAATGGTTTAATTTCTAAACAATGAGACTATCTCTTCATTTTTTGATAACAAGACTTCTCTTTTGTTGCAAAGATTCATTCACACAAAATGTTCAAGAAATTAGCTTTTGTGTCAATAATAAACATTATATTCTTTTCAACAAGCTCCTTTGTACAACTTTGGCATATAAACCTATTGAATTCCTTGAAGTAGTGGTTAGTTTGATCGTGATTAGCTTTTATTTTAGCTATTTAATGTTTCAACTCCTGACTAATGAGACTTTCACTTCATTTCTAGCTATCAAGGCACCTTCCATCTTTGCAAGGACTCATTTACACAAAATTAAAATTCTCTTTTGATGTAGGCCATAAAAGGTCATTATTGACTATTTTCTTATTTGACAATGATTCAAATCAACAATATATAGAATTAGACCTTCTAGTGATCACTCTTCTGATTTTGAGTCAAGAAGAATGTGGTTATTATAAAGTCTTAAACAAAAGCAAAGGATTATTACCCTTATCAAAAGAAGATACTATGATTCTGGATCTTAGAATATTTCCAAAAGAAGTTTATAGCCTTAAAATAGTGATTCATAGAGTAAAAGCATATATTTTGGATTCTACTTCTAAAGAACCCTTCATACAAGAGCTTAAAGCAGAAATACAAGAATTAAAAGGAGAAATAAGACAACTAAAAGAAATAAATATATTAATTGCAACAACAACAACCTTATGACCTTGGCCCTAAAAATCTATGGAATTCCATCAAACAAAGAAGTGATTAATTTTGATTTTCTCTTCTTGTAGGTATTGAATGGTTTAATTTTAAAATAATGTAACTATTTATTCATTTCTTACTAACTAGTTTTCTCCTTTAGTCACAAGGACTTATTCAAATAAGTTAAGATTACATAAATCAATTACAACATATTCTCTCATCAAAACAGCAACCCCTATATTCTGCTTCTTAAACATATAAATATTTTATTATTTGTAATGCAAAAACCAGGCCTTGCAACCTCTATAGAAACATTAGGTTGTACCAAACCAAGATTACATTTCTTGACCACCTCATCAAAAATGGTAGTGTAATTCCAATAGATCAAGCACTTGAATTTGCTTTTAAATTTCTTAATGAAATTAGAGGCCAAAATCAATTACAAAGATTTCTAGGAAGCCTACATTATATTTTAGATTTTTATAAAGAATTAGGTTATGATGCTAAATCTTTATTCAAAAGATTTTCTAACTCATGAATTTTTACAGGGTTCCACTTCATGAGTAAAAGGCCTATGCTACAAGGGCCTATGTCCCCATCAAAGTTGAATATTTGACCAGCTAAGGATCCTTCTAGTTCATCAAGTCAAAACAACGAGTTAGATCCTTTACCAAATGACACTTATGAGCAACAACTACATAAAGAATAAAAAGCTTACATGTTCTTTCATCCCAAAGTTTATATAGACTTCTTGTGTTCAATTGAACCCAACTATGCTCAACTTCTACCTTATAAGGTTGCAAGATTCTATTTAAAAGATAATATGTATCTTTATACCACTATGAAATGTTACTATTATTATCAGCAGATTCTTTTTGAGACATAAGATCATTGATCATTGATCATCGAACCAATTGAATGAGGCACTGGTTATGGATCTACCAAAGATTGGGCATATGCAAAATTTAAAATCAAAAGGATCATCTTTCTAGATAGATGAATGGCAAAGTAATTTGCTAACATATAAAGAATTTAAAAATTGGTCAAAAGGTTAAGAGTTTCAATTATTCTAACTATATTGAAGCTTAGGAGAGATCTTTATTCTACAAAAACCCATAAAAGAAATGTAGTTGGTTTCTTCATATTAATCTCCTCATGATAAGGTTAAATTTCCCAATTGGTTTAAAATATGCTTCCTAAAATGGGGATTACATCTTGTTACACTCCCTTTAAGAGTAAAAACTATTTATGAATAATTTTGTGAAAGGAATCCTAACTTAAAGAATAAAATCTTAAATTCTGCTATTTGGTATCATGTTCTATAGATCATCAAATGGGACTATAATATCATTTCCAAATAGGTTAATATCCTAGGAGAAAGTACTTAGCATCTACCATGGATTATTTGAAGGATTAACATTCGATGGTGGGAAAAATTTGACAATTTTAGCAAAAAGGTTTACACTACTAAGGAGTAGTTAATTTAGGAATCTGCATTGTAGGACCTGCTCCTCCAGCTATCAAGATTCTAGCTTAAATTCTTAAAGCACTAGTTGAGAGTGTGCTAAGAGAACAACTAATTGAGATGATGGCTAGTATTTTACAATCCAATAAAGACCAACCAGCAAGTAGTCAAGCAAAAGTTTCCGATCAACTCACTCAACAAGATGATATTATGCAAGACTCAAAAGATCTATATGAGTTGTAAAGGGGACAAAATGGACAAAATGCTTTTATAAAGCCATTGTACAAAGCCACTTTAAAAAGTCTACTTTTATAAAGATACTTTATACTTTATGAAGAAAACTTTTATCATGTATTTGTTTGTTAGCGTAGACTTTAGAGACAAATAGAAGTATCCCATGGTGAAGGCATAACTTTCTTTCCTCATTTGTAAACTTGCTCCAAAACAATATGTAAGCTTGTATCATTCAATGAAAGCTATATTCATGTAAGTCCTTTTTCTCTTAAGCTTTCTTTTACAGAATCTAGTTTTGTGTCTTATGTATTGTGTGTTTTGAAAATTGTGTATTCTTTATTTGAATTGTTTAGCATTATTTATTGGCTTTTCTTATAGGTATTAAATGGTTTAATTCTCAAATAATGAGACTATCACTTTATTTTTTGATAACATGGCTTCTCATTGGTTGCAAGGACTCATTCACACAAAATGATCTTGTAATTAATTTTAATGTCAATAGTAAACATTGTATTCTTTGTAGCAAGCTCATTTGTACAACTTTGGTATTCACAATCCATTGAATTCCATCAAAAACAAATCTAATTGCTCTAGATTACCTTTTCTTATATGCATTGAGTGTTTCAATGTCTAATAATGAAATCATCTCTTCATTTATGGGCAACAAGGGTCCTTCCTTTGTTACAAGGACTCAATTACACAAAATTATGATCAAATTAACTTTTGTGTCCACACAAAGCATTATATTCATTGGAGAAAGCCAGTTTGCACACCTTTGGTACTTTGAACTTATTGAATTCCACCAAGTAAATGAATCATTGATCTTAATTAGCTTTTTGTACAAGTATTGAATGATTTGATTCTCAAAAAATAAGATTGTCTCTTTATTTTTTGATAACAAGGCTTCTCTTTTCATTGAAAGGACTTATTCACAAAAAGTGATCTCATCAATAACTTTTGTGTCAGTAGTAAACATTATATTCTTTGCAACAAGCTGGCTTGTACATCATTGATACTCTCAATCCATTGAATTCCTTCAAACAAAGCTTTGATTGATCTTAATTAGCTTTTCATATACCTTTTAATTTTTCAAATCCTGAATAATGAGACCTTCTCTTTAATTCTAGCTAACAAGGCTCCTTCCTTTGTAGCAAGGACTCATTTACCCAAAATGATGGTGAAATTAACTTTTGCTTCTACATAAAATATTCTATTCATTAGAAGAAGCATTTATGTGTGTCTCTGGTACCCTAAATACATTAAATTCCATCAAGCAAATAAGTTGTTGATGTTGATTAGCTTTTGTTGTAGATATTTAATGGTTTTAATTCTCAAGCAATGATACCATTTCTTCATTTCTTGATAACAAGACTTCTCATTTGTTGCAAGAATTCTTTCACTCAAAATGATCAATTAACTTTTGTGTCAACAATAAACAATATATTTTTTGCAACAATCTCATTTGTACAACTTTGGTTCTCTAAATCCATTGAAATCCATCAAAGAAAAGTCTAATTAGTCTAGATTACCCTTTCTTATGTCTATTAAATGTTTCAATTCCAAAATAATGACATAGTCTATTCATTTCTAGCCAATAAGGCTCCTTCCATCATTTTAAGGACTCATTTACACAAAATGAGGGTGAAATTAACGATTTTGTTTACATAAAACATTTTATTTATTGGAATAGACACTTTTGCACACCTTTGGTACTCTGAACCTATTGAATTCCATCAAGTAAATGACTCATTGATCTTGATTAGATTTCTTCACAAATATTGAATGGTTTAATTCTCAAACAATGAGACTGCCTCTGCAATTTTTTGATAATAAAGCTTCTTTTTTCATACAAAATGATCTCATAATTAACTTTTTGCCAACATGAAACATTATATTCTTTTCAACAAACTTGTTTACTTATCTTTGGTACTCTAAATCCATTGAATTCCATGAAACAAAGCTTTGATTGTTTTCAATTAGCTTTTCTTATACCTATTGAAAGTCTAAAATCCTAAATGATGAGACAATCTCTTTAGTTCTAGCTAACAAGGCTCCTTCCTTTATTGCAAGGATTTATTTACCCAAAGTGATGGTGAAATTCACTCTTGTGTCTAGACAAAATTTTCTATTCATAGGAACAAGCACATATGTACATCTTTGATGCTCTAAACTCATTGAATCCTACCAAGTAAATGAGTCATTAATCTTGATTACCTCTCTTTATAGGAATTAAATGGTTTAATTCCTAAATAATAAGACCATCCCTTCATTTTTTTGATAAAGATTTCTCTATCATTACAAGTAGTCATTTACACAAAATGATCTCTTAATTAACTTTTGCGTCAATATCAAACACAATATTTTTTGTAAGAAGCTCATTGGTACAACTTTGGAACTCTAACCCATTGAATTCCTTGAAACAGATGTTAGTTTGAGCTTGATTAGCTTTCTTAAAGCTATTTAATGTTTCAATTCTTGAATAATGAGACCTTCTCTTCATTTCCCTCATTCATTGCAAGGACTTATTTACATAAAATGATGGTGAAATTAACTTTTGTGAAAACATAAAACATTATATTGATTGGAACAAGCAAGTTTGCACACCCTTAGTACTATGAACCCATTCAATTCCACCAAGTAAATGAGTTATTAAACTTGATTTTCTTTCCTTACAAGTATTGAATGGTTTAATTGTTAAACAATGAGATTGTCTTTTCATTTTTTGATAATAAGGCTTCTTTTTTCATTGCAACAACTCATTCACACAAAAGGATCTCAAAATTAACATTTGCGCCAATAGTAAACTTTATATTCATTGCAACAAGCTCATTTTCACATCTCTGGAACTCTAAATCCATAGAATTCCATCAAACAAATCTTTGATTGATATCAATTAGCTTTTCTTATACCTATTGAAATTTTCAAATCCTAAATAAAGAGATTATCCATTCATTTCTAGCTAACATGCCTCTTTCCTTCATTGCATGGACTTACTTAACCAAAATTATGGCTAAATTAACTATTGTGTCTACATAAAACATTCTATACAATGGAACAAGCACATTTGTTTGTCATTGGTACTTAAATCCATTGAATTCTATCAAGCAATCATGTCATTAATCTTGATTAGCTTTCCTTATAGGTATTAAATGGTTAATTCTCTAGCAATGAGACTGTCTCTTTTTTTTTTTGGTAACAAGGCATCTTTTTTTTTTGGTAACAAGGCATCTCTTTCTATTGCAAGGACTTATTATAGCAAAAGGATCTCATAATTGCCTTTTGTGTCAATAACACCCATTATATTCATTCCAACAAGCTTGTTTGTGCATCTTTGGTACTTAAATCCATTGAATTTCATAAAAAAATGGTGTAAGGTCTTCATTAGCTTTTGTTATACATATTGAGTTTCTCAATTCCTGAAAATGACACATTTTATTCATTTCTAGCTAACAAGACTCCTTTTTTTGTTTCAAGGACTTACACAAAATGATGGAGAAATTAAATTTTGTGTCTACATAAGAGCATTGCATTCATTGGATGAAGCACGCTTTGTGCTTTGAATCCATTGAATTTCATGAAATAAAGGAGTCATAGATCTTAATTAGCTTTCATTATAGATATTGAATGGCTTAATTCCAAACAATGTGATTGTCTCTTCATTTTTTTTTTTTGATAACAAGCACATCTATATTCATTATATTCATTGCATCAAGCATGTCTATACAACTTTGGTACTCTAATCCCATTGAATTCTTTCAAACAAAGGTTATATTGAACTTGATTAGCTTTTCTTATGGCTATTTAATGTTTCAATTCCTAAATAATGAAACCTTTTCAACAAGCTTGTTTGTATATCTTTTGGTACTTTAAATCCATTGAATTCCTTCAAACAAAGCTTTGATTGATCTTGATTAGATTTTCTTGTACCTGTTAAGTGTTTCAATTTTTTTAATAATGAGACCAACTCTTCATTTCTAGCTAACAAGGCTCTTTCATTCATTGTAACAACTCATTTACTCAAAATGATGGTGAAATTAACTTTTGTGTCTACACAAAACATTGTATTCATTAGAACAAGCATGTTTGCACACCTTTGGTACTCTAAACCAAATGAATTTTATTAGTTAAGTGAGTAATCAATCTTTTATCTGCTTTCTTTATGGGTGTTGAATGGTTTAATTTCTAAATAATGAGATCCTCTCTTCATTTTTGATAACATGACTTCTCATTTCATTGTAAGGACACATTTACACAAAATGATAATGTAATTATATTTTATGCCAATAGCAAGCATGATATTCATTGCCACAAACTCGTTTGTACATCTTTGGTGCTTTAAATCCTTTGAATTTCATCATGAAAACAATGTGATTGGTCTAGATTACATTTTCATAAACATATTAAGAGTTTCAATTCTTGAATAATGAGGCCATCTCTTCATCTCTAGCTAACAAGGCTCCTTCCTTCATCGCAAGGACTCGTTTACACAAATGATGATGAAATTAACTTTTATGTCTACACAAAACATTGTATTTATTGGAACAAGCATGTTTGCACACCTTTAAAACTCTAAACCCATTGAATTTCATCCAATAAATGAGCAATTGATATTTATTAGCTTTCCCTATTGGTATTGAATGGTTTAATTTCTGAACAATGAGACCATCACTTCACTTTTTTAATAACAAAGTTTCTCTTCTTATTGTCAAGACTCATTCACACAAAATGATCTCATAATTAACTTTTATGCTAAAAAAACATTATATTCATTGCAACAAGCTCGTTTATCCATCTTTTGTGCTCTAAATCCATTGAATTCCATCAAAAAAAGGTGTGATTGGTCTAGATTACTTGTTTTTATATGTATTGCATGCTTCAATTCCTAAATAACAGGACCATCTCTTCATTTCTAAATAACATGACTCCTTATAAATGTTATGAATATCACAATTCCAAGTTTGAATATGACAATGTAGAGTTTGGAAAACATGAGAACCAAATAGGTCCATCACTTGAACTTGACTTTTTCCTCTATTCTAATCAATTGTGAGACCATCGATTAAGATACAAATTAGTACAATCATCTTACTATATTACAACACTGGTCATAGCTTTGGCCTTACAAGGTGAATCTATAACCTCACTTTACTCAATTTTTAAGAAAGATTTAAAGTAGGAGGGCAAATATTATTAACCCTTTTGCCCTTTTTGGTTAAATACCCTTGGTAAGCTTTTTCAAGGATTAGGCAGTTTTTAGAAACCCAAAAATTAAGAAAGGGTTTTCATTGAATATTATAAATATTTTGAATATAAGTGAAAATATCAACAATACCTAAAAATGACACTTGTACCTTTTCCTCTATCTTATTATATTCCTAAATAATGAGACTATCTCTTCATTTCTAACTAACAAGGCTCTTACCTTTGTTGCAAGGACTCATTTTGGCAAAATAATGGTGAAATTAACTTTTGCATTGGAACAAGCACGTTTACACACCTGTGATACTCTATACCCATTGACTTTAATCAAGTAAAATGCATCATTGACCTTTATTAGAATTCATTATAGGTATTGAATGGTTTACTACCAAAACAATGAGATTATCACTTCCAACTTTTATCACAAGACTTCTCCTTTCATTGGAAGGACAAATTTACACAAAATGATGGCGAAATTACCATTAGTGTCTATATAAAACATTATATTCATTGCAACAAGCTTGCTTGTACATCTTTTATACTATAAATCCATTGAATTTCTTCATAAAAAAAAATGGTTTGATTGGTTTAGATTACCTTTCAAGTATGTATTGAGCTTTTCAATTCCGAAATGAGACCATCTCTTCAATTCTAGCAAACAAGACTTGTTCCTCCATTGCAAGGACTTATTCACACAAAATGATCTTGTAGTTGACTTTTGTGTCAACAACAAACATTATATTCATCACAAAAAGCTTGTTTGTACATATTTGGCACACTAAATCCATTAAATTCCAACAAAAATTGGTGTGATTTGTGTAGATTACCATTTCTTATACATATATTGTGTAAATGAGTGCTTCTAATGAAAGAAAGAGCTTTGTTAGTTAGAAATGAAGGGATAGTCTCATTATTCAAGAATTGAAAATCTTGATACATAAAAGCATGTTTGTGTCTACACAAAATAATATAATCATTGAAACTAGCACATTTGCACACCTTCGGTACTCCATATCCATTGAATTCTATCAAGTAAAATGAGTCATTGATCTTTATTAACTTTCCTTATAGGTACTGGGTAGTTTAATTCCTGAACAATGAGACTGCCTCATCAATTTTTGTTAACAAGACTTCTCTTTTCATTGGAAGGATGAATTTACACAAAATGATGGAAAAATTAACATTTGTACATCTTTGGTACTTTAAATTCATTGAATTTCATAAAAAAAAAGGTGCATTTTGTCCAGATTACCATTTAAAATATGTATTGAGTGTTTCAATTCCTGAATGAGACCATCTCTTCATTTCTAGTTAACAAGACTTCTTCCTTCATTATAAGGACTCATTCACACAAAATGATCTCAATTTTAACTTTTGTGTTCACAATAAACATTATATTTATTGCAACAAGCTGGTTTATACATATTTGGTACACTAAATCCATTAAATTCATTAAGTTAAATAAGTCATTGATCAATTACAAGTACTGAATGGTTTAATTCCTAAGCCCATTTTTCTTAACAAAAATTTTCTTCTCATTGGAAGGACAAATTTACACAAAATGATGATGAAATTAACATTTGTATCTACACAAAACATTATAATCATAGCAAAAGGGTTGTTTGTGAATCTTTGGTAGTCTATATCCATCGAATTCCACCAAAAATTGGTGTGGTTGTCTAGATTACCAATTTTGATTCATATTTTGTGTAAATGAGTGCTTGCAATGAAAGAAGAATCTTTGTTAGTTAGAAGTGAAGAGATGTTCTCATTATTTAGGAATTGAAGCACTCAATACCTATAAGCATGTTTGTGTCTTCTCAAAACATTACTTTATTTGGAACAAAGCATGTTTGCACACCTTTCCTTATAGGTATTACATGGTTTAATTTGTGAACAATGAGACTGTCTATTCAATTTTTCATAATAAGATCTCTCATTTTATTTGAAGGACAACTTTACACTAAATGAAGATAGAATTATGGAATCAACATTTGTGTTTACGTAAAATATTACATTCATAGCTACAAGCTCATTTGTACATTTTGGTACACTAAAGCCATTGAATTCCATCAAAAATGGTGTGATTGGTCTAAAGTACCATTTCATATACATGTTTTGTGTAAATGACTACTTTCAACAAAAGAAAGAGCTTTGTTAGTTAGAAATCAAGAGTTAGTCTCATTATTTAGGAATCAAAATACTCAATACATATAAGCATGTTTGTGTCTACATAAAACCATAAACCATGCTTATTTAAATACCTTTGGTACTCTGTACCCTTTGAATTCCATCATGTAAAATGAGTCATTGATCTTGATTAACTTTCCTAACAAGTATTGAATGGTTTAATTCCTAAGCAATGAGACCGCTTCTTCAATTTTTCATGACAAGACTTCCCTTATCATTGGAAGGACAAATTTACAAAAAAAATGATGATGAAATTAACAATTTTATCTACTTAAAATTTTATATTCATTGCAACATGCTTGTTTGTAAATCTTTTGTACTCTAAATTCATTGAATTTAATAAAAAAAAATTATGTTTCCTCTACATTACTTTTTCAAATACACATTTAAGGTTTCAATTCTAGAATGAGACAATCACTTCATTTCTAGCTAATAAGGCTCCTTCCTTCATTGCAAGGACTCATTTACACAAAATAATCTCGTAATTAATTTTTGTGTCCATAACAAGCATTATATTCATTTCAATAAGCTCATTTGTATATCTTTGGTACACTAAATCCATTGAATTCTATCAAAAACAATGATGTGCTAGGGCTAAAGGATAATTTCTTATACATATTTTGTGTAAATGAGTGGAAGAAGGAGCATTGTTAGTTAACAATGAAGATAGAATCTCATTATTTAGGAATTGAAATGCTCAATACATCTAAGCATGTTTGTGCCTACACAAAACCTTATAATCATTGGAACAAGCATATTTGCACACCTTTAGTCCTCTTTGTACCCATTGAATTTCATCAAGTAAAATGAGTTTATCTTTATTAGCTTTCCTTTCAAGTATTGAATGGCTTAATTCATGAAAAATGAGATTGCCTCTTTAATTTTTCATAAGAAGACTTCTCTTATCAATGGAAGGACAAATTTCAACAAAATGATGATAAAATTAACATTTGTGTCAACATAAAACATTATATTCATTAAACCAAGCTTATTTGTACATCTTTGGTGAATTCAATCAAACATTGTATTCATTACAACAGGCTCATTTCTTCCCTTTTGGTACTCTATATCTATTGAATTTCATCAAAAAAAGGTGATTGGTCTATATTGCCATTTCTTATACATAATATTTTGTAAATTTGTGTTTACAATTAATCATGAAGCTTTGTTAGAAATAAAGAGATAGTCTCATTATTTACGAATTGAAACACCTAATACATCTAAGCATGTTTATTTCTACCCAAAATATTATATTCATTGGAACAAGCATTTTTGCACACCTTTGGTACTTTGTACTTATCAAATTTCATCAAGTGAAATGAGTCATCAATCATTATTAATTGTCCTCATAGGTATTGAATTGTTTAATTCCTAAACAATGAAACTATCTCTTCAATTTTTCATGACAACACTTCATTTTTCATTGGAAGGAAAAATTTAGACAAAATGATAGTGAAATTAACTTTAGTGTCTACACAAAACATTATTTTCATTGCAACAAGATTGTTGGTACCTTTTGGGTCCTTTAAATCCATTGAATTTCATCAAAAAAAAGGTTTCATTGGTCTATATTACCTTTTCAAATACATATTGTGTTTCATTTCCTCAATGAAACTATCTCTTCATTTTTAACTAACAAGGACCCTTTCATCATTGCAAGGGCTCATTCACACAAAAAGATCTCTTAATTAACTTTGGTGACAATAACATACTTTATATTCATTGTAATAGGCTCATTTTTACATCCTTAGTACACTAAATCCATTGAATTCTATTAAAAATGGTGTGATTGGTCTAGATTACAATTGCTTACTCATATTTTTGTGTAAATGAGTGCTTTCAATGAAAGAAGGAGCTTTGCTAGTTTGAAATGAAGAGACAATGTCATTATTTAGGAAATGAAACACTTAATATCTAAAAGCACATTTGTGTTTACACAAAACATTACAATCATTGGAACAAGCACACTTGCAAACTTTGGTACTCTGATCCCATCGAATTCCATCAAGTAAAATGAGTGTTTGTTCTTAATTAGTTTTCCTTAATGGTATTGACTAGTTTAATTCTCAAACAATGAGACTGCCTCTTCAATTTTACATGATAAGACCTGACTTTTTATTGGAAGGACAAATGTATAGAAAATGATGGTGAAATTAACATTTTTGTCAAGACAAACTATTATAATCATTGCAATAAGCTCATTTGTACATCTTTGGAAATCAAAATCCATTGAATTCCATCAAAAAATGGTGTGATTGGCCTATATTACCATTTCTTTTACATATTTTTGCGTAAATGAGTGCTTGCAACAAAAGAAGGAGATTTGTTAGTTTGAAATAAAGAGATAGCCTCATTATTTAGGAATTGACACACTCAATGTATATATAAGCACTTTTATGTCTACATAAAACATTATAGTCATCAGAACAAGCACAATTGCATGCCTTTGGTATTATGTCCCCATTGAATTCCATTAAGTGAAATGATTTATTAATCTTTATTAGTTTTCCTTATAGGGATTGAATGATTTAATTTCTAAACAATGAGATTGACTCATTAATTTTTAATGACAAGACTTCACTTTTCATTGGAAGGACAAATTTCCACAAAATGATACTGAAGTTATCCTTTTTTTTTGTCCATATAAAACATTATATTCATTGCAACAAGCTTGATTGTACCTCTTTGGTACTCCATATCCATTGAATTTCATCTAAAAAAAGTGTGATTGGTCTAGATTATCTTTTCATATACATATTGAGAGTTTCATTTACTAAATGAGACCATCTCTTAATTTCTGGCCAATAGGCCTCCTTCCTTCATTACAAGGACTAAATCACACAAATAGATCTCATAATTAACTTTTGTTTCAATGATAAACATTATATTCATTGCAACAAGCTTGTTTGTACATCCTTAGTGCACTAAATCCATTGAATTTTATTAAAAAATGGTGTGATTAGTCTAGATTACCATTTCTTATATATATTTTGTGTAAATGAGTGATTGCAATGAAAGAAGGAGCCTTTTTAGCTAGAAATGAAGAGACAGTGATTGCAATCAAGTAAAATGAGTCATTGATACTTTTTAGCTTTACTTATAGGTATTAAATGGTTTAATTGCTAAATAATGAGAATATCTCTTCAATTTTTCAAGACCAGACTTTACATTCCATTGGAAAGACAAATTGGGTGACTTCACTTAATATAAAGCTTGTTAAAACAGAGAAGTAAACAATTGTTGCATGGATTTACTTCACTTAAAACAATTGTTCATTGCAACAAAGAACATTGCTCATTGTTTCTTTTTGCATGGATTTAATGACAAGAAAAGATAAAGTAGGGTTTGCCTACTAAAAAAAATAAACTACGGTTTGTAGATTCAAAGAAAAAGAGGTTTTAGAATGAGCCTAAGAACAAGAAAACGCTCAATTTCAAATAAATAAACATTATTTAAACCTAAAGCTTTGATACTAGCTAATGTGAACCTCAAAAGATATGGCTTGGGGACCCAACATGCATAAAAAATCAAATAAGAACCCAAGAAAACAAAATTAGATTTCAATCATGTAAGAATTAGACTGAATGTTTGAGAAAAATGAACCTGAGATGTAAAGAAGGATACAGATATAATGCTTGAGAAAAAAACATATTTAGGAGTGATCGGTTGAGCTAAATGCCATAAGAAGAGTTATTTCTTGATAACTTCTCTAGTTTATGAAAGAACCAAAGTAAAAAATTCTCATTTCCTAAATAAGCTAACAACAAATCTACTCCTATTTGTTTTAGGAGTTGCTATGAAAATCCTTACAATCACTTAACATTGGGCCATTCAATATATTCAATTAATAAAGTCTTGAGCCTTATTATGATATGTTTTGTTGCCCTTCAAGCTTGAATTAGCTTCATTGACCCAAATTTCTTCAATAAACCCACTAAGTGCTTTTTTCATCTTTTTAGCTCTTGAACATGTCATTGGCCTTTCTTAAATACCCAATGGCGATTAGAAGCCCTCCATGGATCTCATTAGTAATGAATGAAGGGGCCTTGTTAGTTTGAAATGAAGAGATGATCTCATTATTCAACAATTGAAACACTTAATAGATATATGAAAAGGTTATCTAGACCAATTACACCTTTATTTTTAATGGAATTCAATGGATTTAGAGTACCAAAGATGCACAAACAAGTTTGTTTCAATGAATGTAATATGTGTTGTTAATTACAAGATCATTTTGTGTGAACGAGTCCTTGCAACAAAAAAGGAGCCTTGTCATAAAAAAATGAAAAGACAGTCTCTTTGTTTGAAAATTAACTATTCAATATCACTAAGGAAAGTTAATCAAGATCAATGATTCATTTACTTGATGGAATTCAATGGGTTTAGAGTACTAAAGGTGTCCAAAAATGCTTGTTCCATTGAAATTAAAGTTTTGTGTTTGACTCAAAAGTTAATTTCACCATCATTTTGTGTAAATGATCCTTGAAATGAAGGAAAGAGTCTTTTTAATTAGAAATAAAGAGATGGTCTCACTATTCAACAATTGAAACACTTAATAAGAAAATGCAATCTAGACAAATCACACCTTCTTTTGATGGAACTTAATTGATTTAGAGTACCAAAGAGGTACAAACAAGCTTATGGCAATGAATTTAATGTTTAATGAAACAAAAGTTAATTATGAGATTATTTTTTTTATGAATGGGTCCAAGCAACAATAAGAGAAGTCTTGTTATAAAAAAATGGAGAGATAGTCTCATTGTTAGGGGAAGCTAATCTAGATTAATGGCTCATTTACTTGATGAAATTTAATGGGTTTAGTGTCCTAAAGGTGTGAAAACAAACTTGTTCCAATGAACATAATGTTTTGTGTAGGTACAATAGTTATTTTCACCATCATTTTGTGCAATTAAGTCCTTAAAACAAAGGACGAAGTCCTGAATAAAAAATGTAGTCTAGACCAACCATACCTTTTTTTGAATGAAATTTAATGGATTTAAAGTACCAAAGATGTACAAATGAGCTTGCTACAAAAAATATAATGTTTGTAGTTAACAAAATGTTAATTATGAGATGATTTTGTGCCAATGAATCCTTACAATGAAAAATGAAGCATTGTTATCAAAAATGAAGAGGTGGTCTCATTGTTCAAGAATTAAACCATTCAATGGGATCATAGTACTCATGGTGTGCAATGGAATTCAATGGGTTTATAGGTTTCCAAATGTGCTTGTTCCAATGAATAAATGTTTTGTGTAGATACAAAAATTAATGTCACCAACATTTTGTATAAATAGAGAGTTGATTCTATTATTTTAGTAATTGAAACACTCATTATGTATAAGAAAAGGTTATCTAGATCAATCACACTTTTTTTAGATGGTTTGAATGTCTCATTACCTTATATTTATTGATCTTGATTATGTTTTCTAACATG
Source organism: Rhizophora mangle (assembly GCA_037832345.1). Taxonomy (NCBI): domain Eukaryota; kingdom Viridiplantae; phylum Streptophyta; class Magnoliopsida; order Malpighiales; family Rhizophoraceae; genus Rhizophora; species Rhizophora mangle. The sequence goes on from JBAPLJ010001378.1 coordinate 409,914, forward strand.
GTTTGAATGATTCATTATTGAAAGATCATACTGTCTCTTCATTCTTTACTAGCAATTCTTCTCTTTTTGTCACAAGGATCATCCATGCAGAACGAACATGAAATCAACTCTTTTTTACATCAAATTTTAGATTCAATGCAGATCAATACACCTTTGCTAGACTGAATTGAATGAATTCCAAACACCAAAGGAGTTAATGATCTTGATTAACTTTTTTGGTAAGGTTTGAATGGTTAATTGTGTAAAAGATGAGACCATCACTTCATTCCTTGCTAACAAGTCTTGTCCTTTTGTTGCCAGGACTCATTAAGGCAAATGATCATGAAATAAATCATTTTGTCTACACCAAACATTAGATTCTTTGTGATATGCACATAAATACACCTTTGGCAATCTATTTATTCAATTCTATCAAAAAAAGGACTCATTGATCTTGATTAGCTATTCTTCCAAGGATTGAATGGTTTAATCTTGAAGGATATGACCTATACTTCATTTCATACTAATATGACTTCCTCTTTCAATGAAATGACTCATTTAGAAAAAAATGATCATGAGTCATTGATCTTGATAAGCTATTTTTCTAGGAATTGAATGGTTGAATTCCTACAGTATAAGACCCTACTTCATTTCATGCTAATACGGCTTCTCTTTTCATTACAAAGACTCTTTTAGATTAAATGATCTGAAATTAAAATTTGTATCTACGCCAAACATTAGATTCCTTGCTTAGGTCAAAACTACAGTTTTGGTAGTCTAAATAAATCAAATGAAATCCACCAAACATAAAGGTCCTTAATCTTGATTAGATTTTTATACATGGTTGGAATGGTTCATTGCATGAATGATTAGATTATCACTTCATTTCTTTCTAAGAAGGCAACTTCTTTCATTCAAAAGAGTTATTCACAGAAAATCATTATGAAATGAATTTTTATATCTATGCCAAACATTAGATTCCTTGCACCAAGCACATCAATACAACTTTGGTAGTCTAAATCCATTAAAGTCCATCAAACATAGGTGTAATTGATCATGATTAGGTTTTCTCACATGGTTGGAATGGTTCATCACATGAAAGGTGAGAATATCACTTAATGTACTGCTAAAATTACTTCTTATTCCATTGTAAGAAGCCATTCATAGAAAATGATCTTGAAAATAACTTTTACATCCACACTAACATTATAATCATTGTAACAAGTTTTTTTTATTTTATTTTATCTTGGTTTTCTTTTCTTATATGTATTGAATGACTCATTTCCTACTAATAAGGCTCCTTCATTCCTAGCAATGCCTCATTTACACAAAATGATCTTGAAATTAATTTTTTCATTAACACCAAACATTAAATTCATTGCAATAAACATGTCTGTAAGCCCTTCACACTCTATATCCATTGAATTCCATCAAACAAAGGAGTCGTTGATCTTGATAAGCTTTTCTTGTAGGTATTGAGTGGTTCAATTACTTAATAATGAGATCGGTTCATCATTTCTTTCTAACACAGCTTCCCATTTTGTTGCAAGGACTCATTCACACAAATAATTTTGAAATTAACTATTGTATGTACAACAAACATTATATTCATGACAACAAGCAAATATGTACTTTAAATCCACTAAATTACCTCAAACAAAGGAATGATTAATCATGGATAGCTTTACTTCTAAGTATAGATTGGTTGAATTCCTCAATAATGAGATTGTCTCTTAATTTCTTGCCAAGAAGGTCTTTTCATTTGTCACAAGGATTTATTCATACAAAATGATCTTGAAATTAACTTCCATGTACACCTTTAGTACCTTAAATTCATTGAATTCCATCAAACAAAGGAGTTAATAATCTTGATTAGATTTTCTTACAAGTATTGAAATTATTTTTTATTATTGAATTTTAAAACAATCTCCTCATTTCTTGCTAATAAGGCTCCTCCTTTTGCTGCAAGGACTCCTTTGCATAAAATGATTTTAAAATCAACTTTTATGTCTACACCAAACATTATATTCATTGCCATAAGCATGTTTGCATGCCATTAATACTTTCAATCCATTGAATTCCATCAAACAAGGGAGTCCCTAGTCTTGATTAGATTTTGATTATAGGAATTGAAAGGTTTAATTCTTGAATAAGGAGACCCCCTTTTCATTTCACATTAACAAGGTTGCTAGTGTGCAATGGTGAATCCTTTGGAATCATTGCACCAAGGATGAATTCAATGTGATGTTCTCTTCCCCTTAAGAGGTGGCAAAACATTTCATACTTGAGGAAAAATATGACCAAATTCTTGCAAAAGAAAAATAACAACACTAGGCAAAGAGGGGTTAAGCTCATTTCTACTAAAATAAGTTATTTAGTTCTTAAAAAAACTGAAGGAAAAAATTCTCACTTTTATTTTCAGTTATGTTTTGCCATTTTTAACAATGAAATTGAGCCTATTTATAAGCTAATTTAACAACCTTAAAAACCCTAAAATAAAGACAATGATAAACTCCTAAAATATGTGAACATTCTTATTTTATTATAGACTCCTATTTAACAATAAACTCTTATATAGGACTGGATCTTATTGTAACCCTAGCCCATTAAGTTCTTCAATAAAATTAATAAAGCCTTAGCCCACATTAAGATATGCTTTGTTGTCCTTCAAGCTTGAATTATCTTCTTTGGCCTAAATTTCTTTGTTTAGCTTTCCAAGTAGGTATTGAATGGTTCAATTCTTGAATAATTGGATTGCCTCTTCATTTATTGATAGAAAGACTTATCTTTTCATTGCAAGGAGGCATTCATGTAAAATGATTTTGTAATTAACTTTTGAGTCAACAGCAAACATTATATTCATTGCAACAATCCTTTGAATTCCATCAAAAAAAGGAATGATTGGTCTAGATTACCTTATAAGTATTAAGTGTTTCAATTCCTAAATGATGTGATTATCTTGCATTGTTTTTTATAATAAAACATTTCATTTCATTGCAATGACTCATTCATGCAAAATAATCTCATAATTAACCTTTATGTCACAATTGGATTGTCTCTTCATTTATTGATAGCAACACTTCTCCTTTCATTCTAGGGAAGCATTCATGTAAAATGATCTTGTGATTAACTTTTGTGCCAATAGCAAACATTACATTTATTGCAACAATCCTTTGAATTCCATCAAAAAAAAAAGTCATGATTGGTCTAGATTACCTTATCTTATAATTATTGAGTGTTTCAATTCTTGAAAAATGAGATTATCTCCCTTTTTCTTATAACAAAACATTTCTTTTCATTGCAATGACTCATTCATGCCAAATAATCACATAATTAACTTTTGTGTTGATAGTAAATATTATATTTGTTGCAACAAGCTCATTTGTACATCTCTAGCACTCTAAATCCGTTCCATCAAAAAAAAAAGTGATTGTTCTAGATTATGTTTTCTTATATGTATTAAGTGTTGCAATTTCTGAATAATGAGACTATTTAGTCTCTTTTTTTCTTTTTTGACAGTAAAACTTTTCTTTGAAATGCAAGAACTCATTCATGCAATATGATCTTTAATTAACTTATGTATCAACATCAAAATTTATATTCACTGAAACAATCTTGTTTATATATCATTAGTACTATCAATCCATTGAATTCCATCATGTAAATGAGTCATTGATCTTGATTTGCTTTCATTATAGGTATTGAATGGTTTCTTCTCCATCAGTGAGACTACCTCTTCATTTTTTCACAACATGGCTTCCCTTTTCATTGCCAAAGAATCCTTCATGCAAAATGGCCTCAGAATTGACTTTTGTAATAAAGGCAAACATTATACCCATAGCAATAAGATCATTGGTACATCTTTGGTACTTGAACCCATTCAATTCCATCAAGTAAATTTGTCATTGATCCTGTTTAGGTTTCCTTACAGGTAATGAATGGTATAATTCTTGAACAATGTGAACATCTCTTCATTTTTTGGTAACAAGGATGTCTATATTCATTATATTCATTGCAAAAAACATGTATATACAACTTAGATACTCTAAACCCATTGAAATCCTTCAAAGGTTAGATAGATCATCATTAGCTTTTCTTATCGCTATTTAATGTTTCAATTTTTGAATATTGAGACATCTTCATTTTTAGCTAATGAGGCTCCTTCCTTCATTGCAAGGACTTATTTACACAAAATGACGATGAAATTTTATCTTCACAAAACACTATATTCATCAAAACAAACATGTATGGACACATTGGTTCTCTAAACCTATTGAATTCCATCAATTAAATGTGTCATTTATCTTAATTAGATTTCATTATAGGTATTAAATAGTTTAATTCTTGAACAATGAGACCAACTCTTCATTTTTTGATAACAAGGTTTCTCTTTCCATTGTAAAGACTCATTAACACAAAATGATCTTGTAACTAACTTTTTTGTTAACAAAAACCATTGTATATATTGCATGAAACTCATTTCTACATCTTTGCTACTCTTAATCCTTTGAATTCCATCAAATAATGCTTTGATTTATCTTTATTTGCTTTTCATTTACCTCTTGAATATTTTAATTCCTGAATAATTAGACCTTCTTTTCATTTCTAGCTAATAAGGCTCCTTCCAACATTGTAAGGACTCATTCACAAAAAGAATGGTAAAATTATTATTTGAGTCTATACAAAACATTCTATTCATTAGATTAAGTACATTTTTGCACCTTTGGTACTCTGAATCCATTAAATTCCATCAAACTAATGAATCATTGATCTTGATTAGCTTTCCTTGTAAGTATTAAAAACATTCCTAAACAATGAGATTGTCATATCATTTTGGCAAGACTAGTCTTTTCCTTGCAAGAACTCGTTCGCTCAAAATGATCTCATAGTTAACTTTTATGTCAAAAACAAACAATATTCATTACTACAAGCTTGTTTGTACATCTTTGATGCGCTAAATCCTTTGATATCCATTGACAAAAGGTGTGGTTGTCTCTTCATTTTTTGGATAATAATGACATCTATATTCATTATATTCATTACAACAAACACTTCTATACAACTTTGGTACTCTAAACCCATTGAAATCCTTCAAACATAAGCTATCTTGTTCTTTATTAGCTTTTCTTACATCTATGTTTCAATTCTTGAATAATGAAACATTCTTTTCATTTGTAGCTAACAAGGCTCCTTCTTTCATTGCAAGGACATATTTACACAAAATGATGGTGAAATTAACCTTTTTGCCTTCATAAAACATTATATTCATTGGAACATGCACGTTTGGACACTTTGGTACTCTATCCCTATTGAATTCCATAAATTAAATGAGTCATTGATCTTGATTAACTTTCCTTATAGGCATTGAAAGGTTTAATTCTCAAACAATGAGATTGTCTCTTCATTTTCTGATAACAAGGTTTCCTTTTTCATTGCAAGGGCTCATGCACACAAAATGATCTTGTAACTTTTGTGTTGACAACCATCGTATTCATTGCAAGAAACTCATTTATACATCTTTTTCTACTCGAAATCCATTGAATTCTATCAAAAAAATAATAAAAAAAAGGTTTCATTGGTTTAGATTAGCTTTTCCTATATGTAAGACAATTTTAATTCTTCAATAATGTGATTGTCTCTCCATTTCTAACTAACAAGGATCCTTCCATTGTTGAAAGGATTCATTTACACAAAAATGATGGTAAAAATAAATTTTGTTTCTACTTAAAATATTATATTTATTGGAACAAGTATTTCTGTATACCTTTGGTGCTCTAAATCCATTGAATTATAGCAAGCCAATGAGTCATTGATCATGATTTCCTTTCCTTATAGATATTGAATGGTTTAATTCTCAAACAATGAGATTGCCTCTTCATGTCTTTTGTTAACAAGGTTTCTCTTTTCATTGTAAGGACTTATTCACACAAACTGATCCTATAATTTTTCCTGTTAACAGCAAAAATTGTGTTCCCTACAAGAAGCTCATTTCTCCTTCTTCAATATTCTAAATTCATTAAATTTTATTCAAAGAAAAAAAGTTTCAATGTTCTTGATTAGCTCCTTTTACACATATTAATTGTCTAAATTCAAGAATAATGAGACTGTCTCTTCATTTCTAGCTAAGAAGGCTCCTTCGTTTGTTGCAATGACTCATTTACACAAATGATGGTGAAATTAACTTTTATGTCTACACAAAATATTATATTCGTTGGAGCAGACATGTTTGCACACCTTTAGTTCTCTAAACTTATTGAATTGCATCAAGTGAGTCATTGATTTTGATTAGCTTTCCTTATGAATATTGAATGGTTTAATTCTTGAATAGTGAGTTCACCTCTTGATTTTTCCATGACAAGGTGTCTCCTTTCATTGCAAGTATTCATTCATACAAAATGATCTTGTAAGTAACATTTATGTCAACAAGAGACATTATATTCTTTACAACAAGCTCGTTTGCACATCCTAACCATTAAATTCCATCAAATAAAGCTTTGATTGATCTCAATTAGCTTCTTATTCATATTAAAGGTTAAAAATCTTGAATAATGGAATGTTCTCTTCATTTATAGCTAACAAGACTCCTTTTTTTGAAGCTGGGTAAAATCCCCTTATAAATTTCACTAGGAGTCCAATGAAGGAGGCATAATCTTCTTCACATCCCTACTTTCTTCTTCACACCTCTCTTGGAATGTCTTGTGAATGAAGCTTTTATTTCTATAGGTTTTTTTTTTTTGTCTTGCTATGATTTAGATTTTTTAATAGTTGATTTAGTATTGTTGCTTGTTTGTTGTTAAAGATCAATCTATTACTTGCTTCTTTATTTGCTTGTATGAAAGGAATGGCATCAAAGCCTTAAGGGTATTAGGTGACTAATTTAAACTTGTGATTGAAACCTAAATTGTGTTGCCATTATTTGCCTGTGTAGTTAGGGTTGGCATTTAGGACATTATGTGCAAATTTATTGACAGTGATATCATGAGTTAGTGGATCACTAAAAACCATGATGACTGTCTTGTTGTAATAGTAATAGCAGTTTAAGTAATAAAAATAAAGACATTATAGTAAGTGAAAATTTAGATAATAATTATTTACAAAATTGGACTTGACCTTCTTCCTCTCCTTCCCATGTTTGTAAATAGGAAAGTTTCTTCTCAAAAATGTGATTATATTATTAAAATTGTTGAAGAAGCTTTACCCTTAGCTTAGGGTTATAATAACTTTTTCTTGTTACCATGAGCTTATTAGCTCTCATTAGCAAAAGTATAAATTCATCCATATTAGGATGGTTTAGGTAGCTTTAAAACTAATTGTTAGATTGTGCTTAAATAACTTAACTACAATTTGTGTTTGGAATAAGAGACATAACCGCTATCACAACTCTTTATTACAAGTAATTACATCAAGTTAAAGTGAAGGAATATGATTCTTATGTTTTCCTAATTTTATGCAATCGGTATTAGATCCTAATTTAATGCATGCTTTATGTCTAGATATTAAAATAGAAGGATTTGATATAATGTCTACCTTTGAAAATTTAGTTCTTATATCCATTATAAGGTTATGAACACCACAGTTCCTAGTATAAAAGCAATACCTTCTAAATACGCTAATAAAGGAACTACCACTTTGTTTCTAACTAATAGATTTACAACATATGTTATGGTTCCAAGAACTATAATCAAGTTAAATTACTTGAAAAATGGGCTTTAGGAAAAGTAGTCAAACTTGTTAAACAAGTTGATTGACAATTAGAAGAAGTTATTGGATATTAAGTTGAAGATATTGAAATTGGATGTGCTTCACAAAGAAATGTGAGGTTAAACCTCAAAAATATCTTAAAGATTTTAAAACCAAGCAGATACTCTACTTCTTCTATTCCACCAACAAAGTTAGATGGAATTAGAAGAACAAGGGAACAAGTTAATCAACCATAATATAAAGTTGACTTTCTTCCCTCTACTTCTACTTTTATGGTTAATGAACCACTACATCATGCATTAAGACCTAGATCTCCCTCTTTATCTAGTATGGGTTATCATGATGAAGATTGGAGAATCTATGTACTTAAAACCTATAATGAGGTTAAGGAAAAAGATAAAAAGTTATTCTACTCTTCTGAAATTAAGCTGAAAAGAAAATGGTTTTTTATGACTTTTAGTAGTGGTATCAAAGTCATAAAAATATGTTGTTGAGATGGGTGCTATTGATAACTTTACATATATTCAAAAGGTTTATAAACTAGTAAGGAAAATTTTACAAGATAGGTGAGAAGAAGAAGATGAAGATAAGAAGAGAAGAAGATTATGCCTCCTTCTCTTGACTCTTAGTCTTATTTACCCAACCTTAGATTCCCTTCACATGAACTAAAGTCACTTTAATAAAGTGATTTCTTTTGTTGTTTTTCATAAAGTGACTTTACAAAGAAGCTTCTTTTAAAAAAAGAAATAGCAGACAAGTTATTTGTCTTTTAGAGTTGTAGGAGTCTTGGGACTCTTGCATGATAACATCAGTAAACTTTGCTTAACTATTGTCTTCTTGCATCAATTCTAGTAAGGAATATGCTTGAGAAGCTGATGCTTGAGGTTGAAGAAAAGTAGTCATCATTTCCAATAGCTTCTCTTTGGATGCAAATTCCATTAATGCTTTAAATAGTTATTCTAAAGATTGAGAGGAGTTAGGCTTAGGAGCAAGAGGGTGTGATCCATTAATATAAAAATCCCTTTGGCCATTTAAACTCAATCATGGTAAAATTCAAACTTGTCTAACTAGTGGATATTAATCCTTCTCATAAGCCATGAAGCATGCTTGATGTTGATGTCAAGAATATTAACAAGCTTTACCACGACGATATAATCCCATTAAACAATCCATGGGACATGGTACTAGGAAGAAAATAAAAGTAGCATATCTCTATATCATTATTTTCTTCACAAAAATATTCATAAAATTGTTCAAAAGTAGTTCTTACCTTATTTGGTAAAGTAATGGGATGTATGTCCCATTTAAAGAACCAATATTAAACTACTTAGGAAATCATTTTGTTCATGTGGGAAATGGATTTGCGTCCACTAGCTAAATTTTTTTTGCTAGTTTTCATATAGCAAAGCCTTTTCCCATGCTTTCATATAATCAAAATAATTAAAGGTCTTAAACTTTCAATAGTCTTTTAATTCTCTTGTAGAGAATAGGTCCCTTGCTAGCCCTTTGGATAAAATGTTTTTTTTATTTTAAACTTGGCATAAGCCTTGTTCTTATAACTTAAAGAAGAGATACTAGAACCCTTTTTGATGGGTTTAATAATCACTAATTCCATCCTATACAAAATTTGTTGATAAAAGGAATAACATATAAGATGTGTATATCGATAGATTTCATCTTTAAGATAAAATCTTGCTACCTCATTAGGTAGAAGCTGAGCATAATTGTTCTCAAATATATGAAAATTCCAAATATTTCAGAATCAATGGATAAGTTAACCCTTTATCTAGAACACACTAATGAATGTCATCATGAAGTATCAACTTTAGAGTTTCTTGTTGCATTTTTTTGTCGATGAAATAACTAACTTTGCTAGGGATTGAGACCCTATATTAGTGGATGTTTACTCATGTAAATGAACCTTGCAAAAATTCAGAAGTTAGGAAATCATGGAAAGAATTAGAATTTCTTTTAATAAACTTAGAATCAAAATCAAAATCAAAAGGAAATAATATTCTTTGCCACCTAGAAAAAATTTCCATTGTTGCTATGTTTTTAACATCTTTAGTAAAAATATCTTTCACTGCTTTGCAGTCACTTTCAATAAATAACTTTCAAACTCTTGAATGCACTACACTATATAAATAATTTCCTTTTTAATCATAAAGTAATTAACTTTAGTGCCTTTCCATAGAGGTAAAGTGAAGTAGGTGTTCTTTGGAGCAGAGGCATTTCTTAGGGATACCACCAGAGCCCTTGTTGGAGGCATCTATCTCAACATTTTTTAACGCATCCGAATGGGTTATAGCTAAGTAAGGGCATTCTTTACCTCTAGCTTTTATCTATTTAATAGCTTGTGTATGTTTCTCCATCCATGAAGGCCAATTTTTCTTTGATCTTTCATATGGAGGTTTAGTATCATAAGCAAAGTCCTTATAATATTCTGAAATATAATTCAAACTTCCCAAAAATCTTTGCAATTGTTGTTTATCTTTAATTTCATTAGGAAAATTTAAGGCAAAATTAATTGCTCTATCAATGGGAATAATAAAACCATTCTCAATGAAGTGTCCAAGGAAGCAAATCCTAGTTTAAAATAACTTCATCTTTCCTGTTGAAGCAGCTATTCCTACTCTTTTCATTGCATGAATGAATAAATTAAGATGTTTAAAATGTTGCTCAATGGTACTAAAGAAAACTAACACATCATTGATATAAACAATCATAAATGCAAAATAAGCATTAAATATCTCATTCATAACCTTCTGAAATTTGGAGGGGGTATCTTTTAAAACCAAAAGGCATGACATTTTATTCATAATTCCCAAAAGGTACTATAAAGGTTGTTTTATGCTTATCTTTTTCACAAATCTAGAATTACTAATAACTAGATTTTATGTCAAATTTTGAAAATATCTTGGCTTTATAAAGCCAATTAAGCACATTCCTTTTATTAGGTATAGCACACCTAATCCATCTTAGTGCCTTATTTAAGGGCTTATACTTAATCACTAATCTAGGAATGCCTCATTCTAATTCTACATTATTCTCTACATAAAATGAAGGACAATTCCAAGGACATAAATTTTGAATTAGTCCTTTCTTAATTAGCTCTTATATATTTGTTTTATAGATCTTTAAATGTTAAGGGCCCATGGCAATGGGTTTGGCTTTAGTTGGACTTTAACTTTCATTAAAGTCTAACTCATAAGGTAAGTCAACATTATGTTTGTTCTTATGTTAAAAAGTAGTAGAAATTGCTAGGCATATCATTGATTCTATTGCTTCTTTTAGTTCCTATACTCTAGTTGTAATAATAAGAGAAGAAATTTTTTTTTTTTTTGTAGATGCTTATGAGTAATCTCATCTTAAAGTGAAGAAATGAACTTTTCTTTTCTCTTAATATTTTTCTAAAGTAAATCTATCTCTCCATACTAAGGGGCAGATATAAATTCAAAGTTAATAAATTTGCATTAATTCATGCATAAATACCCTTGCTATTAATTTCTTTAATAGGGTAGAGCATAAGAAGAAAATGACTTCCTCAAATAACATGCTAGCTTAACCAACACAAAAGAAATTTTAGGACAAATTCCTTCATTTCAAATAGCAACTTTAGATAACTTGTAACTAATAACAAGTTTATTTTTATCTGCAGTGCTTAGCACTTTTGTTGTTTTTAAAAGTATTTTGAAGGTACTATACCTCATTAATACAATTCATTTCAGCACTAGAATCAACTAAGGTGATAGCAAAGAATATATATTCTTTATTAACAATGACCATAATATTTGTATGCCATTTATGGGTAATAACTTCATCAACAAGTTTACTATATTGAAGACTTTCAATATTCACATCTTCCTTTAAGGAAGTTTCTAAAAGCATTAAAAACATTTCTTCCTTATCAAGTAGACTTTCCAAAATTAAATTTCTTTCTTTTAATTTTTTTTTTGGTTCTATGTTCAGGGTATGAATTTCATATTTAAGCTCTTTAATAGATGGTTCTTCCCTACATAAGTTAGGAGGACTACCATTTATATATTGTATAATAGTATTTAAACTGTAATTTTCTTGAGTTGCATAACCTTAATAGTAGATTCTTTATTCTGAATTTTAGCTAGATGTCAATATTTTTGTAATTGCTCGTGTGTTTTCTTTAGGATCTAAAATCTTATTGATAAGATCCAAAATCATACTATCTTCTTTTGTTAAGACTAACAAGCCATTTTGTTTACATAATGCTTTATAATGGTTACATCAATGACAACTTTCTTTATCCAAATAAAATGTTGAGGAAGAAATATCTTCTTTAAGTACTTTTTTTTTTTGATAAAAAATATGCATTAATGATCTTTTAAGAATTTCATTTATAGCTAATTCTTGAAGCTTTTGTTTTGTTTTGCACTTATTAGTATAGTAACTTATTTTTCCACCCTTATAGCAAACAATAATCTTTTTAAGCTGAGGCATTTTTTCCTTTTTCTTTTAGTTTTTGCTTCTCAAACCTTATGGGAGCCTTTTCTTTTGTATGAAATTGTGTTTTCTTAATATGGAGTGATAACTCCTACTCTTTTGTTTTGTAGGATATCTAATGGGTTAATAACTCATGTGATCACAAAAGCTTTCTAAAGCTTTCTTACCTTAAGCTTTTTTATTTTGATATTGCCTAGGCAATTTCATTTCATTACAGAGTTGAACTCCTTTAGCTACAACTTTAGTAGCTAACCCTGTATGAGTATATTGATTATAATCAATAGTTCTAGCATTATTAGATTTTAATTGAGTCTTAACTTCTTTTGCAAATAAGGTAGGTAAATCTAAAAGAAATTTTTCTTTCCAAAAAATATTCTAGCTATCTTCTTAAGTAAAGACTCCAAAGAAGAATGCATCTTTTGACCACTTAAAATGCAAAAAGTTAGGGTAACTCAAATTAATGAGTTGTTCATAAGTCTTATCAACTAGCAAAGTGGTGGTACCAATAAAATGATTGGTGATAGTATTAATAAGTGTACTAACATAATAAAAAAGAAGTTCTTTAGATTTAGTCTTGACTATAGAAAATATTTGTTGTTTTGCCTCAGACAAATAAAAATCCTACCTGCTGCCTTTAAGCTATCTAGTAAATCTACTTGTAATTATCTTCACAATCTCAAGGTCAGAATTACCCTTTGTTTTAGCAACAACTACAAGCATCATCATATAATGTAATAGTAAGAGAATTTAATGTTTTATTTGACCTTTAAGATTCCATTCAACTATACTACTGCCATCATATTAAACATAGCTATAATCAACTTGTTTTTTTAATCCAAGATCAACAAATGTTGGTCTTGGATAATATATTTTGTATGAGCCTTATTAAATGTCATTTTATTAATATCAAAAAGTTCCTTCGCATAAGAAGGAGAAATTAAATCCTTTAGAGGTTGCTATTCTAATAAGAACATATTTTGTAATTGATCTGTGTAATCTTCTATCTCACTTTCAAATTTAATATGTTCCCCTTTTTCTTGCACTATGACTTCTTTCTTTTAATTTCATACCTTTATGTCTTTTGAAGATTTCACTTACCAGTTTTGCTTTAGCATGACTTTTATCTGCCATTTTGTAATTTATTTCTTCCGATGAAAGAGGTTTAAATAAAACTTTTTTTCTACTTTTGGTTTAACTAGAGGTTTGGGAATAACATCCCTATTTTGAGCTATTTCTTCAATCATTTGCTCAATATGCATAAGCTGAGATCCAACAAATTAAAGATAAAGATTACTGTAATTATCTTATTGTATAATAGCACTAGTGGTTGCTTTAACCTTATAAGGTGAAGCAATAATCATATTATCATCGATTTTAATAGAGAGATTTAAATGTGGAGGATGAATGCCACAAACCTTTTTGCCCTTTTTTTTTTCAAATATTCTTGATAAGCATTTTGAAGAACTTGACACTTATTGGGTGGCTCAAAAATCAAGAAAAGATTTTCTTTGAAGTTTATAAACCTTTTGAATAAATTAAGGCATTTGCCTTTTCCTTTTATTTTTGCAACAAACTAGTTTGTACATCATTGGTTCTCTAAATTCATTGAATTTCATCAAACTAAACTTTGATTGATCTTGATTAGCTTTTCTCATACATATTGAAGATGTGAATTCTTAAACCTTCTCTTCATTTCTACCTAACAAGGCTCCTTCCTTTGTTCCAAAGACTTATTTACCCAAAATGATGGTGAAATTCACTTTTTGTTTACACAAAAGATTCAATTCATTGGAACAAGCATGTATATACATCTTTTATATTCTAAATCCATTGAATTCCATTAATGGATTTAGAATATCAAAGACTCCTTTCTCTCTAAATTGAATAAATTAAAGCATTTTTTTCCTTTTTAATTTCTTTTTGCAATAAGCTCTTTTGCACATCTTTAGTTCTCTAAATCCTTTGAATTCTAAAAAAAAAAAAAAAATCTTGCCTCAATCTTTATTGGCTTTTCTTATACATATTCAAGGTTTTAAATTCTAAATAATGAGACCTTCTCTTCATTTTTAGTTAACAAGGCTCTTTCCTTCATTGCAAAGAGTTATTTACCCAAAATAATGGTGAAATTCACTTTTTGTCTGCACAAAACATTTTATTCATTGTAACAAGCATGTATGTACACCCTTGATTTGTAGCTAAGAAGGCTCCATCCTTCATTACAAAGACTTATTTACCCAAAATGATGGTGAAATTCTTTTTTTTTTTTTCACAAAACATTCTATTCATTGGAACATGCACGTATATATATCTTTGATATTATGAATCCATTGAATTCCATCAAGCAAAATGAGTCTTTAATCTTGATTAGCTTTCTTTATACCTATTAAATGTTTAATTATTGAACAATGAGATTGTCTCTTAGTTTTTGATAACAAGAGGCATTGATCTTGATTTTCTTTCCTTACAAGAATTGAATGGTTTAATTCTTGAAGAATGAGACTACCTCTTTTATTTTTTGTTAACAAGGCTTCACTTTTTTGTTGCAAGAATTTACACAAAATGATCTTATGATTACCTTTTGTGTCAACATCAAATATTGTATTTATTGTAAGAAGCTCATTTCTACATGTTTGTTACTCTAAATCCACTAAATTTTATAATAAAAAAAGGGTTTTATCGCCTTATTTAGCTTTTCTTATACATTTTCAATGTCTAAATTTAAAAATAATGAGATCAACTCTTCATTTCTAACTAACAAGGCTCCTTCCTATGCTTTAAGGACTCATTTACACAAAATGATGGTGAAATTAACTATTGTGTCTACATAAAACATTGAATTCATTGGAGTTAGCATGTCTTTAAACTTTTGGCACTCTGAATTCATTAAATTGCAACAAGAAAATAAGTCATTGATCCTCATTAACTTTCCTAATATGTATTAAATGGTTTAATTCTTAAACAATGAGACTGTCTCTCTATTTTTTGATAACAAGACTTCTCTTTCATTGCAAAGACTCATTTGCACAAAATGATCTTGTAAATAGCTTTTATGTTGACAATAAACATCATATTATTTTCAATAAGCTCATTTGTACAAATTTTTTACTACTAGATCCATTGAATTCCATCAGAAATAGGTCTCATTGGTCTAGGTAACCTTTCCTCATATGTATTAAGTGTTTCAACTCCTAAATAATGAGATTGTCTCTTCATTTCTAACTAACAAAGCTCCTTCCATTCTTGCAAGGACTCATTTACACAAAATGGTGGTGAAATAAACTTTTGCATCAAGACAAAATGTTATATTCATTGGAACAAGTATGTTTGCATCCTTTGGTACTCTGAACCTATTGAATTCAATCAGGCAAATGAGTCATTGATCTTGGTTAACTTTCCTTACAAATATTAATTGGTTTAATTCTCAAACAATGAGACTGCCTCTTCATATATTGATAACAAAGCTTCTCTTTTCGTTGGAAGTACCCATTCACACAAAATGATCTCATAATTAACTTTTGTGTTGATAAGAAACTTTTTATTCTTTGCATCAAGTTTGTTTGCACATTTTTGGTTCCCTAAATTCATTGAATTTCATCAAACAAAGCTTTGATTGATGTCAATTGGCTTTTAATATACATATTGAAGTTTTGAAATGATGAATAATGAGACCTCCTCATTTCTAGCTATCAATGCTCCTTCCTTTGTTGCAAAGACTCATTTACTCAAAATGATGGTGAAATTCACTTTTGTGTCTACACAAAAGATTCTTTTCATTGGAACAAGCACATATGTACCTCTTTGATATTCTATATCCATTAAATTACATGAAGCAAATGAGTCATTAATCTTGATTAGCTTTCTTTATAGGTATTAAATGGTTCAATTCCTAAACAATGAGACTATCTCTTCATTTTTTGATAACAAGACTTCTCTTTTGTTGCAAAGATTCATTTACACAAATGTTCAAGAAACTAACTTTTTGTGTCAATAGTAAACATTATATTCTTCTCAATAAGCTCTTTTGTACAACTTTGGTACAATAAACCTATTGAATTCCTTGAAGCAATGGTTAGTTTAATGTTGATTAGCTTTTCTTATAGCTATTTAATGTTGCAATTCTTGACTAAAGAGATTTTCCCTTCATTTCTAGCTAACAAGGCTTCTTCCTTCATTGTAAGAACTTATTTACACAAAATTAAGAACTCTTTATTGATGAAGGCCATAAAAGGTCATTATTGACTATTTTCTTGTTTTAGAATGATTCAAACCAAAGATATAGAATTAGACATTCTAGAAGATCACACTTTTGATTTTAAGTCTAGGAGAATGTGGTTATTATAAGGTCTTAAGGAGAAGCAAAGGCTTATTATTCTTAACAACAGAAGATGCAATGATTGATCTTAGAATATTTACAAAAGAAGATTATAGCCTTAAAATAGTGATTCATAGAGTAAAAGGATATATTTCTAATTCTACTTCTAAAGAACCCTCTATACAAGAGCTTAAAGCTAAAATAAACGAATTAAAAAGAGAAATAAGATAATTAAAAGAAATGATTATATTAATTGCAACATTGATGTATACACCAAAGGTTATATATTAATTGCAATAACAATAACCTTATGACCTTGGCCCTAAAAATCCATGGAATTCCATCAAACAAAGAAGTGATTAATCTTGATTTTCTCTTCTTATAGGTATTGAATGATTCAATTCTAAAATAATGTAACTGTTTGTTCATTTCTTGTTAACAAGTTTTATTCTTTAGGGACTTATTCACATAAGTTGAGATTACATAAATCAATTACAACATATTTTCTCATCAAAACAACAACCCCTACATGATAAGCCTTCTCCTTCTTAAACATATAAATATTTTATTATTTATAATTGAAAAGGCCTACTAGAAAAATTAGGTTATTCTAAACCAAGATTACGTTTCTTGGCCATCTCATCGAAAATGGTAGTGTATTTCCAATGGATCAAGCAATTGAATTTGCTATTAAATTTCTTAATGAAATTAGAGACAAAAATCAATTGCAAAGATTTCTTGGAATCCTACATTATATTTTAGATTTTTATAAAGAATTAGCTTATGATGCTAAACATTTATTTGAAAGGCTTAGAAAGAATCCTCCTGAATTGACACACACTCATACACTAGTTAAGAAAATAAAACAAAAGGCTAAAGAACTTCCATGTTTAATTGTTCCCCATCTAGATGCCTTTAAAATCTGACCAAGGATATGGTGGAATACTGAAACAAAAGATTCACCACAAAGAAAGCTTATTATGCTTCACTTTGGGATTTGGAAAGAAGCTTGAGTTATTTACTTTACAATGAAGAAAGAAATTCTTGCTATAGTATTGTGCATTCAAAAGTTTGGCGATGATTTATTAAATAAAAAATTTCTTATTAGAATAAATTGTAAATATGCTAAAAATGTTCTTCCAAAAGATGTCAAAAATATAGCCTCAAAGTAAATCTTTGCTAGATGGCAGGGAATATTATTAGCTTGTGATTTTGATATTTACAAATTCTTTTCTTGACTTTCTAAATCATGAATTTTTACAGGGTACCACTTCATGAGTAACAGGCCTATGTCCCCTTTAAAGTCAATTATTTCACCAGCTAAGGATGCTTCTAGTTCATCAAGTCAACATAGTAAGGAATTTGATCCTTTACCAAATGATGCTTATGAGTGACAACTAAATAAGGAATAAAAAGCTTACATATTCTTTTATCCCAAAGTTTATATAAATTTCTTATGTCCAATTGAACCTATCAACTTCTACCTTACAAGGTTGAAAGATTCTAATTAAAAGATAACATGTATCCTCATACCACCATGAAAGATTACTATTATTATCAGCAGATTCTTTTTGAGACAAGATTAGTGATAATGGAACCAATTGAATGAGGTGCTGGTTAGGGTCTACCAAAGATTAGGCATATGTAAAATTTTAAATCAAAAGGATCAATCTTTTAGAAAGATCAATGGAAAAGTGATCTGCTAGCATATAGAGAATTAAAAAACTGGTGGAAGGTCAAAACTTTCAATTATTTTAACTATATTGAAGCTTACAAGAGATCTTTATTATGCACAAACCCACAAAAGATATATAGTTGGTTTCTTCATATTAATCTCCTCATGATAAGGTTAAATTTCCCAATTAGTTTAAAATATGGTCCCTTAAGTGGGGATTACATCCCATTACACTCCCTTTAAGAGTAAAAACTATTTATGAATAATTTTGTGAAAAGAATCCCAACATGAGGAATAAAAACTTATATCTTACTGTCTGGTATCATGTTTCATGGATAATCAAATGGGACTGTAATATCATTTCCAAATTGGTTAATATCCTAGGAGAAAGTACTCAGCATGTACCATGGTTTGTTCAAAGGATTAACATTCAACAGTGGGAAAAATTTGACTATTTTAACGAAGGGGTTTACTCTACTTAAGGAGTTACTAATTTAGGAACCAACATTGTAAGACCCCCTCCTCCAGCTATCAAGACTCTGGCTTAAATGCTTAAAGCACTAGTTGAGAATGTGCCAAGAGAACAGCCAATTGAGATGATGTCTAGTATTTTACAATCCATTAAAGACCAACCAAAAAGTAGTCAAGAAAAAAGATTCCAATCAACTCACTCAACAAGATGATATCATGCAAGACTTAAAAGATCTGTATGAGTTGTAAAGGGGACAAAATGGACAAAATGCTTTTATAAAGCCATTGTATAAAGCCACTTTATAAAGATAATTTATACTTCATAAAGAAAACTTTTATCATGTATTTGTTTGTTAGCATAGACTTTAGAGACAAATAGGAGTATCCCATGGAGAAGGCATAACTTTATTTCCTCATTTGTAAACTTACTCCAAAACAATCTGTAAGCTTGTAGTGTCATTCAATGAAAGCTCTATTCATGTAAGTCCTTTTTCTCTTAAGCTTTCTTTTACTGTATCGAGTTTTGTGTCTTATGTGTTGTGTGTTTGAAATTTTTGTATTCTGTGTTTGAATTGTTTAGCATTTTTTATTGGCTTTTCTTATAAGTATTGAATGGTTTAATTCTCAAATAATGAGACTATTTAATTTATGATAACATGACCTCTCATTGGTTGCAAGAACTCATTCACACAAAATGATCTTGTAATTAACTTTAATGTCAATAGTAAACATTATTTTCTTTGTAGCGAGCTTATTTGTACAACTTTGGTATTCTAAATTCATTGATTTCCTTCAAAAATTAACCTAATTGGCCTAGATTACCTTTTCTTATATGTATTGAGAGTTTCACTATCTAAATAATGAGATTGTCTCTTTGTTTCTAGCTAGAAGGCTCCTTACTTTGTTACAAGGACTCATTTACACGGAATTATGGTGAAATTAACTTTTGTGTTCACACAAAGCATTATATTCATTGGAGAAAGCACGTTTCCACACCTTTGGTACTCTAAACTTGTTGAATTCCATCAAGTAAATGAATTATTGATCTTAATTAGCATTTTTTTACAAGTATTGAATGATTTAATTCTTAAACAATAAGTTTGTCTCCTCATTTTTTGATAACAACACTTCTCTTTTCATTGAAAGCACATATTCACAAAGTGATCTCATAATTTAATTTTGTGTCAGTAATAAACATTATATTCTTTGCATCAAGTTGGTTGGTACATCATTGATACTCTTAATCCATTGAATTCCTTGATTAATCTCAATTAGCTTTTCATATACCTCTTAAAATTTTCAAATCCTAAATAATTAGACCTTCTCATTAATTCTAGCCAATAAGGCTCCTTCCTTTGTTGCAAGGACTCATTTACCCAAAATGATGATAAAATTAACTTTTGCTTCTACACAAAATATTCTATTGATTGGAACAAGCATGCATGCATATCTTTGGTACTCCAAATACCTTAAATTCCATGAAGCAAATAAGCCATTGATGTTAATTAGCTTTCATTGCAAGTATTTGATGGTTTAATTCATGAGCAATGATACCATCTCTTCATTTTTTAATAAGTAGACTTCTCTTTTGCCGCAAGAACTCATTCACATAAAATGATCTATAATTAACTTTTATGTCAACAATAAACAATATATTTTTTGCAACAATCTCATTTGTACAACATTGGCACTCTAAATTTATTAAATTCCATAAAAGAAAAGTTTAATTGGTCTAGATTACCATTTCTTATGTGTATTGAGTGTTTCAATTCCAAAATAATGAGATAGTTTCTTCATTTCTAGCCAATAAGGCTACTTCCATTGTTGTAAGGACTCATTCACACAAAATGATGGTGAAATTAACAATTTTAGTTATACAAAACATTTTATTCATTGGAATAGACACTTATGCACACCTTTGATGCTCTGAACCTATTGAATTCCATCTTAATGAGTCATTGATCTTGATTAGCTTTCTTCACAAGTATTAAATGGTTTAATTCTCAAACAATGAGACTGCCACTCCATTTTTTGATAACAAAGGTTCTTATTTTTTTTATTTGTTGCAGGTACTTATTTATGCAAAATGATCTCATAATTAACTTTTATGTTAACAAAAAACATTATATTCTTTGCAACAAGCTTGTTTACATATCTGTGGTACTCTAAATCCATTAAATTCTATAAAAAAAAGCTTTGATTGTTTTTTATTAGCATTTCTTATACCTAATGAAAGTTTGAAATCTTAGATAATGAGACATTCTCTTCATTTCTAACCAAAAAGGTTCCTTCCTTCATGGCAGAGATTTATTTACCCAAAATGATGGTGAAATTCACTCTTATGTCTACACAAAACATTCTATTCATTAGAACAAGCACATATGTACATCTTTGTTGCTTTGAATTCATTAAATTCTGCCAAGCAAATAAGTCATTAATCTGGATTAGCTTTCTTTATAGGAATTAAATGGTTTAATTCCTAAATAATAAGACTATCCCTTCATTTTGTGATAAAGATTTCTTTTCATTACAAGGACTCATTTACACAAATGATCTCATAATTAACTTTTGTGCCAATGGTAAACACTATATTCTTTGTAAGAAGCTCATTTGTTCAACTTTGGAACTATAACCCATTAAATTCCTTGAAACATAGGTTAGTTTGATCTTTTTAGCTTTCTTATAGCTATTTAATGTTTCAATTCTCGAATAATGAGATCTTCTCTTCATTTTTGCTAACAAGGCTCCCTCCTTCATTGTAAGGACTCATTTACATAAAATGATGATGAAATTAACTTTTGTACCATCATAAAACATTTGATTGATTGGAACAAGCATGTTTGCACACCCTTAGTACTCTAAACCCATTGAATTCCATCAAGTAAATGAGTCATTTATCTTTATTTTCTTTCCTTACAAGTATTGAATGGTTTAATTATCAAACAATGAGATTGCTTCTTCATCTTTTGATAATAAGGCATCTATTCATTGCAATAGCTCATTCACACATAAGGTTCTCAAAATTAACATTTGTGCCAATAGTAAACATTATATTTATTGCCAATAGTAAATATTATATTTATTGCAACAATTCATTCACACAACAAGATGGCTTGTACATCATTGATACTCTCAATCCATTGAATTCCTTTAAACAAAGCTTTGATTGATTTTAATTAGCTTTTCATATACCTTTTGAAATTTTCAAATCCTAAAAAATGAGACCTTTTCTTTAATTCTAGCTAACAAGGCTCACTCCTTTGTTGCAAGGACTCACTTACCCAAATGATGATGAAATTAACTTTGGCTTCTACACAAAACATTCTATTCATTAGAACAAGCATGTATGTATGTCTTTGGTACTCTAAATACATTAAATTCCATCAAGTCATTGATGTTGATTAGCTTTCGTTGTAGGTATTTCACAGTTTAATTTTCAAACAATGATACCATCTCTTCATTTTTTTTTTTTGACAACAAGACTTCTCTTTTGTTGCAAGAACTCTTTCAAACAAAATGATCTATAAATAATTTTTATGTCAACAATAAACAATATATTTTTTGCAACAATCTCATTTGTACAACTTTGGCACTCTAAATCCACTGAATTCCATCAAAGAAAAGTCTAATTGGTCTAGAATAATTTTTCTTTTGTGTATTAAATGTTTCAATTCCAAAATAATGACATGGTCTCTTCATTTCTAGCCAATAAGGCTCCTTCCGTCATTGTAAGGACTCATTTACACAAAATAAGGATGAAATTAACAATTTTGTTTACATGAAACATTTTATTCATTGGAATAGACACTTTTGCACACTTTTGGTACTCTAAACCTATTGAATTTCATCAAGTAAATGAGTTCTTGATCTTGATTAGATTTTTTTCACAAATATTGAATGGTTTAATTCTCAAACAATGAGACTACCTCTCCAATTTTTGATAACATAGCTTTTTTTTTTTTGATGCAAGTAGTGATTGACACAAAATGATCTCATAATTAATTTTTGTGTCAACAAGAAACATTATATTCTTTGCAACAAGCTTGTTTACATATCTGGTACTCTAAATTCATTGAATTACATGAAACAAAGCTTTGATTATTTTCAATTAGCTTTTCTTATACCTATTGAAAGTTTGAAATCTTGGATAATGAGACATTCTCTTCATTTCTAGCTAACAAGGCTCCTTCCTTCATTGTAAGGATTTATTTACCCAAAATGATGGAGAAATTCACTCTTGTGTCTACATAAAACATTTTATTCATAGGAACAAGCACATATGTACATCTTTGATACACTAAATTCATTGAATTTTACCCAGTAAACAAGTCATTAACCTTGATTAGCTTTCTTTATAGGAACTACATGGTCTAATTCTTGAATAATGAGACCATCCCTTCATTTTTTGATAAAGATTTCTCTTTCATTACAAGTAGTCATTTACACAAAATTCACTTTTATGTCAACGGTACACACTATATTCTTTGTGAAAAGCTTATTTGTTCAACTTTGGAACCCATTGAATTTTTTGAAACAAGGGTTAGTTTGATCTTGATTAGCTTTCTTAAAGCCATTTAATGTTTCAATTCTTGAATAATGAGACCTCATCATTTCTAGCTAACAAGGCTCCCTCCTTCATTACAAGGACTCATTTACATAAAATGATTATGAAATTATCTTTTAAGCCAACATAAAACATTGTATTGATTGGAACAAGCATGTTTGCACACCCTTAGTACTCTAAACCCATTCAATTCCACCAAGTAAATGAGTCATTGAACTTGATTTTCTTTCCTTACAAGTATTGAATGGTTTAATTATTAAACAATGAGATTGCCTCTTCATTTTTTGATAATAAGGCTTCTCATTTCATTGCAACAACTCATTCACACAAAAGGATCTCAAAATTAACATTTATGCCAATAGTAAACTTATATTCATTGCAACAAGCTCATTTGCACATCTTTGGAACTCTAAATCCATAGAATTCCATCAAACAAAGCATTGATTGATCCCAATTAGCTTTTCTTATACCTATTGAAATTTTCAAATCCTAAATAAAGAGATCACCCCTTCATTTCTAGCTAACATGCCTCCTTCCTTCATTACATGGACTTATTTAACCAAAATTATGGCCAAATTAACTATGGTGTCAACACAAAACATTCTACCCAATGGAACAAGCATATTTGTTTGTCATTGTTGCTTAAATCCATTGAATTCCATCAAGCAATTGTGTCATTAAACTTTATTAGCTTTCCTCATAGGTATTGAGTGGTTTAATTCTCTAGTAATAAGACTGTCTCTTCATTTTTTGATAACAAGGCATCACTTTTTGTTGCAAGGACTCATTCTAGCAAAAGGATCTCATAATTACCTTTTGTGTCAACAACACCCATTATATTCATTCCAACAAGCTCATTTGTACATCTTTGGTAGTTTAAATCCATTGAATTTCATCAAAAAAAAGGTGTGAGAGGTCTTGATTAGTTCTTGTTATACATATAAAGTGTCTCAATTCGTGAATAATGACATTGTCTCCTCATTTGTAGCTAACAATGCATTTCATTTCACTGTAATGACTCATTCACACAAAATGATCTTATAATTAACCTTCGTGCCGTAAGAACCCAATATATTCATTTCAACAAGCTTGTTTGTGCATCTTTGGTACTTAAATCCATTGACTTTCATCAAAAAAATGGTGTAAGGTCTTGATTAGCTTTTGTTATACATATTGAGTTTCTTAATTCCTGAAAATGAAACATTCTCTTCATTTCTAGCTAACAAGGCTCCTTCTTTTGTTTCAAGGACTCACTTACACAAAATGATGGAGAAATTAAATTTTGTGTCTACATAGGAGCATTATATTCATTGGATGAAGCACATTTGTATGTTTTGTGTGCTTTGAATCCATTGAATTTGATTAAACAAAGGAGCCATAAATCTTAATTAGCTTTCATTATAGATATTGAATGGTTTAATTCCCAAACAATGTGATTGTCTCTTCAATTTTTTGATAACAAGCACATCTATATTCATTATATTCATTGCATCAAGCATGTCTACACAACTTTTGTACTCTAAACCCATTGAATTCTTTGAAACAAAGGTTATATAGAACTTGATTAGCTTTTCTTATGGCTATTTAACATTTCAATTCCTAAATAATGAGACCTTCTCTTCATTTCTAACTAATAAGGCTCCTCCCTTTGTTGCAAGGTCTCATTTACACATAATGATGGTGAAATTAACTTTTATGCCAAAACAATTGCATTCATTGCAACAA
Source organism: Rhizophora mangle (assembly GCA_037832345.1). Classification (NCBI taxonomy): domain Eukaryota; kingdom Viridiplantae; phylum Streptophyta; class Magnoliopsida; order Malpighiales; family Rhizophoraceae; genus Rhizophora; species Rhizophora mangle. The sequence continues at coordinate 434,817 of JBAPLJ010001378.1, forward strand.
GCATATTTGCACACCTTAGGTACTTCAAACCCATTGTATTTTGTCAAGTAAATGAGTCATCTATCTTGATTAGCTTTCCTTATTGACATCAAATGACTTAATTGCCAAACAATAAGACCATCTCTTTATTTTTTGATAAAACACTTCTCTTTCATTTCAAGGGCTCCTTCATGCAAAATGATCTCCTAATTGACTGTTTTGTCAATTGTAAACATTATATTCTTTGCAATAAGCTTGTTTGTATATCTTTTGGTTGTAAATCCATTGAATTCCTTCAAATAAAGATTTGATTGATTTTTATTAGATTTTCTTATACCTATTGAGTGTTTCAATACTTGAATAATGAGACCATCTCTTCATGTCTAGCTAACAAGGCTCTTTCATTCATTGCAATAAGTCATTTACTCAAAATGATGGTGAAATTAACATTTGTGTCTACATAAAACATTGTGGTCATTGGAACAAGCACGTTTGCACACCATTTGTACTCTAAAACCATTGAATTTTATTAATTAAGTGAGTAATTGATCTTTTATCAGCTTTCTTTATAGGTTTTGAATGGTTTAATTTCTGAACAATGAGATCCTCTCTTCATTTTTCAATAATATGACTTTCCTTTTCATTGTAATTATATTTTATACCAATAGCAAGCATGATATTCATTGCCACAAACTTGTTTATCCATCTTTGGTGCTCTAAATCCTTTGAATTTCATCAAGAAAACTATGTGATTGGTTTAGATTACATTTTTCTTCAAGATATTAAGTGTTTTAATTCCTTAATAACAAGGCCATCACTTTGTCTCTAGCTAACGGGGCTCCTTCCTTCATTGCAAGGACTCATTTACACAAAATGATGATGAAATTAACTTTTATGTCTACATGAAACATTGTATTCATTGGAACAAGTATGTTTGGACACCTTTAATACTCTGAACCCATTGAATTCCATCCAATAAGTGAGTAATTGATATTTACTAGTGTTTCCCATAGGTATTGAATGGTTTAATTTATGAATAATGAGACCATCACTTCATTTTTTAATAACAAAGCTTCTCTTCTCATCATAAGGACTCCTTCACACAAAATGATCTCATAATTAATTTTCATGCTAGAAAGAAGCATTATATTCATTGCAACAAGCTTGTTTGTATATCTTTTGTACTCTAAATCCATTGGATTCCATAAGAAAAAGGTATGATTGGTCTAGATTACTTATTCTTATTATTGTATTTTTCAATTCTTGAATAACAAGACCATCTATTCATTTCTAACTAACATGACTCCTTCTAAATGTTATCAATATCACAATTGGAAGTCTGAATATGACAATGTAGGGTTTGGAAAACATGAGAACCAAATAGGTTCATCACTTAAACTTGATTGAACTACTCTTAATAAAGAGTCATGAAAATGATTGTGTTGTTTATCACTTACATAGATAATTGCTGAGTTGTTTAAAGCCAATCAGGTAGCAAGCTTTGATGTTATCCCAACATGGATGAATTTGTATTTCTGTTAATGTGAACTAGGCTCTTAGGTTTATTGTATGTGTCAAACATTATATTTATAATGACAATAATGACTTTACAATTGTGAAACTTTGAATCCATTGAATTCCTTCACAAAGGAGTCATTCATCATAATTATCATTTCTTGTAGGTATTGAATGGTTCAATTCAAGAAGAAGCTATTGCTTCATCTCTTGTTAACATTCTTTCTCTCTTAGTTACAAGGATTCATAGATCATAAAATTAACATTAGTGTATGCACCAAACTTTATATTACTCATGAATTTGGCACTCTAAATCCATTGAATTCCATCAAACAAAGGAGTCATTGATTATGGTCATCCTTTCTTATAGGTATTGAATTGTTCAATTCTAGAAAAATGAAATCACCACTTCATCACTTGTTAATAAGTTTTCTCATTTAGTTGTAAGGCCTGATTCACATAAATTGATCATGAAATTAACATTAGTGTATGCACTAAACATTATATTAATCACAATAATAGCTACCTTATGACATCACATTATTAATCCATTGATTTCCATCAAACAAAAAAGTAATTGAACATGATTATCCCTTCTTATAGGTATTAAGTGGTTCAATTCTAGAAGAATGAAACTGTCACTTCATTTCTTCCTAACAAACTTTCTTTACTTCAATTCCTTATGTGATTTGGATTTTCCAATAACCATATTTCATATCAAGTTTTGAAAAGATTTTGGCTTCATAAAGCTAGTTTAGAATCCTCTTTATTAGGTATTGGGTACGTAATCCAACATAAAACCATATTTAAAGATTTGTAATTAATTGCCAATATTGGAACTTCTTATAATAATTTAGCTGCATTTTCTACATAAAATGCAAGGCAACTTTAAGGGCTATTAGTTTTTCTAATAAGCCCTTTCTTTAAGAGTTTAGTAATTTTTGTTTTACAAATTTTGAAATCTCAAAAGAATTATCTTCTTCAAGAACTTTAATTTCTAAATTTGATCATTAGAATCACATTTTACTAAGAAAATGTGCATCTAGGATTTTCTAAGACCTTTGTCAAGAGTTAACTCTTGAATTTTTTGCTTTGTTTTGCACTTATTTGAATAGTGCCCCATTTTGCCACATTTATAGCAAACAATTGTTTTCTTTGGCTTTCACTTTACAGGAATTTTCTTTGCTCTATTCCTTTCATCTCATAAGAAGTTTTTCATTCCACATAAGGTTGATAGCCTTTCTTTTTTGGTTTATTGGGATATCTTATGCATGGATAACCCATTTGCTTGCAAAAACTACCCAAAGTGCTTTTACCTTGAGATTTCTCATTTTGCAACTACTTTTTTAGTTTAATTTCATTATAAAGTTTAATTATTATAGTGACTACTTCAGCAGCTAGTTCAACATAGGTGCAGTGATTATAAACAATTATTGTAGAATGATTGGCTTTAAGCCTACTTTTAACTCTCTCAGCAAATAGGGTAGGTAACCCAAAGAGAAATTTCTTTTTCTAAATGATACTTTTTGACATCTTCTTGATTAAAGTCCTTAGAGAAAAACACATCTTTATACCACTTAAAATTAGAAAATCTCAAATCAATGAGTTATTCATAAGTCTTGTTTATTCACAAAATGGTAGTACCAATAAAATGTTTAGTGATTGTATAAATTAGTGTGTTAATACAATTAGAGATCAGTATTCTTGCCTTTGGTTTCATAGCAAAAAAAATTCGATTTTTTACCTTATTAGAAAAATAAAAATCCCCCCAGCCTTCAAGCTATTTTGTAAACCCACTTATTATGATTTTAGCAAAATAAGGGTCAGAATTACTCTTTCTTTTGGTAGCAATTACAAACATCATCATGTAATCCAACAAAATTAGAATCTGATGTTCAATCACACCATTGAGATTCCATTCGACTATACTACTACCATCATATTAAACATAATTATACTCTAATTGTTCTTCCAATAAGAGGTCAGCATGTATTGATCTAGGATAGCATAACATAGTAGGAACCTTATTAAAGGTTATTTTATTAATAGAATGAGGTTCCTTCACATGAGAAGGACTACTCTTTAATGGTTGTTGTTCTATTATGAACATTTGTTCAAGTTGATTTGGAACTCTTCTAAGTCTTCTTTGATATTTTCATCTTTATTGTCAGATTTAATCTAATTTTCTTTTTCCAGACCAATAGCTTCTTTATCTTTTGGACCAAGGCTTTTAAACTATTTTACTATTTCCTCCATTAGTTCTATTTTTTTAAAACTACTGTTAGTCATATTATAGTTAATATCATTAGAGGAAAGGGATTTAAATATAACCCTTTTGTTTATTTCTAGTTTAACCAAAGCCTTAGGAATAAAGTCTCATTTGAGAAATATTTATTTGAATTTTTCCTCTATTCTAATCAATTGAGAGACCACCGATTAAGATACAAATAAGTAAAATTATCTTACTATATTACAACACTGGTCATAGCTTTGGCCTTACAAGGTGAAACTATAAACTCACTTTCCTTAATTTTTAAGGAAAGATTTAAAGCAGAAGGGCAACTATTATTAACCCTTTTTCCCTTTTTGATTAAATACTCTTGGTAAGCTTTTTCAAGGATTAGGTAGGTTTTTGAAACCAAAAAATTAGGAAAAGGTTTTCATTAAATATTATAGATATTTTGAATATAAGTAAAAATATCAAAAATACCCATTTTTGCAATATATTTTTCATGCCTTTGATGCCAAAGTTTTTGTTCTCCTTGATTAAAGGTCATAAAAAAAATTTCCTTTTAAGGTATTTTTAGAGGAGAAAAATACAACTTTTCCCTCTTTCTCATTATATTCCTAAACAGTGAGACTATCTCTTCATATCTAACTAACAAGGCTCTTGCCTTTGTCGCAAGGACTCATTTTGACAAAATAATGGTGAAATTAACTTTTGCATTGGAACAAGCACATTTACACACCTTTGATACTCTATACCCATTGAATTCAATCAAGTAAAATGTATCATTGACCTTTATTAGAATTCATTATAGGCATTGAATGGTTTACTACCTAAACAATGAGACTATCACTTCAACTTTTATCACAAGACTTCTCCTTTCATTGGAAGGACAATTAACACAAAATGATAGTGAAATTAACATTAGTGTCTACATAAAACATTATATTCATTGCAACAAGCTTGCTTGTAGATCCTTTATACTTTAAATCCATTGAATTTCATCAAAAAGGGGTTTGATTGGTCTAGATTACCTTTAAAAGATGTATTAAGCTTTTCAATTCCTAAATGAGACAATCTCTTCAATTCTAGCAAACAGGATGTGTTCCGTCATTGCAAGGACTGATTCACACAAAATGATCTTGTAATTGACTTTTGTGTCAACAACAAACATTATATTCATCGCAACAAGCTTGTTTGTACATATTTGGCACTCTAAATCCATTAAATTCCAACAAAAATTGGTGTGATTTATGTAGATTACCATTTATTATACACATTTTGTGTAAATGAGTGTTTCTAATGAAAGAAAGAGCTTTGTTAGTTAGAAATGAAGGAATAGTATCATTATTCAAAAATTGAAAATCTTGACACAGAAAAGCATGTTTGTGTCTACACAAAATAATATAATCATTGAAACTCGCATGTTTGCACAACTTTGGTACTTTGTACCCATTGAATTCTATCAAGTAAGATGAGTTATTGATCATTATTAGCTTTCCTTACAAGTACTGAGTTGTTTAATTGTTGAACAATGAGATTGTCTCATCAATGTTTCATAACAAGACTTCTCTTTTCATTGGAAGGACAAATTTACACAAAATGATGGCAAAATTAACATTTGAACATCTTTGGAACTCTAAATTCATTGAATTTCATAAAAAAAAAGGTTGATTTGGTCAAGATTACCTTGTAAAACATGTATTGAGTGTTTCAATTCCTAAATGAGACCATCTCTTTATTTCTAGCTGATAAGGCTCCTTCCTTTATTGTAAGGACTCATTCACACAAAATGATCTCAAAATTAGCTTGTGTTCACAATAAACATTATATTTATTGCAACAAGCTGGTTTCTACATCTTTGGTACACTAAAGTCATTGAATTCTATCAAGTAAAATGAGTCATTGATCAATTACAAATATTGAATGGTTTAATTCCTAAGCCAAGCTTTCATAACAAGAATTTTTTAATCATTGGAAGGACAAATTTACACAAAATGATGATGAACTTAACATTTGTGTCTGCACAAAACATTATAATCATAGTAAAAAGGTTGTTTGTTAATCTTTGGTAGTCTATATCCATCAAATTCCATCAAAAATTGGTGTGATTGTCTAGATTACCATTTTTGATTCATATTTTGTGTAAGTGAGTGCTTGCAATGAAAGAAGAATCTTTGTGAGTTAGAAATGAAGAGATGTTCTCATTATTTAGGAATTAAAGCACTCAATACATATAAGCATGTTTGTGACTTCTCAAAAGATTACTTTTATTGGAACAAAGCTCGTTTGCAAACCTTTCCTTATAGGTATTAAATGGTTTAATTCTAGAACAATGAGACTGTCTGTTCAATTTTTCATAACAAGATTTCTCATTTTATTTGAAGGACAAATTTTCACTAAATGATGATGAAATCAACATTTGTGTTTACATAAAACATTTTATTCATTGCTACAAGCTTATTTGTCCATTTTGGTACTCTAAATGAAATGAATTTCATCTAAAAAACAAAAGGTTAGATTGGTGTAGATTACCTTTTCAAATATGTATTTAGTGTTTTTATTCCTGAATGAAATAATCTCTTCATCTCTAGCTAACAAGGCTCCTTATTTTGTTGCAAAGGCTTATTCAGACAAGAAGATTGGTCTAGAATACCATTTCTTATACATATTTTGTGTAAATGAGTTTGTGTAACAAAAGAAGGAGTTTTGTTAGTTAGAAATGAAGATGTAGTCTCATTATTTAGGAATTAAAACACTCAATACATAAAGCATGTTTGTGTAGACAGAAAACCTTATAACCATGCCTATTTAAACACCTTTGGTACTTTGTATCCATTGAATTCCATCATGTAAAATGAGTCATTGATCTTCATTAGCTTTCCTAATAAGTATTGAATGGTTTAATTCCTAAGTAATGAGACTACATCTTCAATTTTTCATGACAAGACTTCTCTTATCATTAGAAGACTAAATTTATAAAAAAGGATGATGAAATTAATAATTTTGTCTACTCAAAATTTTATATTCATTGCAACAAGCTCATTTGTAAATCTTTCTTACTCTAAATTCATTAAATTTCAACAAAAATTGTGATTCATCTACATTACCTTTTCAGATACGTATTTTAGGTTTCAATTATTGAATGAGACAAGCACTTCTTTTCTAGCTAATAAAGCTCCTTCCTTGATTGCAAAGACTCATTCCCACATAATGATCTCATAATTAACTTTTCTATTTATAACAAACATTATATTCATTGCAACAAGCTCATTTGTATATCTTTGGTACACTAAATCCATTGAATTCCATCAAAAAATGGTGTTATTGGTCTAGATGATAATTTCTTATACATATTTTGTGTAAATAAGTGGAAGAAGGAGTTTTGTTTGTTAACAATGAAGGGACAATCTCATTATTTAGGAATTGAAATACTCAATACATGTAAACATGTTTGTGGCTACACAAAACCTTATAATCATTGGAACAAGCATATTTACACACCTTTGGTACTCTATACCCATTAAATTCCATCAAGAAAAATGAGTTTATCTTTATTAGCCTTCCTTTCAAGTATTGAATGGTTTAATTCATGAATAATGAGATTTCCCCCTTAATTTTTCTTAACAAGACTTCCCTTATCAATGAAAGGACAAATTTATGCAAAATTATGATGAAATTAAACACAAAACATTACATTCATTGAACCAAGCTTGTTTGTACATCTTTGATGAATTCAATCAAAAACTTGTGTGATTGGTCTAGCTCATCATTTCTTATATATGTGTAAATGAGTGCTCCCATCAAATGAAGAAGCCATGTTAGTTTGAAATGAAGAAACAAGCTAATTATTCAGGAATTGAAACAGTTGATACGTATAAGCAAATTTGTGTCCACACAAAACAATATATTCATTGGAATGAGCATGTTTGTGCAACTTTGATACTTTGTACTCATTGAATTCCACCAAGTAAAATGAGTCATTGGTCTTCATTATCTTTCCTGTATTGATTTATTTAATTCCTAAATAATGAGACTATCTCTTCAATTTTTCATGACAAGACTCCACTTTTCATTAGAAGAACAACTTTACACAAAAAGATACTAAAATTAACTTTTGTCCCTACATAAAACATTATATTCATTGTACATGCTCATTTCTTCCTCATTGATACTCTAAATCCATTGAATTTCATCAAAAAAAAGAAAGGTGTGATTGGTCTAGATAACCATTTCTTATACATATTATTTTGTAAATGAGTGCTTGCAATGAATTACGAAGCTTTGTTAGTTAGAAATAAAGAGACAGTCTCATTATTTAGGAATTGAAACACTCAATACATATAAGCACATTTATGTCTACCCAAAATATTATATTCTTTGGAACAAGCATGTTTGCACACCTTTGGTACTTTGTACTTATTGAACTCCATCAAGTGAAATTAGTCATTGATCTTTATTACTTGTCCTTCTAGGTATTGAATTGTTTAACTCCTAAATAATGAGACTATCTCTTCAATTTTTCATGCTAAGACTTCTCTTTTCATTGGAAGGACAATTTACACAAAATGATAGTGAAATTAACATTAGTGTCCACAAAAATCATTATATTCATTGCAACAAGCTTGTTGGTACCTCTTGGCTCCTCTAAATTCATTGAATTTCATCAATAAATTGAACTCACTTTCTATCTTAATATCACCATCACACTGCAACACCATGGTACACTTATTTAACATTGAGATGCAATATGTCCCCCTCCTAGATACTTAAACATTTAATATCACTATTTTTACTAGGTTGGGAATTAGAATTACCTTTCTCCTTGATAGGACTCACTTCCTTACACTTGTAAGATTTGGACTTGGGCTTGTAATCAGTCTTACCATCCCTTATTCTCTCCAATTCAACTTCCAAGATGAAAAGGAACCCAAATTAAGAGTGCCAAAGGTGTACAATCATGTTTGTTCCAATGAATATAAATTTTGTGTAAACACAAAAGTTAATTTCACCTTGATTTTGTGTAAATGAGGGCATCAAAGTAAGGAGCCTTATTAGCTAGAAATGAAGAGAAGGCCTCATTATTTAGGAATTAAAATAATTAATAGGTATAAAAAATACTAATCAAAATTAATTAAAGCTATGTTTGAAGGAATTCAATGGATTTAGAGTACCAAATATGTATAAACAAGCATATTGCAGAGAATATAACGTTTATTGTTGACACAAATTTTAATTACAAGATCATTTTGTGTGAATGAATCCTCACAATAAAAGAGAAGTTATGTTATCAAAAAATGAAGAGATGGTCTCCTTGTTGGGAAAATAAACCATTCAATACTTATAAGAAAAGCTTGTCAAGAGCAATGACTCATTGACTTGAAGGAATTCAATGGTTTTAAAGTGTTTGCCAAAGGTGTGCAGACACGCTTGCTCTAGTGAATATATTGTTTTGTGTAGACACAAAAGTCAATTTCACCATCCTCTATGTAAGTGACTCATCGACCTTCATTAGCTTTCCTTATAAGTATTTAATGTATTAATTCCCAAACAATGTGATTGTCTATTCATTTTTCAAATAACAAGACTTCTCTTTTCATTGCATGGACTCATTTGCACAAAATGATGGTGAAATTAACATTAGTGTCTACACAAAATATTATATTCATTAAAACAACCATGTTTGTACTCTTTTGGTAGTTTGAATCCATCAAATTATGTTGTGTAAGTGAGTCATTGATTTTTTTAGCTGTCATTATAAGTATTGACTGGTTTAACTCATGAACAATGAGACCATATCTTCATTTTCTTATAACAAGACTTCTCATGTCATTGAAGGACTTATCCACACAAAATGATCTTGCAATTAACTTTATATCAACAAAAAATATTATATTTATTACAACAAGCTTGCACATATGTTTTGGTACTCAAAATCCATTGAATTTTATCAAAACACAAAAAAGGTGTGATTAGTCTATATTACCTTTACCTATATTTATTAAGTATTTCAACTCTAGAATAATGATAATTTCTCTTCATTTCTATCTAACAAGGCTCTTCCTTCATTAAAAAGATTCATGTACACAAAATGATAGTAAAATTAACGTTTGTGTCTACACAAAGGAGTATATTCAATGGAAAAAGTACATTTGTACATCTTTGGTACTCTAAATCTATTGAATTCTGTGAAGTAAATGAGGCATTAATCCTTAGCTTTCTTTATTGGTATTGGATGGTGTAATTCTTGAATAATGAGACTAACTCTTCATTTTTTGATAATAAGACTTCTAATTTTGTTGCAAGGACTCATTCACAAAAAATGATCCTGTAATTAACTTTTGTATCATCATCAAACATTATATTCATTGCAACAAGCTCGTTTCTACATCTTTGATTTTCTAAATCCATTAAATTCCAACAAAAAAGGTGTGATTGGTCTAGATTACCTTTTCATATACATATTAAGCATTTCAATTCCTAATAAAAAGACCATCTCTTCATTTCTAGCTAATAAGTCTCCTTCCTTTATTGTAAGGACTCATTTACACAAAATGATGTGAAATTGACTTTTATGACTACACAAAGCATTCTATTCATTGGAACAAGCACTTTTGTACACCTTTGGTACTCTATATCCATTAAATTGCATCAAGGAAATGAGTCATTGATCTTCATTAGCTTTCCTTATATTAAATGGTTTGATTCCCAAACAATGAGACAATCTCTTCATTTTTTGATCACAAGACTTCTCTTTTCATTGCATTAACTCATTTGAGCAAACTGATGGTGAAATATATTCATTGGAACGAGCAAATTTGTACACCTTGAGTACTCTAAACCCATTGAATTCCATCAAGCAAATTAGTAGCTTTCCTGATAGTTTTTGAACAATTTGATTGCTAAATAATAAGACTATCTCTTCATTTTTTGATAACTAGTATTCTCTTTCCATTGCAAGGACTCATTCACACATAATGATCTCATAATTAACTTTTGCATCAATAACAAACATTATATTCATTGCAACAAGCTCATTTCTACATCTTTAGTACTCCAAATCCATTGAATTTCATCAAAAATTGGTGTGCTTGATCTAGATTACCTTTTATTATATGTTTTTGACTATTTTAATTCCTAAATAATAAGACCATCTAATTGAACCCAAAAAAACTTGGCTTTAGGACCCAATGTATACAAGGAATTCAAATAAGAACCTAAGAAAGCAAAACTAGAATTCAAATTAGACTTCAAAATTAGACCAAATGTTTAAGGAACACAAACATGAGGTGTAAAGAAGGATATGGACATCATAGTCCCAAAAAAAAAAAAAAGAATTTTGTAGTGATAAGTCAAGTTAAACATCACATAAAGAGTTTGTTCTTGATATGTTCTTTAGTTCTTGAAAGAATTAAAGGAGAAAGGTCTCATTTTTAGTTTCACTAATGTTCTACTTATTTCTAACAATGAAATCAAGCCCATTTATAAGCTAAATTAACAACCTAACCCTATAGGTAATGACAAACTTCTTTAATAAGCTAACAACAAATCTACTCCTAATTATTTTAGTAGTTATTGTAAATTAACAATCCTAACCCTAAAAATGATTATAAACTTCCTAAATAAGCTAACAACAAATTTACTCTTGTTTTTTTTTTTTTTTTGGTGTTGCTATAGAAATCCTTACAATCGCTTGACATAGACCCATTAAGCATACTTAAATAATAAATAAAGCATTGGCCTACATTAAGATATGTTTTTATTACCATTCAATCTTGAATTAGTTTCCTTGTCCTAAATTTCTTCTATCAGCCCATGAAGTGCCTCTTCCATCCTTTTAGCTCTTGAACATGTTATTGGCCCTTTTTGAAGGCCAAATGGATCTTTAGAAGCCCTTGATGCATTAAATCCTCTATGGATCTCATCATTTTGCCTCTCCTTAAAAAACTTCAACCTCAAATCTTCACTTATATAATAAAATATATGTTGGGAATAAAATTGCACACCACTCCCTCATGTGCTTCACTCTTTGACAGTGTGACACTCACTCTTATGTTTGCACATTATATAAATTTAGCTTTTCTCTATCACTCCTTTATTGAAATAAATGAACTCAATCAAAGTCACTTTATAACCAACTAATTCCATCAAATTAGAATCACAGAAATTGCAATGAATTTAAGGTTATGGATTAAAAGAACTCAACAAGATTAAATTTCAAAATACCAAAAAACAAAAACAAGGAATTTATTGGATCCAAATCCTTGTAGGAAGTCAAAAGAAATAGGGATATAAAGTCTTTATCTCCATTTCACCTAATTAACAAGATTTACTTTTGAAATAGGAAGGAATCAAATAGAATAATTTTCTTTCATCTTTTTTTTTTTCCTTTTCTTCTTATCAAACAAGATTTTCATTTCTTTTTTTAGCAAAAATTTAAATACAGGAAAAGATAAACTAGGGTTTGCAGATTCAATGAACAAGAAGTTATAAAATGTGGCTAAGAAGATGAACAAGAAAAATGAACCACAAAATTAGATAAGGAAACCTGATTCAAAGCCAAGTTCTAATACCAATTGGTGTGAACCGCAAAAGGCATGGCTCAATGACCCAACACGAACAAGGAATTCAAACAAGTGCCTAAGAAAGCTAAATCATATTTCAATTATGCAAGACCTAAACCCAATGGTTGACAAAGAGGAACCTAAGGAATAAAGAAGGATATGAACACCACACTCCAAAAAAGAAAGGATTTAGGAGTGATAAGTCTAGTTAAATGCCATAAGAAGTGTTAATTCTTAACAAGTTCTTAGTTCTTGAAAGAACTAGAGGAGAAAATTCTCGGCTTTTAGCTTCACTAATGTTCTACTTATTTTTAACAATGAAATCAAGCCTATGTAAATGCTAAATTTGCAATTTTAAACCTAGAGAAAATGACAAACATCCCAAATAAGCTAACAATAATTCTACTCTGATTTGTTTTTGGAGTTGTTACAGAAGTCCTTACAATCACTTGACACAAACTTATTTAGCATACTTATACAATAAATAAAGCCTCGACCTACATTAAGATATGATTTTTATCCCTTTAGGCTTAAAATAGTTTCTTTGGCCCAAATTTCTTCAATCAGCCCATCAAGTGCCTCTTTTATCTTTTTAGCACTTGAACATGTTATTAACCCTTCTTGAAACCTTGATGTATCCTTAGAAGCCCTCCATGATTTTGATCCTTTATTAATCTCATCATCATCTTTTAATTTCTAACTAACAAGGCTCATTCCTACGTTGCAATGATGGTGAAATTAACTTTTATATCTACACAAAGCATTACATTCATTGGTGCAAGCACATTTGTACACCTTTGGTACTTTGAACACATTGGATTCCATGAAGCAAATGAGTTAATGAACTTGATTAGCCTTTCTTATACATATTGATTGGTTTAATTCTTGAACAAAGATATTGTCTCATCATTTTTTGATAAATAGAATTCTTTTTTCATTGCAATGGCTCATTCACACAAAAAGATCTCATAATTAACTATTGTGACAACAATAAACAAATTATTCATTACAAGAAGCTCATTTTTACTTCTTTGGTACTCTATACCCATTGAATTCCATCTAGTAAATAATTCATTAAACTTGACTACCTCTCCTAACAAGTATTGAATGGTTTAATTATCAAGCAAAGAGACTATTACTTTATTATTATTATTTTTTTTATAATAGGGCTTCTCTTTTCATTGCAAGGGTTCATTCACACAAAATGATTGCATAATTAGCTTTTATGTCAATAGTAAACATTATATTACTTACAACAAGCTCGTTTGTATACCTTTGGTCTCTAAATCCAATGAATACCATCAGAAAAAGGTGTGATTGGTCTAGATTGCCTTTTCTTATACGTATTGAATGTTTGAATATCTAAATAAGACCTCTTCATTTCTACCTAACAAGGCTCCTTCCTTTCTTATAAGGACTCATTTACACAAAATGATGGTGAAATTAACTTTTGTGTCTACATAAAACATTATATTCATTAGGATAAGCATGTTTACACACCTTTGGTACTCTAAACCTATTGAATTCCATCAAGTAAATAAGTCAAAGATCTTGACTAGTTTTCCTTATAGGGAATGGTTTAATTCTTAAGCAATGAGACCACCTCTTCATCTCTTGACAACAAGACTTCTTTTTTTGTTACAAGGCATCATTTCCACAAAATGATCTCACAATTAACTTTTTGTGTCAACATCAAACATCATATCCATTGCACCAAGCTTGTTTGTTCACATTTGGTACTCTAAATCCTCAAATTCTATAAAAAAAAAACAGATGTGATTGGTCTAGATTACCTTTTCTTATACATATTGAGTGTTTCAATTATTGAATAATGAAATTGTCTCCTTGTTTCTAACTAACAAGGCTCCTTCCTTTGTTGCAAGGGCTCATTTACGTAAAATAATGGCGAAATTAACATTTATATATACACAAAATATTATATTCATTGAAACAAGCATGTTTGTACACTTGTGGTACTCTAAACCTATTAAATTACATCAGGTAAATGAGTCATTGATCATAATTAGCTTTGCTGATATGTATTGATAGTTTAATTCTAGAACAATGAGACTACCTCTTTAATATTTTGATAACAAGGCTTATCTTTTCATTGCAAGGGCTCATTCCCACAAAATGATCTTGTAATTAACTTTTGTGTTAGCATCAAACATTAAATTTATCACAACAAGCTCATTTGTTCATTTTTGGCACTCTGTATCCATTAAATTCCTTCAAAAAAAAATATGACTAGTCTAGATTACCTTTTCTTAATATATTGAGTGTTTTAGTTCTTGAATAATGACACCATAATGTGAATCCCAAAAGATTTGGTTTAGGGATCCAATACACATAAGGAATCAAACAAGAACCTAAGAAAGCAAAATTAGGTTTCAATTATGCAAGTCTTAGATCCATTATTCAAGGAACACAACCTAAGCTATAAAGAAGGATATGGATGACGCCTTCCAGCAAAGGGAATTAAGAGTGATAAGTTGGGTGGAACATAACAAAAAAAGATAGATCTTGATAAGTTCTTTGGTCATTTAAAGAACTAATTAAGAAAATTTCACTTTTATTTTCACTAATGTTCTAATTTTTTTTAACAATGAAATCAAGCATATTTAAAGGCTGAATTATCAATCCTAAGAATCCTAAAAATAAAGACAGTGACAAACTCTTAAAATATAAGAAAACTCTTATTTTATGGTAAAAAATCTTATTTTATGACAAATTCCTATTTAAGAGTGGATTTTATTGTAGCCTCAGCCAATTAAGTACTCCAATGAAATTAATAAAGCCTTGGCCTATATTAAGATATGCTTTGCTACCTTTTAAGCTTGAATTATCTTCTTTGGCCCAAATTTCGTTAATTAGCCTGCTGAGTGCCTCTTTCATCCTTTTAGCTCTTAAACATGTCATAGCCCCTTCTTGAATGCTTAATGGACCCTTAGAAGCCCTCCATGCATTAGTTCCTCAATGGATCTCATCATTTCCCCTCTTAAAAAGATTTCTCCCAAATCGTCACTTGCATAAAAAAAAGTTAGTGCCCTAAACCCATTGATGTCCATAAAAAATGCGTGATTGGTCTAAATTACCATTTTTTTTTTATAAATAATCAATGTTTCAATTACTAAATAATGAGACAATCTCTTCATTTCTAACTAACAAGGGTCCTTTGTTGTAAGGACTCATTTACACAAAATGATGGTGACATTAACTTTTGTGTCGACAAAACACATTATATTGTTTAGAACAAGCATGTTTGTACACCTTTAATACCCTAAACCCATTGAATTCTATCAAGTAAATGAGTCATTGATCTTAATCAGCTTTCCTTGCAAATATTGAATGGTTTAATTTTCAAACAATGAGAACACCTCTTCATTTTTTGACAACATGGCTTCCCTTATCATTGCCAACGACTCATTCACACAAAATGATCACAAAATTAACTTTTTTTCAACAAGAAGCATTGTATTGATAGTATGAAGCTCATTTCTACATTGTTAGTACTTTAAATCCATTGAATTGCATCAAATAATGGTGTGATTGGTCTAAATTAGTGATTATTATTTGTATTAAGTGTTTTAATTCTAGAATAAGGAGATCATCTATTCATTTATAACTAACTTTATTTTTTGGGTTTTTGAGGTTATTAATTCAACCTATAAATAAGCTTGATTTTATTATTAAAAAGAGCATAACCTTTGTGAAAAATTTCTCCTTTTATTTATTTGAAAAACTAAAAAGCTAACTAAGAACTAACTCTTCTTGTAGTGTTCAACCTAACTTATCACTCCTAAATCCCTTCTTTGCTAGAGTGTGGCATCTATATACCCTTCCTTATACCCTAGCTTTATGTTCCTAGAACATTGGGTCTAGATCTTCCATGCTTTCTTAGGTTCATATTTAATTCCTCAATTGTGTTGGGTTCCTAAGGCACATTTGTTAGGATTCACATCATTTTGTATCAACACAAAACATTATATTCATTACAACAAGCTTGCTAGCAAACCTTTGGTACTCTGAACCCATCAAATTCCATCAAGTAATAAACTCATAGATCATGATTTGTTCTCCTTAAATGGTTTAATTCTCGAACAATGAGACCTCCTTTTCATTTGTTTATAATAAGTCTTTTCCTTTCATTGCAACGACTTAATCACACAAAATGATCTCCTTTCATTACAACAAGCTCATTTATACAACTTTGGTACTCTAAGTCCATTGAATTCGATAAAAAATGAGGTGTGTTTGGTTTGGATTATCTTTTCTTATACATATTGGGTGATTTAATTAGCAAATAATTAGACTATCTCTTCATTTCTAACTAACAAGGCTCATTCCTTTGTAATTACCTTTTATGTCAACAAAAATATTATATTCATTGTAACAAGCTCATTTGTACATCTTTAGTACTCCAAATCCAATGAATTCCATCATATAAATGAGTCATTGATCTTGATTGGCTTTCCTTATGGGTATTGAATGGCTTAATTCCTGAACAATGTGATCATCTCTCCATGTTTGCTTACAAGGATGTCTATAATCGTTATATTCATTGCAACAAACATGTCTATACAACTTTGGTACTCTAAACTAATTGAATTCCCACATACAAGGGTCAAATTGATATTGATTAGCATTTCTTATAGCTATTTAAGTTTTCAATTTTATAATAATGAGATCTTCTCTTCATTTCTAGCTAACAAGGCTCTTTCCTTCAATGCATGGACTTATTTACATAAAATGATAGTGAAATTAAATTTTGTGTAACACAAAACATCTTATTCAATGGAACAAGCATGTTAGTACTCCTTTACTACTCTAAATCCCCTGGATTCCATCAAGCTAATAAGTCATTGTTCTTGATTAGCTTTTCTTATAGGCATTGAATGGTTTGACTCCCAAACAATGACACTATCTCTTCATTTTATTTTATTTTTAATAACAAAGCTATTCATTTCGTTAAAAATAGTCATTCACACAAAATGATCTCATATTTAACTTTTGTGCCAAAAGCAAACAATATACACATTACAATAAGATCATTGGTACATCATTGGTACTCTAAACCCATTGAATTCCATTAAGGAATTGAGTCATTGATCTTGATTAGCTTTCCTTATCAGCATTGAATTGCTTAATTCTCCAACAACGAAATTGCCTCTTCATTTTTTGATAACAAGGCTTCTCTTTTTCATTGCAAAGAGTCATTTACACAAGATGTTATTGTAATTAACTTTTGTTCCAAGAGCAAACATTATACTCATTACAATAAGATCATTGGTACATCTTTGATACTTTTATCCCATTAAATTTCATCAAGTAAATGAGTCATTGATCTTAATTAGCTTTTCTAATAGGTATTAAATGATATAAATCCTAAATAATGTGATTGTCCCTTCATTTTATGATAACAAGGATGTCTATATTCATTATATTCATTGCAACAAAGCACGTCTATAAAACTTTGGTGCTCTAAACCCATTGAAATCCTTCAAACAAAGGTTAAATTGATCTTCATTAGCTTTTTTTTTATAGCTATTTAATGTTTGAGTTCCTGAATAATGAGACTTCACTTCATTTTTACCAAACAAGATTCCTTCCTTTGTTGTAAGGACTTATTTACACACAAAGATGGTGAACTTAACCTTTTTCTTCCTTCATAAAACATTATATTCATTGGAATAGACAAATTTGGACACTTTTGGTACTCTAAACCTATTGAATTCCATCAATTAAATGAGTCATTAATCCTACTTTGCTTTCCTTGTAAGTATTGAATGATTTAAATTTTGAACAATAAGACTGCCAGTTCATTTTTTGATAAAAAGGTTTCTCTTTTTGATGTAAGGACTCATTGACACAAAATGATCTCGTAACTAACTTTTCTTTCATCAACACCTATTGTGTACTCCTTTGCTACTCTAAATACATTGAATTCCATAAAAAAAAAAAAAGGTTTGATTGGTGTAGATTAGCTTTTCCTATAGGTATAAATGTTTCAACTCTTGAATAAGAGAATTTTGTTTTCTTTTCTAACTAACAAGGCTCCTCCATTCATTGCAAGTACTCATTTACACAAATTGATGGTGAAATTAACTTTTTGGCCTACACAAAATTTTATTCATTGGAACAAGCATATCTGCAAACCTTTGGTACTCTGAATCCATTAAATTCAATCAAGCAAATGAGTTACTAATCTTGACTAGCTTTCCATATAGGTATTGAATGGTCTAATTCCTAAACAATTGGACTATCTCTTCATTTATTGATAGCAAGACTTCTCTTTCCCTTGCAAGGACTTATTCATGCAAAATGATCTTGTAATTAACTTTTGTGTCAATAGCTAACATTATATTCATTGCAACAATTACTTGAATTCCATCAAAAAGAGGCATGACTGGTCTAGATTACCATATCTTACAAGTATTGAGTGTTTCAATTCCTAAATAATGAGACTATCTCAATTTTTTTTATATATAACAAGACATTTATTTTCATTGCAATGACTCATTCATGCAAAATAATCTCATAATAAACTTTTGCCTCAATCATAAATATTATATTCATTGCAACAAGCTCAATTGTACATCTCTAGCACTCTAAATCCATTGAATTCCATAAAAAAAAAAATTGTGATTGGTCTAGATTATGTTTTCTTGTATGTATTAAGTGTTTCAATTCTTAAATAATGAGACTATCTAGTCAATTTTATGACAATAAGACTTTTCGTTTAACTGCAAGGACTCATTCATGCAATACAATCCTTTAATTAACTTATGTATCAACATCAAAATTTACATTCACTGAAACAAGCTTATTTATACATCATTGGTACTGTCAATCCATTGAATTTCATCATGTAAATGAGTCATTGATCTTGATTTGTTTTCATTATAGGTATTGAATGGTTTTTTCTCCATCAATGAGACTACCTCTTCATTTTTTGACATCAAGGCTTCCCTTTTCATTGCAAAGAGTCCTTCACACAAAATGATCAGTGGTACATCTTTGGTACTTGAACCCATTCAATTCCATCAAGTAAATTAGTCATTGATCTTGATTAGGTTTCCTTACAGGTAATGAATGGTATAATTCTGGAACTATGTGAACATCTCTTTATTTTTTGATAACAAAGATGTCTATATTCATTATATTCATTGCAAAAAAATGTGTATACAACTTTGATACTCTAAATGCATTGAAATCCTTCAAAGGTTAGATAGATCTTCATTGGCTTTTTCTTATGGCTATTTAATGTTTCAATTCTTGAATATTAAGACCTCTTCATTTTCAGGTAATGAGGCTCCTTCCTTCATTGCAAGGACTTGTTTACACAAAATAATGGTGAAACTAACCATTTTGTCTTCACAAAATATTATATTTGTTGGAACAAACATGTTTGGACACATTTGGTACTCTAAACCTATTGAATTCCATCAATTAAATGTGTCATTGATCTTAATTAGCTTTCATTATAGGTATTAAATGGTTTAATTCTTAAACAATGGGACCACTTCATTTTTTGGTAACAAGGTTTCTCTTTTCATTGTAAGGACTCATTAACATAAAATGATCTTTTAACCAACTTTTATATCAACAACAACCAATGTATACATTGCATGAAACTCATTTCTACGTCTTTGCTACTCTTAATCCATTGAATTCCTTCAAATAGTGCTTTGATTTATCTTTATTTGCTTTTTTTATACCTCTTGAATGTTTTATTTCCTAAATAATGAGACCTTCTTTTCATTTCTAGCTAATGAGGCTCCTTCCAATGTTGTAAGGACTCATTCACACACACAAAAAAAAAAATGATTAAATTAACGTTGGAGTCTATACAAAACATTCCATTCATTGGATCAAGCACGTTTCTATGTCATTGGTACTCTGAATCCATTAAATTCCATTAGAAAAATGATTCATTGATCTTGATTAGCTTTCCTTGTAGGTATTAAATGGTTTAATTCTTGAACAATGAGACTATCATATCATTTTAGCAAGACTTGTCTTTTCCTTACAAGAACTCATTCACACAAAGTGATCTCATAATTTACTTTAATATAACCAGCAAACAATATTCATTACAATAAGCTTGTTTTTACATCTTTGGTACTCTAAATCCATTAAATTCCATCAAAAGAAGGGTGTGGTTGTTTGTTCATTTTTGATAACAATGACATCTATATTCATCATATTCATTGCAACAAACACATTTATACAACTTTTCATTGAAATCCTTCAAACAAAAGCTAGATTGATCTTCATTAGCTTTTCTTATAGCTATGTTTCAATTCTTGAATAATGAGATATTCTCTTCATTTTTAGCTAACAAGGCTTCTTCTTTCTTTGCACGGACATATTTAGACAAAATGATTGTGAAATTAACTTTTTTGCCTTCACAAAACATTATATTCATTGGAACATGCATGTCTGGACACTTTTGGTACTCTATGCCTATTGAATTCCATAAATTAAATGAGTTATTAATGTTGATTAACTTATAGCTATTAAATGGTTTAATTCCCAAAAAATGAGACAATCTCTTGTTTTTTTAATAACAGCGTTTCTATTTATGTTAGAGAGACTAAAGACATAATAGGATTCATGACTCTTTATTAGGAGTAATAGAATCTAGTCTGAGTGATGGACCTATTTATTTTTCTCATTACCCCAGCTTTACTCTTTCTCTCAAATCCTAATATCATGCATGCTATGTGCTTAGATGTTAAAACCAAGGGATTCAATATGATGCACTCCTCAAAAAATTTAAAAACATGGGAAGATTGTTTGCTGCATGTAGAGTTTGCATATAATAGGAGTGTTCATTCTACTACTAGTTACTCTCCATTTGAAATTGTGTATGGTTTAAATCCTTTGACTCCTTTAGATATGATGCTTTTACTTATTGATGATATGTTAGCTTAGATGGTGAAGAAGTTGCATGAGAAGGTGTGGCAACAAATTACAAAATGAACATAGCAATATGCACAAGGAGAGGTTCTTCTCTTAGAGGCATTCAAAGTTGTAGTAGCTTAAAGGAGATGGTCCATTTCAAGTGGTTGCACAAATTAATGACAATGCCTACAAGTTGGACCATTTTAGTGAGTACAATGTGAGTGCAATAATTGATGTTTATAATCTTTCTCCTTTTGATGTAAGTGATGATTTGAGGACAAATCCTTTTAAGGGCCAAAAAATGTTCAAGAGCTAAAAGGATGAATGGTTTAATTTTTAAACAATAAGATTGACTCTTTAATTTTTCATGACAAGACTTCAATTTTCATTGGAAGGACAAATTTACACAAAATGATAGTGAAATTAACATTTGTGTCCACATAAAATATTATATTCATTGTGACAAGCTTGATTGTGCCTCTTTGGTACTCCAAATCCATTGAATTTCATCAAGAAAAGGTGTGATTGGATCTAGATTATCTTTTCAAATACATATTGAGAGTTTCATTTTCTAAATGAGACCGTCTCTTAATTTCTAGCCAATAGGCCTCCTTCCTTCATTGCAAGGACTGATTCACAAAAATAGATCTTGTAATTAACTTTTGTTTCAATGACAAACATTATATTCATTGCAACAAGCTTGTTTGTACATCCTTGGTATACTAAATCCATTGAATTCTATTAAAAAATGGTGTGATCAGTCTAGATAAATCTATTAAAGATAGGATATTGCACAAATTTGCTATCCTAACAATTTTGCTCTAAGTACAGAAATAAGGGCATACTAGCTAGATAATGCATCAACTACCACATTCCCCTTACCTTTTTTATATTTGATTATGTAAGGAAAGGTTTCAATGAATTTGACCCATTTAGCATATCTCTTGTTCAACTTCTTTTGTTCCTTCACGTGCTTCAAGGATTCATGGTTAGTATGGATGACACACTCATTAGGCCAAAGGTAGTGCTACCATATCTCCAAGGCCTATATTAATGCACCCATCTCCTTATCATAGGTGGGATAACTACGGGATATCACCAGAGCCCTTGTTGGAGGCATCTATCTCCACATTTTTGAAGGCATTTGAATGGGTATACCTCAGCAAGGGCATTCTTTAACTCCAACTTTTATCTGTTTATTATCTTGTGTATGTTTCTCCATCCATGAAGGAAAACTTTTCTTTAATCTTTCATAGCATCATAAGCTAAATCCTTATAATGTTCTGAAATATAATTCAAACTTCCCAAAAATTTTTGTAATTGTTGTTTCTTTGATTTCATCAGGAACTTTTGAGGCAAACTCAATTGCTCTATCAATGGGAATAATAAAACCATTCTTAATGAAGTGTCCAAGGAAGCAAATCCTAGTTTAAAATAACTTTATCTTTCTTGTTGAAGTAGCTAGCCCTACTCTTTTCATCACATGAATGAATAAATTAAGATGTTTAAAATGTTGCTCAATGGTACTAAAGAAAACTAACTCATCATTGATATAAACAATCATAAATGCAATGTAAGCATTAAATATCTCATTCATAACCTTCTGAAATTTAGAGGTAGTGTCTTTTGAAACCAAAAGGCATGACATTCTATTCATAATGCCCAAAAGGTACTATAAAGGTTGTTTTATGCTTATCTTTTTCACAAATCTAGATTTTCCAATATCCGGATTTTATGTCAAAATTTGAAAATATCTTGGCTTTATAAAGCCAATTAAGCACGTCTCTTTTATTAGGTATAGCATACATAATCCATCTTTGTACCTTATTTAAGGGCTTATACTTAATAACTAATCTAGGAACGCCTCATTCTAATTCTACATTATTCTCTACATAAAGTGATGGACAACTCCAAGGACTTAAATTTCAAATTATTCCTTTCTTAAGTAGCTCTTGTATATTTGTTTTACAGATCTTTAAATGTTGAGGGCCCATAGCAATGGGTTTGGCTTTAGTTGGACTTTAACTTTCATTAAAGTCTAACTCAAAAGGTAAGTCAACAATATGTTTGTTCCTCTGCTAGAAAGTAGTAGGAATTTCTAAGCATATCATTGATTCTATTTTTTCTTTTATTTCCTATAGTTGTAATAACAAGAGAAGAAAGTATTTTTTTGCAGATGCTTATAAGCAATCTCATCTTGAAGAGAAGAAATAAACTTTTCTTTTCTCTTAATATTTGTCTGAAGTGAATTTATCTCTCTATACTAAGGGATAGATATAAATTCAAAGTTAATAACCTTACCATTAATTTCTACATAAATACCATTGCTGTTGATTTCTTTAATAGGGTAGAGCATATGAAGAAAATGATTTCCTAAAATAGCATGTTGGCTTAATCAACACAAAAGGAATTTCAAGAAAAGTTCCTTCATTGCAAATAGCAACTTCAGATAACTTGTAACTAATAACAAGTTTATTTTTTGGAGTGAATATAGAGGTTGTGGGATGGCAAGTAGTTGAGAACAACAATTTAGTACCTAACTTATACCCATAACATCTTCCAAAAGTAGCTTAAGAACTATGTTTCTTGGTTTGAAACAATGCTCTGAGGCATGCCATGCAAATGTATCTCTCTATAGAACAATTTAACTACATTGTTTGCATCATCAATTTCATGGCATGGGATGAAGTGCGTCATCTTTGAAAACTTGTCAATAACAACAAATATAAAATCCCTACCCCATTTTGTTTTTGGCAGCTTTAGCACAAAGTTCATAGATAAATCAACCCAAGGTTGGCTAGGTATGGGTAAAGGAGTGTAGAAGCCATAGTGTAAAACTTTAGATTTGGCATATTTGCATGTTATGCACTTCCTACACACCCTATCAACAACTTGTTTCGTGTGTGGCCAAAAAGAAAATGTTCAACTAAGACATCTAGAGCTTTTCTAACTCTAAAATGACCCATTAGACCATCTCCCACATGATTCTCTCACATCCAACTCCCTTAAGGAACTCATAGGCAAATGTAATCAATTTTCCCTAAATAAGAAACCCTCTTGCCCATAAAATTTCCCAAAGGCACATCTTACATGTCCTATACACATTAGCAAAGTTAGGATCTTTCACATATAAATCTTTAATATAATCAAATACTAACAATTTTGCACTAAGTATAGTGATAAGGGCATGCTAACAAGATAATGCACAACTACCACATTCCCCTTACCTTGATTATATTTGATGATGCAGGGAAAGGCTTCAATGAATTTGTCCCATTTGGCATGTCACTTGTTCAACTTCTTTTGCTCCTTCAAGTGCTTTGGGGATTCATGGTTAGTATGGATGACAAACTCATTAGGCCAAAGGTAGAGCTATCATATCTCCAAGGCCTATACCAATGCACACATCTCCTTATCATAAGTAGGATAACAAAGGGCTAGTCCACTTAGCTTTCCTCTAAAGTGGGCAATTGGTTGAATTCTTGCATTAAAATAGCTCCAATGCCAATACATAAAGCATCACACACAATCTAAAAGGTTTTAGCAAAGTGATGTAAAACAAGTAAGGGTGTAAAAATAAATTTTTCCTTGATTAAATTAAAAGCCTTGTCTTGATCACTACTCCACTTAAATCCCACATTATTTTCAACAATCTCAGTTAATGGTGCAGCAATGGTGCAAAGGCCTTAACAAAGTGTCTATAGGAACTAGAATGAATTGCCCTAAACTTTTCCTTGTCAATCTAAATAGCCCTAGCACTCATAACATAGCCAAGAAATAGGATTTGATCAATGCAAAAAGAACAATTCTTAAGGTTAGCATGCAAATTCTCAAAATATAAAACTCTTAGAATAGAACATAAATGATCAAGATGTTCATCTAAGTTTTTGCTATAGACCAAAAATATCATCAAAATACACAACCACAAAATTGCCAATGAATGCATGTATAACATGATTCATCAATCTCATAAAAGTGTTTAATGCATTAGTGAGACCAAATGGCATAACAAGCCATTACTTGGTTTTCAAAGTTGATTTCCACTTGTCTCCATCTCTCATCCTATTTTGGTAATATTCACTTTTCAAATCAATTTTAGACAAGACACATGAACCATGCTCTTTATCTAACATGTCCGTCCAATCCAGGTATAGGATGGTGATACATTATAGTGATTTTGTTAACTACTTGACAATTAATGCATATCCTTCAAGTCCCATCCTTCTTAGGCACAAGCAATACTGAAACTACACATGGGCTCATGCTCTTCCTCACATATCCCTTTGCCATAAGCTCATAAACTTGCCCTTGAAACTCTTGTCTCCTCAAAAATACTTCATGGATGAATTCATCTATTGTTATATTCCCCTCAAAGGTGGCAAAGCCTGAGAAAAACATCATCAAATCCCTTGAGAAAAGAAATGACAACACTAGGCAAAGAAAGGCTAAGCTCATTAGTACTAAAATAAGCCTCTTTGTATGAAAGTACAATTATAGGCTATGTTCAATAGAAACCTCTTTTAACATCACTCTCTTTTGCATACAAACTCTCAATTTTTCTCTCTTACCCTCTTTCTTCTTTTCTCTCAGTCTTATCTCCTTTGTCGTCATTCTTGTCATCTTTTCTCCTCTTGGCCTCAATTTCTTGTTTTTTTCTCCCTCTCACTCTCTTATTTATTCCTTAATTGATCATCTTATACTTGGCAAGGAATCAAAGGTACAAAAGTAATGGGTTTATTATTTATTACAAATGAGTTCCTATTCTTAAACCCATCATGCATTACATGTCAATCATATTGCCATCATCTTCCCATCAAAATATGCCCTGCATGCATGGGTATATCATCACACAAGACCTCTTCAGTATATCTCCCAATAGTAAATGATACTAATAACTACTTATTTACCTTAACCTCCACAAATTCTTTTAATCATTGAAGTGTATATAACCTCCCCATACCTTATCTTTGATGTGCCACTATGTATGGAAGATATTATCTCTTTGCACTTCATCATCTTCCTTGGCTTGTGCAATCAATGCTCATCTAGCCACAAACACAACTCCCTCAACTAGGTACTCCTCTCCAACACTTACATCCTCTGATGGGTACACTGTAATTAGCCTTACCATCCCTTTTTCTCTCCAATTTGGCTTCTAAGATGAAGAGGAACCTAAATTCAGAGTACCAAAGGTGTACAACCATGTTTATTCCAATGAATATAATTTTTGTGTAAACACAAAAGTTAATTTCACCTTATTAGTAAATGAGTCCTTGCACCAAAGTAAGGAGCCTTATTAGCTAGAATTGAAGAAAATACCTCATTATTTAGGAATTAAAACAATCAATAGGTATAAAAAATGCTAATCAAGATTAATCAAAGCTTTGTTTGAAGGAATTCAATGGATTTAAAGTACCAAATATGTACAAACAAGCTTGTTGCAAAGAATATAATGTTTATTGTTAACACAAATGTCAATTACAAGATCATTTTGTGTGAATGAATCTTTGCAATAAAAGAGAAGCCATGTGTATCAAAAAATGAAGACACAAAAGGGGTGTGCAATGACACATTGACTTGATGGAATTCAATGGCTTTAAAGTGTTTGCCAAAGGTGTGAAAACGTGCTTGCTTCAATGAATATAATGTTTTGTGTAGACACAAAAATCAATTGCACAATCCTTCTAAGCAAGATGAGTCCTTGCAATAAAAGAAGCAACATTGTTAGCTAGAAATGAGGAGCTAGTCTCATGATTCAAGAATTGAGCACACAATACGTATAAGAAAAGCTAATGTAAACCAATCACACCTTCTTTAGATGGAATTCCATCAAGAAAATGAGTCATTCATCTTCATTAGCTTTCCTTATAGGTAATGAATGGCTTAATTCTTGAACAATGAAACCGCCACTTCACTTTTTGAGTGGTTTAATGTGTTTGGTGCAAGGACTCCCTCACACAAAACGAACTCAAAATTAACTTTTGTGTGAATAGCAAATATTGTATTCATTGTAAGAAGCTTGTTTCTACATCTTTAGTACTCTAAATCCATTAAAGTCCATCAAAAATAGGTTTGATTGGTCTAGATTACCTTTTGATAGACACATTGAAGTCCATCCTTCATTTTAAAATAACATGCTTGTTTGTATAACTTTGGTACTCTAAACACATTGAATTCCTTCAAGCAAATGACTCAGTGATCTTGATTTGCTTTCCTAATAGGTATTGAATGGTTTTTAATTCTTGAACAATGAGATCATCTCTTCATTTTTTGATAATAAGACTTCTCTTTTTGATTGAAGGACTCATTCACGCAGAAATAATCTCATAGTTAACATTTGTGTCAATAGCAGACACTATATTCATTGCAACATTTGTACATCTTTGGTACTATAAATCTATTGAATTCCATAAAGTAAATGAGTCATTGATTCTTATTAGCTTTCTTCATAGGCATCAAATGGTTTAATTTTTGAATAATGAGACCACCTCTTCATTTTTTGATAATAAGACTTCTCTTTTCATTACAATGACTCATTCACATAAAATGATCTCAAAATTAACTTTTGTCTCAACAACAAACATTGTATTCATTGCAAGAAGCTCATCTCAACATCTTTGGTACTCTAAATCCATTGAATATCATCCAAAATCATGTGTGATTGGTCTAGATTACCTACATTGAGTGTCTCCATTCCTAAATGGTACTCTAAATCCATTTTATTCCACCAAGGAAATGACTCATTGATCTTGATTTACTTGCCTTATAACGTTTGAATGAGATGGTCTATTCATATTTTCATAACAGGACTTTGCTTTTAATTGTAAGGACTCATTCACACAAAGCAATCTTGTAATTAACCTTTTTTGTTAAAAGCAAACATTATATTAATTGCAATAATCTCGTTTGTACATCTTTGATGCTATAAATCTATTAAGTTCCATCAAATAAATCAGTCATCGACTTTCATTAGCTTTTGTTATAGGTATTAAATGCTTTAATTTCAAAACAATGTGACTGTCTCTTCATTTTTGATAACAAGACCTCTCTTTTCATTGCATGGACTTATTTATACAAAATGATGGTGAAATTAACATTAGTGTCTACACAAAATATTAAATTCATTAAAACAAGCATATTTGTACTCCTTTGGTAGTTTAAATCCATCAAATTATGTTGTGTAAAAGAGTCATTGATTTTTATTACCTTTTACTATAAGTATTGAATGGTTTTAACTCATGAACAATGAGACCATATCTTCATCTTTTGATAACAAGACTTCTCATTTCATTGAAAGGACTTACCCACACAAAATGATCTTGTAATGAAGTTTATATCAACAACAAACATTGTATTTATCACAACAAGCTCGTATATACATCTGCGGTACTTTTACCTATATGTATTAAGTGTTTCAACTCTTGAAAAGACTCATTTACACAAAATGACAGTGAAATTCACATTTGTGTCTACACAAAGAAGTTTATTCAACGGAACAAGTACATTTGTACATCTTTGGTACTCTAAATCTATTGAATTCCATGAAGTAAATGAGAAATGAATACTTATTAGCTTTTTTTTTATAGGTATTAGATAGTTAATACCTAAATAATGAGACTATCTCTTCATTTTTTGATAGCAAGACTTCTAAATTTGTTGCAACAACTTATTCACACAAAATGACAAGCTCATTTTTAGATCTTTGATATTCTAAATCCATTGAATTCCATCAACAATGCCGTGATTGGTCTAGATTTCCTTTTCATATACATATTAAGTCTTTCAATTCCTAAATATGGAGACCATCTCTTCATTTCTAACTAATAAGTCTCCTTCCTTTATTGTAGGGACTCATTTACACAAAATGATGTCAAATTAACTTTTGTGTCTACACAAAGCTTTCTATTCATTGGAACAAGCACTTTTATACACCTTTGGTACTCTATATCCATTAATTTTCATTAAGGAAATGAGTAATTTATCTTCATTAGCTTTCCTTATATTGAATGGTTTGATTTCCAAACAATGACACTATTTCTTCATTTTTTTTTTGATAGCAAGACTTCACTTTTCATTGCATTAACTCATTTGAGCAAAATGATGGTGAAAGATTATATTCATTAGAACAAGCATCTTTGTACACCTTCAGTACTCTAAACCCACTGAATTCCATCAAGGAAATCAGTCATTGATCTTGATTAGCCTTCCTTATAGGTATTGAATAGTATGATTGCTAAACAATAAGCCTATCTCTTCATTTTTTTGATAACTAGTCTTCTCTTTCCATTGCAAGACTCATTCACACATAATGAACTCACAATTAACTTTTGTATTAATAACAAACATTATATTGATTGCAGCAAGCTCATTTGTACATCTTTGGACTAAATCCATTGAATTTCATCAAAAATTGCTGTGATTGGTCTGGATTACCTTTTATATTATTTTTTCTTTTTACTATTTTAATTCCTGAATAATGAGACTATATAATGTGAACCCCAAAAAACATGGCTTTGGGACCCAACATATACAATGAATTCAAATAAGAACCTAAGACAGAAAAATTAAATTTCAATTATATGACCCAATGTTTGAGGAACACAAACCTGAGGTGTAAAGAAGGATGTGGAAATCATACAAAAAAAAAAGCGATTTTGTAATGATAAGTCAGGTTGAACACCATATAAAGAGTTAGTTTTTGATAAGTTCTTTAGTTCTTGAAAGAACTGAAGGACAAAATTCTTATTTTTAGTTTCACTAATGTTCTACTTATTTCTAACAACGAAATCAAGCCCATTTAAAAGCTAAATTAATAACCCTAACCCTAGAGGTAATGACAAACTTCTTTAATAAGCTAACAACAAATCTACTATTAATTATTTTAGTAGCTGTTGTAAATTAACAATCCTAACCCTAGAGATGATTATAAACTTCCTAAATAAGCTAACCACAAATTTACTCTTGTTTTTGTTTTTTTATTTTGGTGTTGTTGTAGAAATCCCTACAATCACTTGACTTAAACCCATTTAGCATACTTAAACAATAAATAAAGCCTTGGCCTACATTAAGATATGTTTTACTGCCATTCAAACTTGAATTAGCTTCTTTGGCCCAAATTTCTTCAATCAGCCCATTAAGTGCCTCTTTCATCCTTTAGCTCTTGAACATGTTATTGTCCCTTCTTGAATTCTCAATAGATCTTTAAAAGCCCTCTGTGCAATAATTCCTTTATGGAGATCATCATTTTGCCTATCCTTAAACGGATTCAACCTCAAATCATCACCTATATAAAATATATATATGTTGGGAATGAACTTGCACACTCTCCCTAATGTGTTTCACTCCACTCTCCCACAGTATGACACTCACTCTCATGTTTGCACACTTTATAAAATTAGCTCTTCTCTATCATTCCTTTATTGAAATAAACAAGCTCAATCAAAGTCACTTTATAACCAACTAATTCCAACAAATTAGAATCACAGAAATTTAGGTAACCACAATGAATTTAAGGGGATTGGAAGAACTCAACATGATTAAATTTCAAAATTCCAAAGAAAAAAGAATTTATTGGACCCAAATCCTTGTAGGAATTGGAAAGAAATAGGCAAGTAAAAGCCTCTATCTCCTTTTTACCTACTTAAACAGGATTTACATTGGAAATAGGATGGAATCAAATAGAATATTTTTCTTCTCTCTCTCTCTCTCTCTCTCTCTCTGTTTTTTTTTCTTTATCAAACAGGATTTTCATTTTTTTTTGTTTTCTGTTTTTTTTTTCAAAAATTTAATTACAGGAAAAGATAAACTAGGGTTTGTAGATTCAAAGAACAAGAAGTTATAAAATGTGGCTAAGAAGACAAACAAAAAAAAACCTCAAAATTAGATAAGGAAACCTGATTCAGAGCCAAGTTCTAATACCAGCTGGTGTGAACCCCAGAAGAGATAGCTTAGTGACCCAACACAAACAAGTACCCAAGAAAGCTAAGTCAGATTTCAATCATGTAAGACCTAAACCCAATGTTTGACAAAATTAAACCTAAGGAATAAAGAAGGCTATGAACACCACACTCCAAAAAAGAAGGGATTTAGGAGTGATGAGTTGGGTTATATGGCATAAAAAGAGTTAATTCTTAACAAGTTCTCAATTCTTCAAAGAACTAAAGGAGAAGATTCTCACTTTTAGCTTCTCTACTGTTCTACTTATTTTTAAGAACGAAATCAAGCCTATTTACATGCTAGATTTACAACTTTAACACTAGAGAAAATGATAAACATCCTAAATAAGCGAACATTAATTCTACTCCTATTTGTTTTTGGAGTTATTGTAGAAATCCTTACAATCACTTGATACAGACATATTTAGCATAATTATACAATAAATAAAGCCTCAGCTTGCATTAAGATATATTTTACAGCCCTTCAAGCTTAAAATAGTTTCTTGGACCCAAATTTCTTTAATTAGCCTGTTAAGTGCCTCTTTCATCCTTCTAGCTCTTCAACATGTTATTGGTGCTTCTTGAAACCTTAATAGATCCATAGAAGCCCTCCATGCTTTTGATCCTATATGTGTCTCATCATCATCTCTTCATTTCTAACAAACAAGGCTCCTTTCTACGTTGCAAGTACTCATTTACACAAAATGATGGTCAAATTAACTTTTGTGTCTACACAAAGCATTATATTCATTAGAACTAGCACATTTGTATACCTTTGGTACTTTGAATGCATTGAATTCTATGGAGCAAATGAGTTAATGAACTTGATTAGCATTCCTTATACATATTGAATGGTTTAATTTTTGAACAAAGAGATTGCTGATCATTTTTTGATAAATAAAATTCTCTTTTCATTGCAATGACTCATTCATACAAAATGATCTCATAATTAACTATTGTGACAACAATAAACAATGTATTCATTGCAAGAAGCTCATTTTTTCATCTTTGGTACTCTATATCCATTGAATTCCATCTAGTAAATAAGTCAATGATCTTAACTAGCTTTCCTTGCAAGTATTGAATGGTTTAATCATCAAACAAAGAGACTGTTACTTTATTTTTTCTTAATAAGGCTCCTCTTTTCATTGCAAGGACTCCTTCACATAGAATGATTGCATAATTAACTTTTATGTCAATAATAAACATTATATTACTTACAACAAGCTCATTTGTATATCTTTGGTCTCTAAATTCAATGAATACCATAAAAAAAAGGTGTGATTGGCCTAGATTACCATTTTTTTTATACATCTTGAGTGTTTGAAAACCTAAAGAAGACCTTCTCTTCATTTCTAGCTGACAAGGCTCCTACCTTTCTTACAAGGACTCACTTACAAAAAATGGAGAAATTAACTTTTGTGTCTACATAAAAACATCATATTCATTAGAATGAGCATGTTTGCAAACCTTTGGTACTATAAACCTATTGAACTCCATGAAGTAAATAAGTCATTGATCTTCATCAATTTTCCTTATAGGGAATGGTTTAATTCTTAAGCAATGAGACCACCTATCATTTTTTGATAACAAGGAATCATATTTTGTTATAAGGCATCATTTCCAAAAAATGATCTCACAATAACATTTTGTGTCAACATCAAACATGATATCCGTTGCACCAAGCTTGTTTGTTCATATTTGGTACTATAAAACCTTGAATTCTATCAAAACAAAAAATGGTGTGATTGGTCTAGATTACCTTTTCTTATACATATTGAGTCTTTCAATTGTTCAATAATGAAATTGTCACTTTATTTCTAACTGACAAGGCTCCTTCCTTTGTTGCAAGGGCATATTTACACAAAATAATAGTGAAATTAACTTTTGTATCTACATAAAACATTATATTCATTGAAACAAGCATGTTTGTACACTTGTGGTACTCTGAACCCATTGAATTCTATCAAGTAAATGAGTCATGATCTTAATTAGCTTTGCTTACATGTATTGATAGTTTAATTCCAGAACAATGAGACTGCCTCTTCATATTTTGATAACAAAGCTTTTCTTTTCATTATAAGGACTCATTCCTACAAAATGATCTTGTAATTAACTTTTGTGTCAACATCAAGCATGATATTAATCAAGCAAGCTCATTTTTTTTTTTCATTTTTGGTACTTTATATCCATTGAATTCCATCAAAAAAAAAAATTATGACTAGTCTAGATTAACTTTTCTTAATGTATTGAGAATTTTGGTTCTTGAGTAATGACACCATAATGTGAATCCCAAAAGATGCAGCTTAGGGATCCAACGCACATAAGGAATCAAACAAGAACCGAAGAAAGCTAAACTAGGTTTCAATTATGCAAGTCCTAGATCCAATATTCAAGGAACACAACCTAAGCTATAAAAGAAGGATATGGATGGCACCTTCCAGCAAAGAAGGGATTTGAGAGTGATAAGTTGGGTTGAATGTCACAAGAAAAGTTAGTTCTTGATAAGTTCTTTAAAGAACTAAATAAAAAAAAAATCTCACTTTTAATTTCACCAATGCTCTTTTTTCAACAATGAAATCAAGCATATTTATAGACTGAATTAACAATCTTAAATATCCTAAAAATAAAGACAATGACAAACTCCTAAAATATAAGAACAAAGTTATTTTGCTGTAAACTCTTATTTTATAACTCCTATTTAGGAGTGGATTTTACTGTAACTGTGGCTCATTAAGTGCTCCAATGAAATTAATAAAGCCTTGGCCCACATTAAGATGTGCTTTGCTACCCTTTAATCTTGAATTATCTTCTTTGGCCCAAAATTCTTTAATCAGCCTGCTAAGTGCCTCTTTCATCTTTTTAGCTCTTAAACATGTCATGGGCCCTTCTTGAATGCTTGATGGACACTTAGAAGACCTCCATGCATTAGCTTCATCATGGATCTCATCATTTCTCCTCCCCTTAAAAAGATTTACCCCAATTCATCACTTGCATTAAAAAAAAAAAAAGTTTGTGCCCTAAACCCATTGATGGACATAAAAAAATTGTGTGATTGGTCTAGATTACCATTTTTTATACATAATGACTGTTTCTCTTCATTTCTAACTAACAAGGTTCCTTTGTTGCAAGGACTCATTTACACAAAATGATTATGACATTAACTTTTGAGATGACAAAAAAACATTATATTATTTAGAACAAGCACGTTTGTACACCTTCAATACCCTAAACCCATTGAATTCTATTAAGTAAATGAGTCATTGATCTTGATTAGCTTTCCTTGCAAATACTAAATGGTTTAATTCTCAAACAATGAGAACACCTCTTCATTTTTTTTTTTTTTGACAATGTAGCTTCCCCTTTCATTGCGAGGACTCATTCACACAAAATGATCTCAAAATTAACTTTTTTGACAACAATAAGCATTGTATTGAATGTATGAAGCTCATTTCTATATTGTTGGTACTCTAAATCCATTGAATTGTATCAAATGATGGTGCAATTGGTCTAAATTAGCGATTATTATTCATATTAAGTATTTTAATTCTGGAATAAGGAGATCATCTATTCATTTATAACTAACTTTATTTTTTTGGGTTTTTGAGGTTATTAATTCAACATATAAATAAGCTTGATTTTATTGTTAGAAAGAGCATAAAATCAGTGAAAATTTTCTCCTTTGATTTATTTGAAAAACTAAAGAACTTACCAAGAACTAACTCAGCTTGTAGTGTTCAACCTATCACTCCCAAATCCCTTCTTCACTGGAGTGTGGCATTTAGATCCTGCATCTATATCCATCCAACATTGTAAGGACTCATTCACACAAAAATAGTGGTTAAATTAATATTTAAGTCTATACAAATCATTCTATTCGTTAGATCAAGCACGTTTCTGCACCTTTGGTACTTTGAATCTGTTAAATTCCATCAGAAAAATGAATCATTGATATTGATTAGCTTTTCTTGTAGGTTTTAAATGGTTTAATTCTTAAACAATGAGACTGTCATATCATTTTAGCAAGACTTTTCTTTTCCTTGCAAGAACTCATTCCCACAAAATGATCTCGTAATTAACTTTTATGTCAACAACAAACAATATTCATTGCAACAAGCTTGTTTTTACATCTTTGGCACTCTAAATCCATTGAATTCCATCAACAAAAGGTGTGGTTGTCTCTTCAGTTTTTGATAACAATGACATCTATATTCATCATATCCATTGCAATTCAACTGTGTTGATGATGTCCCTCTTCAACCCTTGCAAGAATTAAGCCATGGTTCCACATTAGCTTGGATCATGGCAATCTTCATCACCTTATGGTAGTCCTCCACACTTTTGGTGCCTTAATTGAGTCCTTACAGCCTTTGGTACAAATCCTTATAATAGTGAATAGGGATGAACCTCCTCCTAAATAGGACTCTCATGATTCCTTCTCCTAGTCAAAATAAGTTGATGCCACCAAATAATAGCATAATCAATAAACCTAGCAGCAATAAGTTTTACCTTTTTCTTTTCAATGTAGTTGTGGCAGTCCAAGACCAACTTAACCATCTTCTCCCATTCTAAGTAGGCTTCAAGATTATTTTTCCCATTGAATGGAGAAATTTTCATTTCAATGCTCCCTAAATCATGGTCATAAGTGTCTTGCCTTGTAAAATCTCTTTAACCATTTCTATTATTGGCAATTCTAATCAAAGCTGTTGGATCATCAAATTTGTCATCATCTACAACATCTTCATGACCATAATCTTGTCCCTTTAGCCTTCTTGCATTAGGAACTTCATGGCCCCTGTACCTCCTTTGCAATTCCGCTATTGCATTGGCTTGCTTCTCCATCCTATCCCTTGTATCTTCAAATTTTGTGTTCATGTGCTCAAATTATTGTTGCATGGCCTTTGATCATAAATGACACCACTTCCTCCATCCTCAGCTACACCTTCATCTTTGGTAGACATAGTCTTAATTCTATGCAAAATGGTTAGGATACCTCACAAAACACTCCCTCATGTGTTTCACTCAAAAATAGTGACAAACACCCTCATGTTTATACCCTTTATGGGTTTTTCTCAATATGTGTTAACACTCTTGGCTTTAACCACTCAGACTTAGGCTTTCAGCTCTTTGAGAACTAAAAAGGCTAAATCAAGAGGATTGATCTTGAGGGAACCAAATTCACCAAACAAAATAAATCGAGCAAAATTGAGCTAAGAGAAAAAAAAAAAAGGAAAGTTAGAAGTTCAAAAAGGAAAATGAAATAGATAACAAATTGAGAGTTGAGCTAGAAACAAGGTGGTGGCTAGACTAACCAAAATGTTTTGCTATTGCCTTAATCACTCAAAGTGAACTTTTTTTTTGTCATTTTTTTTCTCTATTTTTTTATGAATTTAAAGACAAAGAAAGATAAAAGGGTTTATGCATAAGAAAACACAAACTAGGGTTTGCAAATTCAAAGAACAAGAGGATATAGAATGTAGCTAAGAAGAAAGATGAAAAGAAAAAAGAAATCAAACTTAGATAAGCAAGCCTTTTTTAGATTCAAGCTTTAATAACAACAAATGTGAAACCCAAAAGACATGAATTAGAGACTCAACAACACACACAAGGAATCAACTAAGAAACCAAGAAAGCTGAATCGAGTTTCAATCATACAAGACATAAGTCCCAATGTTCAAGGAACACAAACCTAAGGTATAATGAAGCATATGGACACCACACTCCAAAGGGAAGGGGTTTAGCAACAAGAGTTAGTTCTTGATAAGTTCTTTAATTCTTGAAAGAATTGAAGGAGAAAATTCCCACTTTTATTTTAACCAATTCTTGAAACAATCCTTGTTTTTTTTTTTCTTAACAATGAAATCATGGTTATTTATAAGCTAAATTAATAACCTTAACTAAGAGATGATGACAAACTTCCTAAATAAGTTAAAAAGAAATTTGCTCTTATTTATTTTAGGAGCTGTCCTATTTTGTAGTAAAGTCTTATTTATGAGTGAAGTTTATTGTGACCCTAGTTCATTAAGTACTCTAATCACATTAATAAGGCCTTGGGCCACATTAAGATAAGTTTTGCTGCCTTTCAAGCATGAATTCTCATTTTTGTCCCAAATTTCTTCAATCAACCTACTAAGCACCTCTTTCATCCTTCTAGCTGTTGAACATGTCATTGGCCCTTCTTGAATGCTCAATAGATCCTTAAAAGCCCTCCATGCATTGGATTCTCCATGGATCTCATTGCTTTGTCATAATTATTGATTTATTTATTTGATGAAATTCAAGGGGTTTAGGGTACCAAAGGTGTACAAAAGTTAATTTTGTAATCATTTTGTGTAAATGAGTCCTTATAACAAAGGAACCTTGTTAGTTAGAAATGAAGAGACATACTCATTATTTAGAAATTGAAACACATAATACATATTAGAAAAGGTAATGTAGACATTTCAAACCTTTGTTTTGGCAAAATTCATTTACACAAAATGATCTCATAATTAACATTTGAGCCAAAAGCAAAAATTATACTCATTGCATTAAGATCATTGGTACATCATTGGCACTCTAAACCCATTGCATTTCATGAAGGAAATGAGTCATTGATCTTGATTAGCTTTCCTTATAGGCATTGAATGATTTAATTATCAAACAATGAGATTGCCTCTTCATTTTTTGATAACAAGGCTTTCCTTTTCATTGCAAAGACTCATTTACACAAAATGTTATTGTAATTAACTTTTGTGCCAAGAGCAAACATTATACTCATTACAATAAGATCATTGGTACTCTTAACCCATTAAATTCCATCAAGTAAAAGACTCATTGATCCTTATAGCTTTCATTATTGAGGTATTAAATAGTGTAAATAGGAAACATTATATTCATTGCAACAATCTATTAAATACCATTAAATAAAAAGGTATTATTGGTCTAGATAAGTATTAAGTATTTCAATTCCTAAATAATGAGACTATCTCATATTTTTTTTATAACAAGTCATTTTTTCTCATTGCAATGACTCATTCATGCAAAATAATCTCGTAATTAACTTTTTTTTATCAATAGTAAATATTATATTCATTGCAAAATAGTGAGACTATCTCGCATTTTATTTTATAACAAGACAATTTTTTTTCATTGCAATGACTCATTCATGCAAAATAATATCGTAATTAACTTTTGTGTCAATAGTAAATATTATACTCATTGCAACAAGCTCATTTGTACATCTCTAGCACTCTAAATCCATTGAATTCCATTAAAAAAAAATGTGATTAGTCTAGACTATGTTTTCTTATATGTATTAAATGTTTCAAATCCTAAATAATGAGACTATCTAGTCAGTTTTTAGACAATAAGTTTTTTCTTTTAATTGCAAGGACTCATTCATGCAATATGATCCTTTAATTAACTAATGTATCAACTTAAAAATTTATATTCATAGAAACAAGCTTGTTTATACATCATTGTTGCTGTCAATCCATTGAATTCCATAAGGTAAATGAGTCATTGGTCTTGATTTGCTTTCATTATAGGTTTTGAGTGGTTTGTTCTCCATCAATGAGACTACCTCTTCATTTTTTGACAACAAGGCTTCCCTTTTCATTACAAACAGTCCTTAACAAAAAATGATCTCATAATTGACTTTTGTAACAAGAGCAAACATTATACTCATAGGAATAAGATCTTTGGTACTTCAACCCATTCAATTCCATCAGGTAAATTAGTCATTGATTGTGATTAGCTTTCCTTACAGGTAATGAATGGTATAATTCCCAAACAATGTGATCATCGCTTCATTTTTCGATAACAAGGATGCACATATTCATTATATGCATTGCAAAAAAACATGTATATACAACTTTCATACTCTAAACCATTGAAATCCTTCAAAGGTTAGATAGATCTTCATTAGCTTTTCTTATAGCTATTTAATGTTTCAATTTTTGAATATTGAGACCTCTTCATTTTTAGCTAATGAGGCTCCTTCCTTCATTTCAAGGATTTATTTACACAAAATGATGGTGAAATTAACCATTTTATCTTTACAGAACACTATATTCATCAGAACAATCATGTTTGGACACATTTGATACTCTAAACCTATTGAATTCCAACAATTAAATGTGTCATTGATCTTAATTAGCTTTCATTATAGGTATTAAACAGTTTAATTCTTGAACAATGAGACAACCACTTCATTTTTTGATAACAAGGCTTCTCTTTTCATTGTAAGGACTCATTAACACAAAATGATCTTGTAACTAACTTTTGTGTTCACAACAACCATTGTATACATTGCATGAAATTCATTTCTACATCTTTGCTACTCTTAATCCATTGAAACCATCAAAAAAATGCTTTGGTTTATCTTTATTTGCTTTTTGTATACGTCTTGAATGTTTTATTTCCTGAATAATGAAACCTTCTTTTCTAGCTAATGAGGCTCCTTCCAACATTGTAAGGACTCATTCACACAAAAATAAATGGTTAAATTAATATTTGAGTCCATACAAACAATCTATTCATTGGATTGAGCACACCTTTGGTACTTTGAATCCATTAAATTCCATCAGACAAATGAATCATTGATCTTAATTAGCTTTCTTTGTAGGTATTAAATGGTTTAATTCCTGTCATATCATTTTAGCAAGACTTGTCTTTTCCTCACAAGAACTCATTCACACAAAATAATCTTGTAATTAACTTTTGGTCAATAGCAAACAATATTCATTGCAACAAGCTTGTATGTACATTTTTGGTACTCTAAATCCATTGAATTGAACAAAAGGCATGGTTGTCACTTCATTTTTTGTTTTTGATAATAATGACATCAATATTCATTACATTCATTGCAACAAACACATCTATACAACTTTGGTGCTCCAAACCCACTGAAATTCTTCAAACAAAGGTTAGATTGATCTTCACAAGCTTTTCTTACAGCTATGATTCAATTCTTGAATAATGAGTTGTTGATCTTGATTAACTTTCCTTATAGGTATTGAATGGTTTAATTCCCAAACAATGAGACCATCTCTTCATTTTTTGAGAAAAAGGTTTCTTTTTTCATAGCAAGGACTTATTCAAGTGAAATGCTCTTGTAACCAACTTTTGTGTCAACAACCATTGTATTCATTGTAAGAAACTCATTTGTACATCTCTGCTACTCTAAATCCATTGAATTCCATAAAAAAAAAAATAGTTTTTCATTGGATTAGATTAGCTTTTCCTATATGTAAAATTTTTTGAATAATGTGATTGTCTCTCCACTTAAAATATTCTATTCATTAGAAGAAGTATGTTTGTATACCTTTGGTACTCTAAATCAATTGAATTACAGCAAGCAAATGATTCACATGATTTGCTTTCTTTACAGGTATTGAATTGTTTAATTCTTAAACAATGAGATTTCCACCTCATTTTTTTTTGTTAACAAGGCTTCTTTTTCCATTGTAAGGACTTATTCACACAAAATGATCCCATAATTAACTTTTGTGTCAACAAAAAAAATTGTATTCCCTACAAGAAACTCATTTCTGCTTCTTTAGAATTATAAATTCATTTACAAGAAGCTCATTATGACTAGCTTAATGCTGAAAAAAGAGAATGGTTTTTCAATAATTTTTAAAATGAGAAAAAACTGAAAGTCTAGTAAAATTATTATGACTGGATGACCAAAAACAAAAAGCATTTTATTCTTTAATTGGTTTGATGGGTACTACTTTCAATGGGGAGTAGCTGTGGTCATTTTTCATAGATGAAGATGAATTACAAGCTCAAATCCACTTAGTGTGACTTAATGAATGGCTCAAAAATATAGACAGTTCATCCTCCATCATGTGAAATTCAATTCAAGCACAAAGGCTCTTCTCTTTCAAAGTATGTAAATAGCATGAAACTTTTTGATCAAAATAATTATACAAATAAAACTTTACAAACAATTGGCCATCAACTCTCAAATATTGATGCTACTATATCAAATTTTTCAGTTTCAAAAGAAATTTCAAAATTTGATACTTCTGCTATAGAGTTTTCAACAAAACCTATTTTTAAACCCTTTTTAAATTTGAAATTCATCATAAAATGAATTTTAGGAAGCTTTTATGCTCAGACTCTAGGATATAAAGGAATCTAAATTTGAAGTATCAACAAGCAAAGAGGTATAGACTTTGACTGCACTTGATGAAGGCTCATCTCAAGCTTCTGTGTCAAACAGAAAATCACTAAAAGTACATCTCAAAGTGGAACCACTGGGAACATCTTCAAAGATGTAATATCTTAGACCCACAGCTCCTGAGCTTGCTTTTGAAGAAATCTTCAACCAAAATACAGTTCCAATTCAATTTATGAGTGTAACATTGATGGATATTTTGAACATCAGATTCTGAATCTCCTTCAACAAATGACCATGGTGTCCAATGCGTACAGGACCCATAGTCATACCTCTGGCCATGCCATTGTCAAGATCCTTGTTGTAGGATTCTTAAGATAGCTTAAAGTCTAGTTGGAACACATACTCACTCCAGCTGACCACAATAGCTTTTTCCAAGCTATCAAGAGAGATGTTCATGGTGAACTTTTCCTTGATAATAAGCAACAAACAATCCCCAATGCTGTGGCAAGTCTTATCTTTGCTATAACAAAGCACTTTATTGGTGATCCATCTCACATAAAGGATAAGAACACTAAACTCTTATCCAATCTTAAATACAAATATTTACACAATTTGCATTGGTACAAAAATATGTTTCTAACATGTGTCATGCAACAAGATGATGTGAATCATGTTTCTGGAAAGAAATGTTTTTGGCAGGATTACCAAGGCTACTCAGCAATAAGGTAAGATCTATATTGCAAGCTTAGTATAATGGCCAAATTCCATATCAGCATATGCTAAACTGATAAGCTTTGTCCAGAAAAAAGGATTACAAATCTATGCAGATCTAAAGCTCCAAAAATAGATCGAGTGGGAACAAAAGTAGAATCAAAAGGATTTAGAATCCTTTTGTGCCCAATCCTTTTGATGATAACCTTTATCACAAAGAAAAGACCAAAAGAAAGCATAGGCCCAATACTAAATCAAAAAATCCTTTATACTCAAAATCTAAGCCCAACCAACACCAAAAATCTTCTAAGCCCAAAATAACTTTTAGGCCCAAACCTAATAAGCCTAAACAAACAAAAGCCCATACTATAAACTACAAAAAAAAAAAAAAAGAAAAACTCCAAGCCTTTAAACTTCTTGATACTATTCAAGCCCAACTATAAGCATTGTTAATTGAAAACTTAGAAGCTAGTACTCCTGAACCATCTTCTGAGGATGAAGTTGGTCTCCAAGTTGATGAACTCGAAGCCTCTTCTGAAATAGGGTCAAAAGAGAAAGAGGTGAGCATCCTAACATGTGCTCAAGAGCAAATCCTTAAGAGACTTAATACATTAGGAAATGATCAAGCTTAAGCCTAGTTTCTACAAAAGATCCTTGAAAGCCCATCAACTTGAAATCCAAACCCATTACTTCAGTCCATCCAAGCTCCTTAATCTTAAGATGTTCCAAGAAGGTTTGACCAACCTAAACCAGGCCTCATCTCAACCATGGACTGATCAACACACAGCCCTAGTGAGAGAGATTAAACATCAAGTAAGAGAGTTGCTTTGTCTTCACATAAGCAATCCCAGCTGACCCAAGATACTTGAAACAGACGTGTTGAAACTACGATATGGAGGGATTTTAAAACAAGTTAAGGATCAACATGAAATGACTTGTTTGTTTCACATCCAAGCATTGGAATGATTGTCAAAGGTCGTATTCCACCATTAAAAAGGAAAATTTGGCAATAGGTTTATGCATTTCAAAATTTTAGCATGATT
This sequence comes from Rhizophora mangle, assembly GCA_037832345.1. Taxonomy (NCBI): domain Eukaryota; kingdom Viridiplantae; phylum Streptophyta; class Magnoliopsida; order Malpighiales; family Rhizophoraceae; genus Rhizophora; species Rhizophora mangle. The sequence continues at coordinate 477,809 of JBAPLJ010001378.1, forward strand.
TGCTAAATGAAAAATTCTTATTACACATTGATTGTCAAGTAGCAAAATCTATTTTACAAAATGATGTTCAAGAGATTGCATCCAAATAGATTTTTGCATGATAGCAAGCAATTTTAAGTGTTTTTGATTTTGAAATTGAACATATTTAAAATTCTTCAAACTGCTTACCAAATTTTCTTACAAGAGAATTCTTGCAAGGAATAGGAACCTCAACCTCAAAACAAGCCCAAATGCCCAAGAAATCCCAAAAGAAGCCTAAGCAAAGAAATCATAAACAACCCAACCAAAAGCATGGGTTGACATGTTTAGCTCAGAAAGCCAAAGCTCAAACCCTTCAGGTTCCCAAAACATTCCAAGCCTATGAAAGCAAGCCACTGATTACTCTTGTGAGTCTTCAGCCTCAAGCATGCCTAATATTGAAGCCTTAAGCCCAAAAGCCCAAAAACTTCAACCTAGTTGATATAATGAATATAATAAATATAAATGTGCTTGTTATAAGAAAAATAAAGAGATGAAGAGATGAAGAGACAATCACATCGTCTGGAAACTAAACCATTAAATATCGATAAAGAAACCTAATAAAGATCAATGACTCCTTTGTTTAACAGAATTCAATTGATTTAAAGCACTAAAGGTGTACAAATGTGCTTCTTCCAATGAATACAATGTTTTTTGCAGACACAAAATTTAATTTCTTCATGATTTTGTGTAAACATGTCATTGTAACAAAGGAAGGAGAGTTGCTAGTTAGAACTAAAGTGATTTTGCCATTATTAAGGGTTTGAGGCACTTAATACATATAAGAAAAGCTAATTAAGACAATTCATACCTTTTTTTTTTAATGAAATTCAATGGATTTAGAGTGCCAAAGATGTGGAAACAAGCTTTTTGGAGTGAATATAGTGGCTGTTATATGGAAAGCATTGAGAACAACAATGCTCTAAGGCATGCCATGCAAATGTACCTATCTAAAGTATAATTTAACTACATTGTTTGCATTGTCAATTTTATGGCACGGGATGAAGTGTGCTATCTTTGAAAACTTGTCAATAACAACAAATATAGAATCCCTAACCCATTTTGATAGTGGCAGCTTTAGCACAAAGTCTATAGATAAATTAACCCAGTGTTGGTTAGGTACAGGTAAAGGAGTGTAGAAGCCTTAAGGTAAAACTCTAGATTTGGCCTATTTATATGTTATGCACTTCTTACACACCCTATCAACAACTTGTTTTAGGTGTGGCCAAAAGAAATGTTCATCTAAGGCATCTAGAGTCTTTATAACTTTGAGATAACCCATTAGACTATCTCCCACGTGCTTCTCTCATAGCCAACTCCCTGAAGGAACTCACAGGCACACAATTAATTTTCCCTAAATAAGAAAGCCTCATGCCTATATAATTTCCCAAAGGCTAACTTCTTACATGCCCTATACACATTAGCAAAGTTAGAATCTTTCATAGATAAATCATTAATATATTCAAATCCTAACAATTTTGCACAAAGTATAGAGATAAGGGCATACTAGCAAGATAATGCATCAACTACCACATTCCCCTTACCTTGATTATATTGGATTTTATGTAGGGAAAGGTTTCAATGAATTTGACTCATTTGGCATGTCTCTTGTTCAACTTCTTTCATTCCTCCAAGTGCTTCAAGGATTTGTGGTTAGTATGGATGACAAACTCTTAGGCCAAAGGTAGTGCTAACATATCTCCAAGGCACCCATCTCCTTATCATAGGTGGGATAACTAAGAGATATCACCAAAGCTCTTGTTTGAGGCATCTATCTCAACAATTTTGAAGTCATTTGAATGGGGTATAGCTCAGCAAGGGCATTCTTTAACTCCAACTTTTATCTATTTAATAGCTTGTGTATGTTTCTCCACCCATGGATGTTTCTAGTTCATCAAGTCAAAACAACAAGGAATTAGATCCTTTATCAAATGATACTTATGAGAAACAACTAAATAAAGAATAAAAAGCTTACATTCTTTCATCCCAAAGTTTATATAGACTTTGTGTGTCCAATTGAACCCAACTATGCTCAACTTCTACCTTATGAGGTTGCAAGATTCTATTTAAAAGATAACATTTATCCTCATACCACCATGAAAGATTACTATTATGATCGACAGATTCTTTTGGAGACAAGACCAGTGATCATTGAACCAATTGAATGAGGTGCTGGTTATGGATCTACCAAAGATTGGGCATATGCAAAATTTTAAATCAAAAGGATCATCTTTCTAGACAGATGAATAGCAAGTGATTTGCTAGTCTATAAAGAATTAAAAAACTGGTGGAAGGTTAAGAGTTTCAATTATTTTAACTATATTGAAGCTTTGGATAGATCTTTATTCTGCAAAAACCCACAAAAGAAATGTAGTTAGTTTCTTCATATTAATCTCCTCATGATAAGGTGAAATTTCCCAATTGGTTTAAAATATGGTTCCCTAAATGGGGATTACATCCCATTACACTCCCTAAACATGTATTGAGTATTTGAATTCCTGAACGAGACCATCTCAACATTTCTAGCTAACAGGGCTCCTTCCTTCATTGCAATGACTTATTCACACAAAATGATCTCAAAATCAACTTTTATGTTCACAATAAACATTATATTTATTGCAACAAGCTGGTTTGTACATCTTTCATACACTAAATTCGTTGAATTCCATCAAGTAAAATGAGTCATTAATCAATTACAAGTATTGAATGGTTTAATTCCTAAGCCAATTTTTCATAACAAGAATTTTCTTATCATTGGAAGGACAAATGTACACAAAATAATGATGAAATTAACATTTGTGTCTACACAAAACATTATAATCATAGCAAAAAGATTGTTTCTGAATCTTTGGTAGTCTATATCCATCAAATTCCATCAAAAATTGGTGTGACTGTCTAGATTACCCTTTTGGTTCATATTTTGTGTAAATGAGTGCTTGCAATGAAAGAAGAATCTTTGTTAGTTAGAAATGAAGAGATGTTCTCATTATTTAGGAATTAAAGCACTCAATACATATAAGCATGTTTTTGTCTTTTCAAAAGATTACTTCCATTGGAACAAAACACGTTTGCACACCTTTCCTTATAGGTATTAAATGGTTTAATTCTTGAACAATGAGACTGTCTGTTCAATTTTTCATAACAAGATTTCTCATTTTATTTGAAGGACAAATTTACACTAAATGATGATGAAATCAACATTTCTGTTTACATAAAACATTATATTCATTGCTACAAGCTCATTTATACATTTTGGTACTCTAAATGCATTGAATTTCATCTACGAAACAAAAGGTTTGATTGGTGTAGATTACCTTTTCAAATATGTTGTTAGTGTTTCAATTCCTGAATGAAACAATCTCTTCATATCTAGCTAACAAGGCTCCTTCTTTTGTTGCAAGGGCTCATTCAGACAAAATGATTGGTCTAGAGTACCATTTCTTATACATATTTTGTGTAAATGAGTATGTGCAACAAAAGAAGGAGCTTTGTTAGTTAGAAATGAAGAGTTAGTCTCATTATTTAGGAATTAAAACACTCAATGCATATAAACATGTTTTTGTAGACACAAAACCTTATAACCATGCCTGTTTGAACACCTTTTCTACTCTGTACCTATTGAATTCCATCATGTAAAATGAATCTTCTCTAATAGGTATTGAATGGTTTAATTCCTAGGCAATGAGACTACATCTTCAATTTTTCATGATAAGACTTCTCCGATCATTGGAAGGACAAATTTACAAAATAGTGATGATGAAATTAACAATTTTATCTACTCAAAATTTTATATTCATTGCAACAAGCTCGTTTGCAAATCTTTGGTACTTTAAAGTCATTGAATTTTAACCAAAAAAGATAGTGTGATTCGTCTACATTACCTTTCGGATCCATATTTTAGGTTTCAATTACTAAATGATACAATCACTTCATTTCTAGCTAATAAAGCTCCTTCCTTCATTGCAAGGACTCATTCACACAAAATGATCTTGTAATTAATTTTTCTGTTTATAACAAACATTATATTCATTGCATCAAGCTCATTTGTATATCGTAGGTACACTAAATCCATTAAATTCCATCAAAAAATGGTTTGATTGGTCTAGATGATAATTTCTTATGCATATTTTGTTTAAAGGAGTGGAAGAAGGAGCTTTGTTTGTTAATAATGGAAAGACAATCTCATTATTTAGGAATTGAAATACTCAATACATTTAAGCATGTTTGTGCCTACACAAAACCTTATAATCATTGGAACAAGCACATTTGCACACCTTTGATACTCTGTACCCATTAAATTACATCAAGTAAAATGAGCTTATCTTTATTAGGTTTCCTTTCAAGTATTGAATGGTTTAATTCATGAATAATGAGATTGCCCCATTAATTTTTCATAACAAGACTTCCCTTATCAATGGAAGGACAAACTTACACAAAATGATGATGAAATTAACATTTTGTGTCAACACAAAACATTATATTCATTGAACCAAGCTCGTTTGTACATCTTTGACGAATTCACTCAAAAACTTGTGTGATTGATCTAGCTCATCATTTCTTATACATATTTTGTATAAATGAGTGCTTCCATCAAATGAAGAAGCCATGTTAGTTTGAAATGAAGAAACAAGCTCCTTATCCAGTAATTGAAACAGTTGATATGTATAAGCACTTTTGTGTCTACACAAAACAATATATTCATTGGAAGGAGCATGTTTGTGCAACTTTGATACTTTTATACCCATTGAATTTCACCAAGTAAAATGAGTCATTGGTCTTTATTATCATTCCTGTATTGAATTGTTTAATTCCTAAACAATGAGACAATCTCTTCAATTTTTCATGACAAGACTCCACTTTTCATTAGAAGAAACAAATTTATGCAAAAAGATAGTTAAATTAACTTTTGTGCCTACATAAAACATTATATTCATTGTAACATGCTCATTTCTTCCTCTTTGGTACTCTAAATCTATTGAATTCATAAAAAAAAAAAAAAAGGTGTGTGATTGGTCTAAATTACCATTTCTTATACATATTATTTGTAAATGAGTGCTTGCAATGAATTACAAAGCTTTGTTAGTTAGAAATAAAGAGACAGTCTCATTATTTAGGAATTGAAACACTCAATACATATAAGCACAATTGTGTCTACCCAAAATATTATATTCAATGGAACAAGCATGTTTGCACACCTTTGGTACTTTGTACTTATTGAACTCCATCAAGCGAAATGAGTCATTGATCTTTATCACTTGTCCTTATAGGTATTGTATTGTTTAATTCCTAAACAATAAGACTATGTCTTCAATTTTTCATGATAAGACTTCATTTTTCATTGGAAGGACAAATTTACACAAAATGATAGTGAAATTAGCATTAGTGTCATCACAAAACATTATATTCATTGTAACAAGCTTGTTGGCACCTCTTGGTTCCTTTAAATTCATTGAATTTCAATAGAAAATGGTTTCATTGGTCTAGATTACCTTTTCAAATAAATCTTTAGTGTTTCATTTCCTCAATGAAACTATCTCTTCATTTCTAACTAACAAGGACTCTTTCATCGTTGCAAGGACTCATTCACACAAAAAGTTCTCTTAATTAACTTTAGTGTCAACAACATACATTATATTCATTGTAATAGGCAAATTTATACATCCTTGGTACACTAAATGCATTGAATTCTATTAAAAAATGGTGTGATTGGTCTAGATTATAATTTCTTATACATATTTTGTGTAAATGAGTGCTTTCAATGAAAGAAGGAGCTTTGCTAGTTTGAAATGAAGAGACAATCTCATTATTCTAGAAACAAAACACTCAATATCTAAAAAGCACATTTGTGTTTACACAAAACATTACAATCATTGGAACAATCACACTTGCAAACTTTGGTACTCTGTATCCATTGAATTCTATCAAGTAAAATGAGTGTTTGTTCTTTATTAGTTTTCCTTATAGGTATTGACTGGTTTGTTTCCCAAAAAAATGAAACTGTCTCTTCAATTTTACATAATAACACCTAACTTTTTATTAGAAGGACAAATTTACAGAAACGATGGTGAAATTAACATTTGTGTCTGGACAAAATATTATATTCATTGCAATAAGCTCATTTGTACATCTTTGGAAATCAAAATCCATTGAATTTCATCAAAAAAATGGTGTGATTGGCCTATATTACCATTTCTTTTACATATTTTGTGTAAATGAGTGCTTGCAACCAAAGAAGTAGCTTTGTTAGTTTGAAATGAAGAGATAATGTCATTATTTAGCAATTGAAACACTCAATATATATAAGCATGTTGATGTCTACACAAAACATTATAGTCATTGGAACAAGCACAATTGCACACCTTTCATATTATGTCCCCCATTGAATTCTATCAAGTGAAATGATTCATTGATCTTTATTAGTTTTCCTTATAGGAATTGAATGGTTTAATTTCTAAACAATGAGATTGACTCTTTAATTTTTCATGACAAGACTTCACTTTTCATTGGAAGGACAAATTTACACAAAATGGTAGTGAAATTACCATTTTTGTCCACATAAAACATTATATTCATTGCAACAAGCTCGATTGTGCCTCTTTGGCACTCCAAATCCATTGAATTTCATCAACAAAAGGTGTGATTGGTCTAGATTAGCTTTTCAAATACATATTGAGAGTTTCATTTTCTAAATGAAACCATCTCTTAATTTCTGGCCAATAGGCCTCCTTCCTTCATTGCAAGGACTGATTCACACAAATAGATCTCGTAATTGACTTTTGTTTCAATAGAAAACATTATATTCATTGCAACAAGCTCAATTGTACATCCTTGGTACACTAAATCCATTAAATTTTATTAAAAAATGGTGTGATCAGTCTAGATTACCATTTCTTATACAAATTTTGTGTAAATGAGTGCTTGCGATGAAAGAAGGAGCTTTTTTAACTAGAAATGAAAAGCTAGTCTCATTATTTAGGAATTGAAACATTCAATTCATATAAGTAAGTTTGTGTCCACTCAAAACATTATATTCATTGGAGCAAGCACATTTGCACAACTTCGATACTATGTACTCATTGAATTCCATCAAGTAAGATGAGTTATTGATTTGTATTAATTTTCCTTATAGGTATTGAAAGGCCTAATACTTGAACAATTAGACAATCTCTTCAATTTCTCATGACAAGGCTCACATTTCACTGGAAGGACAAAGTTACACAAAAGGATGGTGAAAATCATTCCACACAAAACATTATATTCATTACAATAAACTTATTTGTACATGTTTGCTGCCCTAAATCCATTGAATTCCATAAAAAAAAAAAAATGGTGTGGCTGGCCAAGATTACCATTTCTTTTAAACATTTTGTGTAAATAAGTGCTTGCAAGAAATTAGGAGCTTTTTTAGTTTGCAATGAAGAGTCAATCTCATTATTTAAGAATTGAAACACTTAATAATACATATAAGCACATTTGTGCCTACATAAAACATTATAATCATTGAACAAGCATGTTTGAACAACTTTGGTACTTTATACCCATTGAATTCGATCAAGTAAATTGAATTATTGTTCTTAACTAGCTTTCCTTACAAGTATTGAATGGTTTATTCCTAAAGAACAAGATTGTCTTTTTAATTTTTCATGACAAGGCTCCAATTTTCATTGGAAGGACGAATTTACATAATGGTAAAATTAACATTTTTGTCTACACAAAAAAACATTATATTCCTTGTAACAATCTCGTTTATGTTTCCTGCATACCCTAAATCCATTAAATTTCATTTTTAAAAAAGTGTGATTGGCCTAGATTACCCTTTCACATATGTATTGAGAGTTTCACTTCCTGAATGAGTCCATCTCCTTATTTCTAGCTAACAAGGCTCCTTCCTTTGTTGTAAGGATTCATTTACTCAAAAAAGCTCTTACAATTAACTTTAGGGTCAGCAATAAACACATTATATTCCTTGTAACACGTTCATTTTTGCATCCTTCGTTTACAAAATCCATTGAATTCCATAAAAAAAAAATTGTGTGATTGGCCTAGATTGCCCATCTTTATACATATTTTGTGTAAATGAGTGCTTACAATGAAAAAGAAGAAGATTGTTAGTTAGAAATGAAGAAATAGTCTCTTTATTTAGGAATTGAAAAACTCAATATGTATAAGCAAGTTTTGTCAACACAAAACATTACAATCCTTGGAACAAGCATATTTAAAAACACATTTGGTACATTGTAGCCATTGAATTCCCTCAAAAATAAAATGAGTAATTGATCATTGTTGGCTTTTCTTATTGGTATTGAATGTTTTAATTCTTGAAGAAAAAGATTGTCTCTTGAATTTCTCATGACAAGACTTTACTTTTCATTGGAAGAACAAATTTACACAAAATGATGGTGAAATTAACATTTTTGTCTTCACAAAACATTATATTCATTGCAACATGCTTGTCTCTGTACACCTTTGGTACTTGTACCCATTTAAATTACATCATAAAAAAGAGTGTGATTGGTCGAGATTGCCCTTTCCAAATATATATTGAGAGTTTCATTTCCTGAATGAGACTATCTCTTCATTTCTGGCTAACAAGGCTGCCCTTTCCTTCGTTGCAAGAACTCATTCGCACAAACTGATCTTGTAGTTAGCTTTTTTTTCTCAACAACAAACCTTATATTCATTGCAAAAGGCTCATTTGGTACAATGCATCCATTCCAAAAAAAAACTAGTGTGATTGGTCTAGATTAGCATTTCTTATTGTGTAAAAGAGTGTTTGAATGAAAGAAGGAGCTTTGTAAGTTAGAAATATAAGAGACGATCTCATTATTCAAGAATTGCAACAAGCTCATTTGTACTTTTTTTGGTACTTTATATCCACTAAATTTCATCAAAAAAAATGGTGTGATTCATCTAGATTAGCATTTCTTATACATATTGTGTAAATCAATGTTTAACAATGAAAGGAGCTTTGTAAGTTAAAAATGAAGAGTTGGTCTCATTATTCAGGAATTGAAACATCCAATATGCATAAGCACATTTATATCTACTGAAAATATTATATTAACTCAAACAAGCATATGTGCACACCTTTGGCACTCTATATCAATTGAGTTCCGTAAAGTAAAATGAGTCATTGATCTTCTTTAGCTTTCCTTATAGGTATTGAATGGTTTAATTGCTGAACAATGAGACTATCTCTTCAATTTTTCAAGACAAGACTTTACATTTCATTGGAAAGGCAAATGGGGTGACTTCACTTAATATAAGGCGTGTTCATTGCAACAAAAAACATTGCTCATTGTTTCTTTTTGCATGGATTTAATGACAAGAAAGAATAAACTAGGGTTTGCCTACTAAAAAAAAAAAAAAGTAAACTAAGGTTTGTAGACTCAAAGAAAAAGAGGCTTTAGAATGAGGCTAAGAAGGAGAATAAAAGAAAAGCTCAAAGTTAGATAAATAAACCTTATTTAAGCCTAAAGCTTTGATACTAGCTAATGTGAACCTCAAAAGATGTGGCTTGGGGACCCAACATGCATAATGAATCAAATAAGAACCCAAGAAAACAAAATTAGATTTCAATCATGTAAGACCTAGACCAAATGTTCAAGGAAAATGAACCTGAGGTATAAGGAAGGATACAGATATCACACTTGAGAAAAGAACAGATTTGGGAGTGATGAGTTAAATGCCATAAGAAGAGTTAGTTCTTGATAACTTCTGTAGTTTGTGAAAGAACCAAAGTAGAAAATTTTGATTTCCTAAATAAGCTAACAACAAATCTCCTACAAAAATTTTTACAATCACTTAACATTGGGTCATTCAACATATTCAATTAATAAAGTCTTGAGCCTCATTATGATATGTTTTGTTGCCCTTCAAGCTCAAGTTAGTGTCTTTGACCCAAATTTCTTCAATAAACCCACTAAGTGCTTCTTTCATCTTTTTAGCCCTTGCATGTCATTGGCCTTTCTTAAATACTCAGTGGATCATGAGAAGCCCTCCATGCATCTGCTCCTCCATGGATCTCATTAGTAACGAAAAAAGGAGCCTTGTTAGTTTGAAATAAAGAGATGATCTCATTATTTAGCAATTGAAACACTTAATAGATATATGAAGAGGTTATCTAGACCAATTACAACAACTTGATATATATATATATATATATATATATATATATATATATATATATATATAATTCAATGGATTTAGAGTATCAAAGATATACAAACAAGTTTGCTGCAATGAATATAATATTTGTTGTTAATTATAAGATCATTTTGTGCAAATAAGTCCTTGAAATGAAGGAAAGAGTCTTTTCAATTAGAAATAAAGAGACAGTCTAACTATTCAACAATTGAAACACTTAATACATATAAGAAAAGGCAATCTAGACAAATCACATCTTTTTTTAATGGAACTCAGTCAATTTAGAGTACCAAAGAGGTATGAACAAAGCTTGTGGCAATTAATATAATGTTTGATGACTCAAAAGTTAATTACGAGAACATTTTTTGTGTCAATGAGTCCATGTAACAAAAAAAGAAGTCTTGTTATAAGAAAAATGGAGAGAAAATCTCATTGTTAAGGGAAGCTAATCTAGATCAATGGATCATTTACTTGATGGAATTCAATGGGTTTAGCATCCTAAAGGTTTGAAAACAAACTTGTTCCAATGAACATAATAATGTTTTGTGTAGGTACAAAAGTTATTTTCACCATCATTTTGTGCAAATGAGTCCTGACAACAAAGGAAGAAGCCCTGTTGATTAGAAATGAAGAAACTGTCTCATTATTCACGAATTAAAAACACTCAATATGTATTTAAAAGGTAATCTAGACCAGCCACATGTGCTTGTTCCAATGAATATAATGTTTTATGTAGATACAAAAGTTAATGTCACCAACATTTTGTATAAATGAGTCTTGTCACTAAGGGAAGAAGCCTTGATGGTTAGAAATTGAGAGATGATTCCATTATTTTAGTAATTGAAAAACTCACTATGTATGTTTTATTCTTTAATTAGTTTGATGAGGACTATTTTCAATGGAGATATGAGTGCCTGTGGTCATCTTTCTTAGAGGAAGATGAATTATAAGCTCAAATCTAATCACAACAATGTGAGTTAATGAATGGCTCAAAAATATAGACAATTCATTCATCATCATGTGAAATTCAATTCAAACCCAAAGGCTCTTCTGTTCTTATGTCACCATTTAATGTATGTAGAGATGATGAAGATTTTTGAACAAAAGATATACAAAAGCTTATTGAACAAAATAATTATACAAAAAAAAATTTTACAAACAATTGGCAACCAACTCTCAAATGTGGATGCTACTGTATCAAGTTTTTCAATATCAAAAGAAATTTCAAAATTTGATGCCTCTACTATGGAGTTTTCAACAAAACCTATTTTAAAACCCCTTTTAAATTTCAAACACATCATCAAATGAAATTTAGGAGGCCTTGAAGCTCAGACTGTAGGCTATAAAGGACTCTAAACTTAAAGCATCAACAAGCAAAGATATAGAATCACTAATGGTATAACATCTCAGAGTGGAACCATTGGGAACATCTTCAAAGATATAATATCCCAAACCCACAGCTCCTGACCTTGCTTTTGAAGAAATGCCAACTTTTCTTCAAACAAAATATAGTTCCAATTCAATTTATGAGTGCAGCATTGATGGATCCTTTGAACATCAGATTCTGAATCTCCTTTAACAAATGACTATGGCATCCAATGCATACAAGACCCATAGTCATACCTCTGGCCATGCCATTGCTGAGAATCTCACTGTTGAATTCTTAGGATGGCTCAAAGTCTAGTTGGATCACATACTAACTCCAACAGAATATGATAGTAATTTCCAAGCTATCAAGAGATGTTGATGGTGAACCTCTCCTTGATAATAACCAACAAACAATACCCAATGTTATGGCTAGTTTTATCTTTGCCATAATAAAGCACTTTATTAGTAATCCATCTCACACAAAGGATAAAGAACGTTGAACTCTTATCTAATCTTAAATGCAAATATTTGCACAATTTGCATTGGTAAAAATATATATTTCTTACATGTGTCATAAGATGATGCGAATCAAGTTTCTAGAAATGAAAAGCTTTTGGTAGGATTACCAAGGCTACAGGTAAGATCTATATTGCAAGCTTAGTCTAATGGCCAAATTCCTTATCATCAGTTGGCCTATGTTGAGCTAATAATTTGTGTCCAGAAAGAAGGCCTGCAAATCTGTGCAGATCTAAAGCTCCAAAAATAGATTGAGCAGGAACAAAAGTAGAATTAGAAGGAGTTAGGATCCTTTTGTGCCCAATTTAATGATAACCTCTATCACAAAGAAAAGACCAAAAGAAAGCATAGGCTTAATACCAAATCAAAAAATCCTTTTTACTCAAAATCTAAGCCCAACCAACACAAACAATCTTCTAAGCCCAAAACAACTTTTAGGCGCAAACCTAATAAGCCTAAAAAAATAAAAGCCTAGACATCCAAATATTCTGTTATAAATATGGTAAGCCTGGTCACATGTCCAAACACTGTAACTTCACAAAAAAAAAAAAATCCTTGCCTTTGAACTGCCTAATACTATTCAAGCCCAACTACAGGCATTGTTGGTTAAAACCTTAGAATGCTGGTCTCCAAGTTGATGAACTCGAAGCCTCTTCTGAAATAGGGTCAAAAGAGAAAGAGGCAAGCGTCCTAACATGTGCTCAAGAGCAAATCCTTAAGAGAGTAGATACATTAGGAAATGATCAAGCTTAAGCCCAGTTTCGACAAAAGCTCCATGAAAGCCCATCAACTTGAAATCCAAACCCATTATAATCTTAATGATGTTCTAAAAAGGTTTGACCAAGCTTAAAGCAAGCCTCATCTCAACCATGGACTGATCAACACACAGCCATAGTGAGAGAGATTAAATGTCAGGTCAAAGAGTTGCCCTGTCTTCACATAAGTAAACCCAGCCTACCCAAAAATACTTGAGACTGATGTGTCTAAACTAGGATGTGGAGGGATTTTGAAACAAGTCAAGGATCAGCATGAACAACTTGATCGTTTCACATCCAAGCATTGGAATGATTGTCAAAGGTGGTATTCCACCATTAAAAAGGAAAATTTGGCAATTGGTTTATGCATTTCAAAATTTTGGCATGATTTGTTAAATCAAAAAAATTCTTATTATTCATTGATTGTCAAGCAACAAAATATGTTTTACAAAATGATGTTCAAAAGATTGCATCCAAATAGATTTTTTGCACAATGACAAGCAATTTTAAGTGTTTTTGATTTTGAAATTGAACATATTTGAAGTTCTTCAAATTGCTTATAAGATTTTCTTAACAAGAGAATTCTTGTAAGGAATAGGAACCTCAACCTCAAAACAAGCCTAAAATGCGAAAGAAATCCAAAAAGAAAGCCCAAGCAAAAAAATTCCCAACAGGAAAAGACCCAATCACAAATAATCGAACCAAAAGCATGGGTTGACATGTTCAGCACGAAAAGCCAAAGTTCAAACCCTTCAGGTTCCCAAAAAATTCCAGACTTATGAAAGCAAGCCACTGATGACTCTTCTGAGTCTTTAGCCTTAAGCATGCCTAATATTGAAGCCATAGGCCCAAAAATCCAAAAACTTATGAAAGCCTTGTTCAATACAATGAATATAATCATGCTTGTTAAAAAAAAAAAAAAAAAAAAATGAAGAGATGAAGAGATGATCACATCATCTGGGAATTAAACCATTCAATATCAACAATGAAACCTAATCAAGATTAGTGACTCCTTTGTTTAATAGAATTCAATGGATTTAGAGCACTAAAGGTGTACAAATGTGCTTCTTCCAATTAATAATGGTTTGAGACAATTAATACATATAAGAAAAGCTAATCAAGACCACTCATACCTTTTTTTAAAAATTCAATGGGTTTAGAGTACCAAAGATGAGGCAACAAGCTTATTGAAGTGAATATAGTGGTTGTTGGATGGCAAGCAGATGAGAACAACAATTTAGTACCTAACTTACCCATAACGACTTCCAAAATTAGTTCAAGAACTTTGTTTCTTGGTTTGAAACAATGCTTTGAGGCATGCCTTGCAAATTTACCTCTCTAAAGAATAATTTAACTACATTGTTTGCATCATCAATTTTATGGCATGGGATGAAGTGTGACATCTTTAAAAACTTGTCAATAATAACAGATATAGAATCCCTACCCCATTTTGACAGTGGCAGCTTTAGCATAAAGTCTATAGATAAATCAACCCATGCTTGGTTAGGTATGGGTAAAAGAGTGTAGAAGCCATAAGGTAAAACCCTACATTTGGCCTATTTGCATGTTATGCACTTCTTACACACCCTATCAACAACTTTTTTCATGTGTGGCCAAAAGAAAAGTTCAACTAAGACATCTAGAGTCTTTCTAACTTTGAAATGACCATTAGACCATCTCCCATGTGCTTCTCTCATAACTAACTCCCTTAAGGAACTCATAGGCACACGTAATTAATTTTCCCTAAATATCCTCATGCCCATAAAATTTCCTGAAGGCTAACTTCTTACATGTCCTATACATGATAGCAAAGTTAGGATCTTTCATAGATAAATGTTTAATATATTCAAATCCTAACAATTTTGCACTAAGTATAGAGATAAGGGCATACTAGCAAGATAAGGCATCAACTACCACATTCCCCTTACCTTGTTTATATTCGATTATGTAGGGAAAGGTTTCAATGTATTTGACCCATTTGGCATGTCCCTTGTTCGACTTCTTTTGTTCCTTCAAGTGCTTTAAGGTTTTTCATGGTTAGTATGGATGATAAACTCGTTGGATCAAAGGTAGTGCTACCATATCAGCAAGGCCTATACCAATGCACCCATCTCCTTATCATAGGTGGGATAACTAAGGGATTTCACCAGAGCCCTTTTTGGAGGCATCTATCATAACATTTTTGAAGGCATTTGAATGGGGTATAGCTCAGCAAGGGCATTCATTAACTCCAACTTTTTATCTATTTAATAGCTTGTGTATGTTTCTCCATCCATGAAGGCAAATTCTTCTTTAATCTTTCATATACAGGTTTAGCATCATAAGCTAAATCCTTATAATACTCTGAAATATAATTCCAACTTCCCAAAAAATATTTGTAATTGTTGTTTATCTTTAATTTCATCAGGAAATTTTAAGGCAAACTCATTTGCTCTATCAATAGGAATAATAAAACCATTCTTAACAAAGTGTCCAAGGAAGCAAATCCTAGTTTAAAATAACTTCATCTTTCTTGTTGAAGTAGCTAGTCCAACTCTTTTTGTTACATGAATGAATATATTAAGATGTTTAAAATGTTGCTCAATGGTACTAAAGAAAACTAACAGGTCATTGATATAAACAATCATAAATGCAAAGTAAGCATTAAATATCTCATTCATAACCTGCTAAAATTTGGAGGGAGCATCTTTTAAATCCAGAAGACATGACATTCTATTCTTAATGCCCAAAAGGTACTATAAAGGTTGTATGCTTATCATTTTCACAAATCTAGATTTTCCAATAACCAGATTTTATGTCAAAATTTGTAAATATCTTGGCTTTATAAAGCTAATTAAGCATGTCTCTTTTATTAGGTATAGCATACCTAATCCATCATTGTGCCTTATTTAAGGGCTTTTACTTAATAACTAATCTAGGAACGCCTTGTTCTAATTCTACATTATTCTTTACATAAAATGAAGGACAACTCCAAGGACTTAAATTTTGAATTAGTCCTTTCTTAAGTAGCTCTTGTATATTTGTTTTACAGAACTTTAAATGTTGGGGCCCATAGCAATGGGTTTAGCTTTAGATGGACTTTAACTTTCATTAAAGTCTAACTCATAAGGTAGGTCCACAATATGTTTATTCCTATGCTAAAAAGTAGTAGGAATTTCTCAGCATATCATTGATTCTATTGCTTCCTTTATTTCCTATACTTTAGTTGTTGTAATAATGAGAGAAGAAAGAATTTTTTTTTTTTTTTGTAGATGCTTATAAGCAATCTCATCTTGAAGAGAAGAAACAAACTTTTCTTTTCTCTTAATATTTTTCTGAAGTAAATTCTTCTGTCTGTACTGAGGGATGAATATAAATTCAAAGCTAATAACCTTGCCATTAATTTCTACATAAATACCCTGGCTATTAATTTCTTTAATAGGGTAGAGCATACGAAGAAAATGATATCCTAAAATAACTTGCTGGTTTAACTAGCACAAAAGGAATTTCAAGACAAATTCCTTCATTGCAAATAGGAACTTCAAATAACTTGTAACTAATAACAAGTTTATTTTTTGTCAGCAGTGCTTAACACTTTTGTTATTTTTAAAAGGTATTTTAAAGGTACTATACCCTCATTAATACAATTCATTTCAGCACTATAATCAAAAAAGGTGATAGGAAAGAAAAATATATTCTTTATTAACAATGACTATAATATTTGTATGCCATTTAACTTTATCAACAAGTTTAATATATTAAAGACTTTCAATATTCACATCTTCCTTTCAGGAAGTTTCTGGAAGCACTAAAGATGTTTCTTCCTTATCAAGAAAAGTTTCCAAATTTAAAATTCTTTCTTTTAATTCTTTTTCTTCTATCTTCATGGTATGAATTTCATCTTTTAATCTCTTTAATAGATGGTTCTTCCCCACCACTTTTTGTACATTGTATAACAGTATTTAAACTATAATTTTCTTGAGTTGCATAGCCTTAATAAGGAAAGCTAATCAAGATCAATGACTCATTTGCTTGATGGAATTCAAAGGGTTTAAAGTTCTAAAGTTGTACAAATATGCTTGTTCCAATGAATATAATGTTTCACCACCATTTTGTTCAAATGAGTCCATGCAATGAAAAGAGAAGTCTTGTTATCAAAAAGATTAAGAGATAGTCTTATTGTTTGGGATTCAAAAACCATTCAATCTAAGGAAAGCTAATGAAGATCAATGACTCATTTCCTTGATGGAATTTAATGGATATAGAGTACTAAACTTGTACAAAAAACTTGTTAATGAATAGAATGCTTTGTTTAGATACAAAAGCTAGTTTCACATCACTTTGCGTAGATGAGTCCCTACAATGAAGGAAGGAGCCTTGTTAGTTAGAAATGGTGAGAAGGTCTCCTTATTTAGGAATTCAAACACTTAATATGTATAGGAAAAGGTAATCTAGACCAGTCACACCTTTTTTGATGGAATTCAATGGATTTAGAAAATCAAAGATGTAGAAATGAGCTTGTTGCAGTGAATGTAATGTTTAACACAGAAGTTAATTACATGATCATTTTGTGTGAACGACTCCTTGCAACAAAATTAGAAGTTTTGAAATCAAAACAATGAAGAGATAGTCTCATTGTTTAGGAATTAAACTATCCAATACCTATAAAGAAAGCTAATAAGGATTAGTGCCTCTTTACTTGATGGAATTCAAGAGATCTAGTGTACCAAAGACGTACAAATGTGCTTGTTCCATTGAAATTGCTCCTATGCATCGATGCAAAAGTTAATTTCACCATCATTTTGTGTAAATGAGTCTTTTCAACGATGGAAGGAGTCATGTTAGAGAGAAATGAAGGGATTTTTTCATTATTTAGGAGTTAAAACACTTAATACATATAGGTAAAGGTAATATAGACCAATCACCCCTTTTTTTTTTATGAAATTCAATGGATTTAGAGTACTACAAATGTATGTACGAACTTGTTGTGATAAATATAATGCTTGTTGTTGATATAATGTTAATTACAAGATCATTTTGTGTGGATAAGTCCTTTCAATGAGATAAGAAGTCTTGTTATCAAAAAATGAAGATATGGTCTCATTGTTCATGAGTTCAACCATTCAATACTTATAATAAATTACCACAATAGTACAAACATGTTTGTTATAATGAATATAATGTTTTGTGTAGACACTAAAGTTAATTTCACCATCATTTTGTGTAAATGAGTCTATGCAATGAAAAGAGAAGCCTTGTTATCAAGAAAACAAGAGATAGTCACATTATTTGGGAAGCTAATGAATCATTTACTTTATAGTATCAAAGATGTATGAACAAGATTGTTGCAATGAATATAATGTTTGCTATTAACAAAAAAAAGTTAATTACAAGATTATTTTTGTGTGAATGAGTCCTTGCAATTAAAAGAGAA